>CM032486.1:13817680-14131168 GCA_019059595.1 Marasmia exigua
ACTCTTAGCACCTAAGTACATCAAGGTATCAATGATTTGACTGTTTAGGTATACTACACCCAGCCATGGCGTAAGATGTTTACGCAAACGTATGATCTATTTACCCTGATAAAAAACGTTATGACACGAGATGGTAAACATGTTAAACTGAACTTGATAATATTATAAATTAACAAAATACGAAAACGAATATGTGATAGATTTCCATGTTACCTTCTAAATATTTGTAATTTTGAATACAGTTTAATCATTAATAATAATAGATTTTTTTGGGTAGGATTGGACCGAAAACGTTGGAAACAGGATACGGAGGCCTTTGCCCTGCAGTAGGACAGTACAGGCTAACAATAATAATAAAAGATTTTTAATATTGCACATACTCTTGATTTTCAATAATAAAATACCTCTGGGATTCAATAATGTAGTTCGAATCCTGTTAACCCCACCGAAGCAGTTTGAGACCAAATGCACTGTTTCACCGGAGTTCACGTCGCAGCCGTCACAATATCCTCATGTTACCAACTTCGACTAGCTTCTAGAGTTGAGAAGTTTCCAGCCTCCTGGGAGAGGTTAGTTTAAAGCCATTGTGCTTGAGACTTACACATTGCATTACTGTTTTAGTGGGAGTGAAATAGTACACAAAGTAGACGCAACAGGGCTTAATAAGAGTAACTACTGAGTTTCTTGCTGGAGTCTTCTTAGTAGAAATCGATACATAATTGTTCTGTATGAACCTAACTTAAATAAAGAATTTTCTATTTTCTAAGGGATATCAGTAGTAAATAGATTGGGAACTTTAACTCGACGATGTATCACTGAGGCGAGCCCTAGCTCGCCCTAGCTCGCCCTGGCTCGCCCTGGCTCGCCCTGGCTCGCCTCAGTGATACATCGTCGAGTTAAAGTTCCCAATCTATTAAAAGACCGTAAAGATTGGAGCCTCCGTTAGCGTCTCTGATCCCTAACCGTTCGGATAGCTTGGAACCGCGGTTAGAGTCTCCGATTCCCTAACCGTTCGCACAACTTGAAGCTGCAGTTAGAGCCTCCTAAAAGTAATTCGATTCACAATAGATCTTATCACAGGTTCGGCAGCGCGGTTCGGCAGCGCCGCACTCGTCGCCTCGGATACAATGTTAGCATATTCTTACGTTGCGTGGTAAACATTCATCCAGCGAAAATTTAACAAAAAATAAAACGTTATGCAAACTCACCTGTGTATCGCGGCAAATGTTCCAAATACACTCACAAAAAATAATTACCATTTATTACTCCACTCAAGATACTAACACACGCAAAATAACATCGTTTTAAGGGAACTAGATGGTCTTGGCAAGAATTTTAGATTACATACATACATTGTGATATTATTTACCAAACAGTTTTGGTCTCTTTTTTACACAATTTGTACATAAAATATGATGATATTATGGTCTGACATGGTGCAAATTTAATGCTCTCGTTTACAGCCACACCAGATCGGGTGCTTTAATTCGGGCTGTATCCCTACACGAGGGCACTCACTTAAGCATCAAACTGTGGCACTACATCAATATAGTAGATACGAATAATATGATGATATTATGGTCTGACATGGTGCAAATTTAATGATCTCGTTTACAGCCACACCAGATCGTGTGCTATAATTCGGGCTGTATCCCTACACGAGGGCACTCACTTAAGCATCAAACTGTGGCACTACATCAATATAGTAGATACGAATAAATATGATGATATTATGGTCTGACATGGTGCAAATTTAATGCTCTCGTTTACAGCCACACCAGATCGGGTGCTTTAATTCAGGCTGTATCCCTACACGAGGGCACTCACTTAAGCATCAAACTGTGGCACTACATCAATATAGTAGATACGAATAAATATGATGATATTATGGTCTGACATGGTGCAAATTTAATGCTCTCGTTTACAGCCACACCAGATCGGGTGCTTTAATTCAGGCTGTATCCCTACACGAGGGCACTCACTTAAGCATCAAACTGTGGCACTACATCAATATAGTAGATACGAATAAATATGATGATATTATGGTCTGACATGGTGCAAATTTAATGCTCTCGTTTACAGCCACACCAGATCGGGTGCTTTAATTCAGGCTGTATCCCTACACGAGGGCACTCACTTAAGCATCAAACTGTGGCACTACATCAATATAGTAGATACAGGAATAAATATGATGATATTATGGTCTGACATGGTGCAAATTTAATGCTCTCGTTTACAGCCACACCAGATCGGGTGCTTTAATTCGGGCTGTATCCCTACACGAGGGCACTCACTTAAGCATCAAACTGTGGCACTACATCAATATAGTAGATACGAATAAATATGATGATATTATGGTCTGACATGGTGCAAATTTAATGCTCTCGTTTACAGCCACACCAGATCGGGTGCTTTAATTCAGGGCTGTATCCCTACACGAGGGCACTCACTTAAGCATCAAACTGTGGCACTACATCAATATAGTAGATACGAATAAATATGATGATATTATGGTCTGACATGGTGCAAATTTAATGCTCTCGTTTACAGCCACACCAGATCGGGTGCTTTAATTCAGGCTGTATCCCTACACGAGGGCACTCACTTAAGCATCAAACTGTGGCACTACATCAATATAGTAGATACGAATAAATATGATGATATTATGGTCTGACATGGTGCAAATTTAATGCTCTCGTTTACAGCCACACCAGATCGGGTGCTTTAATTCAGGCTGTATCCCTACACGAGGGCACTCACTTAAGCATCAAACTGTGGCACTACATCAATATAGTAGATACGAATAAATATGATGATATTATGGTCTGACATGGTGCAAATTTAATGCTCTCGTTTACAGCCACACCAGATCGGGTGCTTATAATTCAGGCTGTATCCCTACACGAGGGCACTCACTTAAGCATCAAACTGTGGCACTACATCAATATAGTAGATACGAATAAATATGATGATATTATGGTCTGACATGGTGCAAATTTAATGCTCTCGTTTACAGCCACACCAGATCGGGTGCTATAATTCGGGCTGTATCCCTACACGAGGGCACTCACTTAAGCATCAAACTGTGGCACTACATCAATATAGTAGATACGAATAAATATGATGATATTATGGTCTGACATGGTGCAAATTTAATGCTCTCGTTTACAGCCACACCAGATCGGGTGCTATAATTCGGGCTGTATCCCTACACGAGGGCACTCACTTAAGCATCAAACTGTGGCACTACATCAATATAGTAGATACGAATAAATATGATGATATTATGGTCTGACATGGTGCAAATTTAATGCTCTCGTTTACAGCCACACCAGATCGGGTGCTTTAATTCGGGCTGTATCCCTACACGAGGGCACTCACTTAAGCATCAAACTGTGGCACTACATCATGAACCATATTTTCTAAAATAAACATAATACAATAGAATAGTGCATGTGTACGATAGAATAGAAACTGATTGATAAATAAAGTAAAAACTGTTAGAATTACCTTCTTTTTTATAAGTTTTTAGATATACACTTAAAACGAACCATCATTTTGAGTAGTTATCTAAGACCTTGAATGTAGAATTAATTTAACGAATGCACGACCACTGCACTGCTAGAATTATTCTCACAAATGAATAAAAGCCGATAGTCAGCATAATGTTCCCGGCGCGTGTAAGTCGAAAGATAAGGTGACTGCATACTGTACGGAATTGAGTTCGTGTTATAAAATACAAGTTGAGCGCAAGTACAAGGTTATATTTTTAGTATTTACAAACGAATAATTAATACGATATGTGTTTCTTACACGTAAACTATTATTGTTTTATAAAATAGTTTAGTTCTTTTATGTATGAAAGACAAATCAACCTCAAATTACGAATTATTTTCCTCTTTTTGAGTGTTATAATAGAGAAGTGGGGGATAATAAAAATATTTTGAATCAATAGAAGTAGGTAATGACTTTCAAATTATACATCAACTCATAGTAACCTTGCCACTTGTTATAAGTGCATTAAAAATGTTGCATTACCTGCTAAAATATCAACTACAAATTTGTATAAAATAGTAACAAGAAAGCTCGTAAACATTTTGACATATTAACCAGCTTGGTTGTGATATAAAAATATGCATATAAAATATTGGTTAACTAACACAGTGAAAACTGTCCTTTAGTAACGTACGGTAACACACAGAAATTATTTTGCTTACCAATTACTTCCAGGCTCACTCGCACATTCAAACATTACCTGCTAACGCAGCGAGAATGGGTATTATCATTTTGTCACCGTACACTGTAAGCCAAAGAATTTGAACAAATTACATGGTAACTATTATTGTATGACTAACTGAAAAAGAAGTTACTGGGCAGTTAATTTTGATACAAATAAATAAAAAATATAATAATTCAAACATCCTCTAAACATTTAGTACTCTCAGTTGTACAAGGAAACAGAAATCTTACAAAACATAGTGAAATGTACTATAAGCTACCTCTTCTAATTAATATTTAGGTGAAAGACATTTGCCAAATGAGGTACCTATATGGTTGATGTACTTATCAACTACAATTTTTAATTACAAAAAAAAAAAAAAAAAGCTTTCTACAATAAAACAAATAACCTTTTAAACCGTTTTCTTTGCTTTGAAGTGTACATGACGTATTCTTCATTGCGGATGGCTTCTATGTACACTATCCTAAATAGTAAATATCTGATTGTCACAATATGTTACCATCAGGCGGACCGTAAGCTTGTTTGCCACTATAAAAAAAATATATGGTTTAGTAACTTTCAGACAAATACACATACACACATTATTAAATTATCATTTCAAGGAACTATAATTGTTATAAAATTTTTAGAATTCGATTCATTTTGTGTGGGATAAGTAAATAAAATAAATAAATAGATGCATAACCGACATGGCGTTTATATTTAAAATTTAAACTCCATTGGGTAGAGAATGTCTAGATGGCGGTGATTTTAATTTATTTTATGAATAACTCTAACAATTCAAGAATACGTTGTAACTTTCATTTTAGTTACGTGTATTTGTTGATTTGTGTTAATTAGATGAACCATCATGTAAATAAATAAAATATTTTAAAGCAGGCAAAACCACGCGCGGTGCGTAGTGTTCCCACATTATTTACCGCGGTAGTACCTAAATATTAAATCGTTGACGAACGATTACCTAAAGCTAAAACTTTCGGTAATTGGATGAACCTTCATGTAAATAAATAAAATATTTTAAAGCAGGCAAAACCACGCGCGGTGCGTAGTGTTCCCACATTATTTACCGCGGCAGTACCTAAATATTAAATCGCTGACGAGCGATTACCTAAAGCTAGAACTTTCGGTAAGTAATTCGAGATAATTGTTTGTTTCAATATTGCTGGTTGGCAATATTTGAATGTGTGCAAGTGACTTACAGTGTTACAGTTTTAATGTGTGATTGAAAATGTTTGTATATATAATGAGCGTCAATTATATAGATCACCATTATTTTCTGTGATCAATATCTGATCATCCACGCTTCGTGATATTTATTCTCCGAGGAACACAGCAAGCTGAGATAATGTTCGTGAGTTTATTTTTTATTATCTTTTATATCAACTATTTGGTTTGGGCGGCTGCGTCAATGTTTATTTGTTTTGACAGGCATTTACTCCAGATAAATGTCGCGGTCTTCGCACATCGGACTAATCTTCTAGTAAGTACATGTTGTTATAAGAATGTTTTTTGTTTGCAGGTCTGCTTCAACTTCTGAATCCCGGAAGAGAGTTCTCGCTGAGGAGCTTTACGTGTCCGAGTCGGAGTATAGCTCGGGTGTAGAAGATCCATGGTAAATATTTTGTCAAATTCTTAAAACTAAACACTGGTTAATTGAGGTATTATCAAATAATTACCTTAGTTTAGTTACTAACATATTGTTGTTTTTGTTACAGCCCGCCGATAAAGCAACGCAAAGCGAGTAAAAAGGCCAACGAGGAGAAGTCGAAGCCAATTAGAAAGTCGAAGTACGTATGTTTCCTCCTCACAATATTTTAAACATGTAACTTAGAAGATTTGTTAAGTAATCTATCTTATAGTGTATAGCTGCAATGCATTTTGAGAGTTGGATCTCACTGCACCTGTTATTTGTACTATTGTAATCTGTAAGGTGTAGATAAACGCTATACTTCTTGCCTGTCTTTTTATCATAGTGTGTGATGGTATAACTAGTCTATCATTGTGCGGTTTCTCCTTGTTTATTCAAGATTTTTTATGCTAGAGGCGGGCAAACGAGCAAGCGGATCACCTGATGGATGGTAATCACCGCCGCACATAAAAATCTGCGAGATCGGAGAGGTCGCTGATGCGTTGCCGGCCTTTCAGAAAGATTTTAATTAAAATCTTAATGTCTATCATTAATTTACAGGAGCAGCAAGTCGAAGGCGAACAAAAACGCCAACGTGTTCGAAGAGTTGTTCGGAGACGCAGCCGAACCTACACCGCCGCCGCCACAATCAAAGTTGTGGTCGTCATTATCTCGGCGTGTAGCGGGCGGCATCAGTCGACGGTCGATACTGCAGACGGGCGGTGAATTTTTTGTGGACCTCCGAGTATTCGACACGTCGACTATTATAGATCTGGACTCGCGGGACCGCTCCGACAAGTGGAGCGGTTGTTTGCGGATTCGCCTCACCCCGGAGGATCCGCTGTGGTCCACAATAAAGACCATATTTAAAGACAGCAGTCGGCTGTTCCAGGGTGAGGCGACATTTTACCCCGATAATAAGAAATAGTTTTATTAAACTATTTCTTATTATCGATTGATATTTTTAAGTTAACATTTTTTTTTTCTGTTTAGCAAGTAGGTCACATAATCAGGTAGGTAGTTAATGTAACTTAGTAACAAGCACAATGGCTACATTGAGAACTATTTTTTGTTCAGTATGTCAAGCATCTATAATTAAAAAAGAATTTCCGGGACACTTGCGAAGCCTTGCCCACAAAAATAATACATTAATTAATTATGATGATGGAATTGAGACTGTTAATTCAGCTTTTAGAGGTCGTATAGTATCATATCGAATAACCCCCGACTGTGAATTCACTTCCAGCGGTGAGAAGTTGGCGATTACTTCACCTACTCACTTCATGCATTGTATTTCGTCTAAGTTACGGAAAGTGCTTGATTTGGCTATCGCGTCTCATATTAATATAAAGGTGAACTTTGAATTATTTGTTAAAGTTATTTTACCTAAAGACGATACGATGGAAATAAAATCATTTGCTACGGAAAATATTCCCATATTTTCGAACTATTCTTTTGACAACTTATTAGATAATATTTCAGGATTATTATGTAAAAAGATAGATGGATTTCAAGAAAAGGGGAGCGGGTGGTCTCTTTTGGATATACTTTATCTCGAATCTAATATAAACAAATATTCACCGCTCAGAGGTTCTAGCTATTTAGAATTGCCAAAAAAAATTAAATCAAAAAAGGCTTGCTTGAATATCAGAAACGAAGATGAATATTGTTTTGCTTGGACAGTTTTGAGTGCTTTATACCCAAAGGTGAAAAACGCCAGTCGAGTACAATCATATCCACACTTTAGCGATGTTTTGAATCTTGATAACATGCATTTTCCAGTTTCATTTAAAGACATTAAAATATTTGAGAAAAATAATCATGACATTAGCGTAAATGTTTATGGCTTAGACTACAAACAAAACATTGTTGGGCCATTGTATAAGACATTATTAAAAAAGAAAAATCACATCAATATGCTTCTGTTAGAAAATGGTATGAAATCACATTATTGTCTAATAAAAGATTTAACGAGATTAGTTCGAAGTCAGATTACAAAGCACCATGGAAAGTTGCACTTTTGTGATGAATGTTTATTGTTTTTTAAATCAAAACAAGATCAAGATAAACATATTTGTGGGGGTGTTGTTACGTTATTACCAGAAATTGGCAGTAAAATGCAATTTAAAAATTATCAATGTATGCAAAATGTTCCGTTCGTTATTTACGCGGATTTTGAGTCAATTTTGCAGCCATGTAATGAGAGCAAAGGCGCGCACACATTAAAAACACAAAAACATCTACCGGCGGCGTTTGCTTATTACATTGTTTGTAATTATGATAATTCACTTAACCGATTAGTGACCTATCGAGGGACTGATTCTGCGTCACAGTTCGTAAATCAATTGGAAAAAGATGTGAAGCGTATTTATAGTGTTATTAAATCAGCATCTGAAAATCCGGTTCCAATAATTTATAGCGATAAAGAACGATCTAGTTTTGAAAAGGCAGAGTACTGTTATTTATGCGCTAATTTGCTGATAGGAGATAAAGTGCGGGACCACTGTCACTTCACAGGAAAATATCGTGGTGCCTGTCACTCTTACTGCAATATTCAGTTTAAAATACCTTCGTTTATACCAGTATTCTTCCATAATTTATCGGGTTACGACTGCCATTTATTCATCCGTGAACTAAGTAGTTTTCCGGGTGAAATTAAAGTTATTCCCAAAAACAAAGAGAATTACATATCCTTCACCAAGTTTATTCAATTTTCAACTAATAATTTTATTGCAGTGCGGTTTGTTGATTCCTTCAAATTTTTAGGGACAAGTATCGAACAATTAGCTAAAAATCTACAACAAACTGACTTTACACATTTACGTGCTTATTGTAACAATGAAAATGAATTATTGTTGTTAAGTAGAAAGGGAGTGTACCCATACGATTACATATCAAACTGGAAGGTATATGAAGAGGAGAACTTACCGTCCATAGACAAGTTTTATAATAATCTCTCTAATGAAGCTATTAGTCAGTCTGATTACGAACATGCAAAAAAGGTGTGGAAATGTTTTGATATAAAGAACTTAGGACAGTATACTGATCTATATGTAAAGAGCGATGTATTGATATTAAGTGATATATTTGAAAAGTTTCGTAAAACATGTAAAGTTAACTACAACTTAGATCCTGCTTTTTATCTCACTGCGCCAAGTCTCAGCTTCGATGCTATGTTACTAAAGACAAAAGTAAAATTGGACTTGCTTTCAGATTTAGAAATGATTAGAATGATACAAAAGGGAATTCGTGGGGGTATTTGTCTGTGTTCTAAAAGATATGCTAAATCAAATAACCAATATCAGCCTGACTACGACCCCTCGCTACCAAACAATTTTTTAATTTATATGGATTGTAATAATCTATATGGTTTTGCAATGTGTAGTTTTCTGCCATACGCAGATTTTAAATTTCTGAGTAGTAGGGAATGTGAACAACTTGATATCACTAACATTCCTAATGACAGTGATTATGGTTATATTTTTGAAGTTGACTTATATTACCCAGAGAATTTGCATGACCTACATAACGATCTTCCATTTTGCGCACAAAATTATACACCTCCAGGTGCAAAAAATATAAAATTAATTCCTAATCTATTTCATAAATATAACTATGTCATCCATTATGCTCATTTAAAAACCTGTCTACGACATGGATTACACCTCAAAAAAATCCATAAAGGAATATCATTCAAACAAAGCCCTTATTTAAAAGAATACATCGATTTAAATACACATTTGCGTCAAAGCACCGACTCCGCGTTTGAACAAGATTTTTTTAAATTATTGAACAATAGCATATTCGGAAAAACTCTCGAAGATACTGAGCGTAGAGTAGACGTAAAGTTAGTCACAAAGTGGAGAGATGAGCGAAATAAAACCAATAAATTTCATTCGGCAGAACAGCTCATATCTCGTCCTAACTTTCATAGTGCATCAATATTTGATGAAAATTTGGTGGCTGTTCAACTAAAACGAGAAAAGGTAGTTTTAAACAAACCTATATACATAGGATTTACAGTCTTAGAACTTTCCAAAAATCATATGTACGATTTTCATTATTCTGTCATGAAAAGGCACTACCAACACAATCTGTCTTTGTGCTATACTGATACCGATAGTCTTTTGTATTCAATACAGACGAATGATTTTTACTCAGACTTAAAACAACACTTTTTATCTTACTTTGATACAAGCAACTACAAAAAAGATAATCGTTTTGATATCATTCCTAAAAACAAAAAAGTTCCCGGTTTGTTTAAAGACGAGTTAGGAGGCAACATTTTGTTAGAATTTGTCGGATTACGCTCTAAACTTTACAGCATTAAAACGAGCAATAGTGAGATAAAAAAAGCAAAAGGAGTTAAAAAAAATGTTACCAAAAAACTACGGTTTTCTGATTATGTTAATGTATTGTCAACGGGTGATGAGATAAGAGGTAGAAACGTTCTTTTTAGATCGATAAAACATGAAATTTTTACAACAGAACAAAACAAAGTTGCTTTATCAAGAAAAGACGATAAACGATTCATTACAAAAGATAATATTTGCACTGTATCCTGGGGACATTATAATATTACTGTTTAACTTTAAGTCTTAATGTAAATAGACTAATGCTATGTACACAGGACGTCACGTGGAGTTACCTTTGTTGGATTTTGGACCGTCCTTATATCCAAGACACAAGTGCTAGTTTAGCACTGCTGGGGGTAACTTAACTTGACGCCGTCTGTACATTAAACTGATAGTTTTATAAATAATGTAATGGTTACCTATAAGTGTCATACTTAGTACATTGTGTAAAACCTATTACTTCTTTTAAGAAATAAATTTGCTAAACAGAATACCTCTTTTTTATTTTCTTATCCACATCTCATATTATAATTATTTTATTTATTTTATGGTAACTAGATTGAAGGGGAAACAGTGTTAAAATGTTTAACACAATTTAGTAAGTCACCTCACATGAGAACTTGTTGCGACATGATTAAGTAAAATACTGTAGGTACACGTGACAAATTTACATATAAAGTAATTAGATGCTCCACGTGTAGTAAATTTGTACAAGAAATATTTACACATTTGCAGTTTGTGCAATCCATCAAACATGCTGATATGCAAACTTAGCGGTTTTGTATTACGCAGCTTTACATTAAATAACGTCATTTGGTTCGTGGTCCTGCTGCAGATCGTACGTTACCTACATCGATTGTAAGTATAATTATTTCTTGATTTCGATTTTAATAATTAAGAACTTCATTTAAAACAAGGTGTTTTCTAAATTTACTTTCTATTTGTTACAGAAAATGGATAATTCTTCTGACATTATGTTCAGTCAGTACGCCCAGGACCCACTGGAAAACTTCACACAACAATATCAAGAACTCTTGGAACGCCGACCGAAGAAGCAACCAAGAAAACTCAGCCTTGCAAAGAAGAAAACGAACGTTTCTAAGTCGTTCGTCTTATGCAAAGAGAAGCGTGGATTAAAATTAATCCAAATTAAAATTCTGGACTTGCCGAATGACCTCGCATCGATGAACACTTCTGAGGAAGACGATCAAGACGTGGAACTCAACGCCCAGTACGTGGTACAAGATTCTGTTGATGAAATTTTGGACCTTACGCACGTTTTAGTTAGGAAAATATCAAAGAGACTATGTGGTGACATTGTATAGTATAGTATAATGAAATAATTGTTAAATATTCTAATTAATGTTTATTTTAAATATTATCAAAATAAAATGTAAAACTATGTACTTGTATATAAAGTATTAATAAGTAATTGATAATAAATGATTTCGATTGAAAACCGTCTTTAATTGTTTATCTAAAAAAGTAAATAAAACTACAGTAATATAAAATATGTTTTTATTAAATTTATTATAGATTTATGCTATTTTCAGAACACCATTTTTTAATACATAGTACATTTTTTAAAGCACAATATTGCTTATCTCTGTGAGTAAAACAATTAAATGAATTTATATCTTTACAGTACATTTCGCATATATTTTTTAGATTACATATACCCTTATCACTTATATCTAGAATATTTTCATGGTCACATAGATCTTTTACCCATTTTATTTTCTCTTTACCCTTCACAATAATTTTTAAATCTTTCAAATACGGTTTTATTATTCTTTGAAATTCTCTATAGTCAATGTGTCCTTCACTCCATCGGAATCCTCTGTTTCTTTCTACCCACCAAACATGCTTCTTTTCTTCGAGAGTTAAAGTCGAGAATGGATATGGAGGTTTTATCAAAAATTGTTGGGTATGCTCCTGAGTGCTTATAGCTAATTCCTTTACTAAAAAATCATTATTCCGATCTTTGAAGCCTTGCAAGTCCACAATGACCGTATAATCATTCATGATAATTTCTTTACAATATTACTTAACGGTTTGTATTCAAATATGCAATCGTTCAGTATTAAACAGTAGGCAGAAGTCTGATCGGGTATCTCAGCATCGGTTTCTATTTCCAAGCATACGTCGATACACCCCTTCAAGGCTTCGTGTTGGCGAGAACAGTCAACAACGAATAAGGGAGCAATGTCTTTAAACTCTTTCAAACCCAACAACGGCTCAGGTCGACGTCCGTAATAAGACTGTTGAAATCTTGCATATTGATCGTATATTAATGAATATTTATTTTCAGCGAAACTAATGTTTAAGTTTTCGTATGGATAGTAGGTTGAATTAAGGTAAACTTTTACGTCACGTACAGCGCAATGATCGAATTCCGCCATTGACATGGTGGCATTTTGTTTACGATTCGTTTGTAAGGCAATCACAACCATTCGAGGTTTTTCAATCTGTGATGAAGTTTTAATAGACCAAGTATGTTTCCGGGTTTTAGGCATCAATGGATATTCGTACAGATCCCAATTACGAAATGCGACTGTTATCGCTCGATCTCTTTCTAAATGTTTTAACAAATTAATTCTTTCGCGGTCTGATACTTTGACATGCGGGACTCGCCAGACAATTTTATTTATTATTATGTCTTGAACAACTTCGCCAGCATTTAACTTTAAAGCATTAAGATTTGTGTTACTTCTTAAAAGAACTAATTCATGTTTACAATTCATAATGATTTTTTGGTAATCTTCTGCGAAACCTAACACTTTATTAAGTGGAATAGAGGCTGAAAATACACCATTGATTGTATTGGATATACCAGAAGGGGACCAACCCCAAACACTAGCACATTTAGACTCATTATCATTTAACGATAGATATGATTTTATTGTGGTTGTGATACCTGCATTTTTTATTCTATCTATTTCAATACCGTTTATTTCATAACGGATGTCTTGAAATAAAAATAAGGCAGGATTGTTAACAAAATGTACATTTGATACTCTTTCCTTTTCTTTTGTTGTACTGTTGTGTTTGTACACATCAGCTCTGCCCTCAATATACAAACTGCTGAGCGCAGGTAACACGTACAAATCTTGCTGATTAATCGGTATCCGTATTTCATCATTCTTGTTGAAACTTGTCACATATGGTTTGTATGAATGAAATTCAAAACTTTCAATGCTGTTGTCATGTGACGGAGATTGAGCGATATTTAAAACGTTCATTTTGTCAATCCAAGTATCTTTAAAAATGCTTTATTTTTTTTGGTCAGCTTCTTCTTAGGGTAATGTAGTGCTCTTTTGTGCGATGTTCTTCTTGAACTGATTTGATTTCGAGAGGTAGCAGAGGTTTTATTGAAATTTAACATTTTTTCCTGAAGTGTAAATACAGCTGGATCTCTTCACCACGTAAATTAATTTGTTTATTTTTTTCGTCTAACAATCTTATATTGATAGAACTTATTGAACTTTGATTGACAGGAAAGTAGATTAAGTTTTTAGGTATTTCTATTATTCGATAACCAGGTGGTACATTCGGCACAAATTCATAAATTATATGACTTGCTTCTCCGTTCACAAATGACCCGCTCACAATATCACATTCGATGCGTATTATGGTTGTTGGTAAAATGTTGACAGGATATTGAGATTCAGTTTTTATATTCGATTTTACAGCTTCAAGACCAAACCCCAAAATCTTACCAATCGAATCTGTTTTATCGAAATAAACATCTTCTGAACAATATATACATGTTTTTAAAGTATTGTTGTTAGCAGTTAATTTCAATGTAGCATTTTTTATGTTGCTCTGAAGATAATCACAAATATCTTGTAATTCATACGATCCTTCGGGTAGTTTTATCACTTCATCATTTCCATAATAAAATTTATTGTTTCTTTCATCTATATTGGGAATAGAGTTGAATGTAGAAAAATACAGAAGACCGCACTCATACTCCCCACTTAATTCTAATGTAGGAGAGTAGTTTGTTGTTGAATAAGCGTCTCTACCAGTTATCGACACAGTGAAAGACATGTTTATACTGAACACGATTCTTTATTTTATCCATTATTTAAATGCTTTTTCCAATAGTTTTTTAAAAAAGTTAAACAGAGATGACCACAATTTATAGCGTCAAACTTTTGATACCGTACAATATTATAACTAATTGACATGTTTCTTAAATAATTTCTTAATTCTAATGGGGGTTTTAAGTCGCCAAAACTATCAAAGTATTCACAGTAGTTGTTTTGTTTGATGTAGGCTACCCAGTGTGTTCCTGGACTATCAGAGCTATCCAAATTAAGTACAGCACATTCTATTTTTCTTGGCTTCAATGGAAGTGTATCTCTCATAAATACTCCCCGAAAATATGGAATGTCAGTAGCATGTTCTAATATATCTAAATCTGTTAGTGCACGTCTAGGCAGCCGTTTAACTAGTTTTTTGAAGGGTTCAAATATAAACCAGCACCCTTTTTATGAGGTTTAATGTACAATCCTTTGCCAAGAGCCACTGCTTCCATTGTTCTGTTATGACGTTCAGACTCTAGAAGACTTTTCTGAGCTGCTTTGGAGTCATTCACTGCTTTTGCTATACCGGCTGCTCCACCTGCCAAAGAACCCAAAGCCGACAAGCCTGCAAAGATTGGGATTAAAGGTAATAGTCCTCCACATTTTGGCAGAGGAATACAGCGCGGCAACTTGGTTCCTTTTTTATTTTTGAAGATTTTTTTAGCTGCAGCACATGCGTATTTAATAGCTGTGTGACTGCCTTTGGTTTTTAACTTTTTTAGTTGAGATTTAATTTTGTTAACAGCTGCCATAAATGAACGAGCACCCGTACCAGCCTTGAGTTTAGCTTTCATAGCATTTTTGACTATCCATGATGCAACTTTTTCACCCTTTTTAGCATCTTTAGCTTTCAATCTTTTCCGAGCCATTTCCATAAGTTCTTTATCAGCCTTTCGTCGAATGTTTAAATCGTTGTCGTTGTAAGCAATATCGTGATACATACAAGCTTTGTCTAAATTATTTATACCTCTGTCTCCCCTTTTCAAACGTTTCTGTAGCTTTGTTCCAGGACCACAAAATTGATATCCAGGTAAATGTAGCTCGAACGGTAAATGGTTAATCACGCTGTCTATAATACCACTTCCCCCCTTCATTGATATCGTTAGAATGAATAGATTTGGATTAAAGTTATATTTATATGTTTTACAAAACAATCTCATTCCTGTCTATCCAACTGTTTTCTTCGTTGCTGAGGCCCAGCCATTTCACAAAATATTTATTACCTTTTCTTTTGATAATCTTCTCGATAAGGTAAATATCAGGATACTTAGTTTTTTGTAATTCGTACTCATAAAAAGTCCCTAATATAACCTGCTTATGCTTATCTTCCAAATGATAAGTTGGTGGGTTTGTATCATTTACCTTTACTACTGTAAATACTTCAGTTGACCAGTTGGGAGTATAACCTTTGTAAAAGTCTGCTTTAAATTTGCTAATACGTAAATGATCACCAACTTGAAACTTGGGTTTCAAGTGTTTTCGATTTCTGTACGCCTTACTAATATTACACAATACAACCTTTTCATTTGTCTTATTTACATCTTTCGGCTTAAATTTTGTTATGCGATGAATAGTGCTGTT
Source organism: Marasmia exigua (assembly GCA_019059595.1). Classification (NCBI taxonomy): domain Eukaryota; kingdom Metazoa; phylum Arthropoda; class Insecta; order Lepidoptera; family Crambidae; genus Marasmia; species Marasmia exigua. The sequence goes on from CM032486.1 coordinate 13,833,575, forward strand.
ATAGTTCTCTATCACAGTATTTAATAATTTACCCACCCATCGATAACAGCCGTATAAACTGAAAAGTTTGAAGATGTGTGATTTTAGAGTGCGTATGACTAGCTCTACAATAGATGCTTTCTTCACGGAGTAAGTAGAATAATGGTTGACATTATATTTTTGTAACAGTTGACCGAAGATATCATTATAAAACTCTTTGCCCAAATCTGTTTGCAAATATTTAGGTTTTCTAGATGAATTTTTAAATATCTGGTGCATAGCGTTGACAACACAGTTTTTTTCTTTCGATTTTAGGGAACTTGTCCATACATACTTTGACAATGTATCTATCACTACCAATATGTATTTGTAGCCTTTATTAAAGTTTGAATATTTTTGTAAATCTATGAGGTCGGCTTGCCAAAGATCATCGATTCCTTTTATAACTGTGCAACGACGTGGGAAATTTCTTCTGGCTGATTTGTGAAGTTCATCAATTATGTCCTTTTTGCTCATTTTTCTTTATTTTCACATGAATTAGATTATCTATTTCAGACTTTGAATAAAATGATTTATTCAAATGGTCTGTTGTAAAGGTTTCCAAATTCTTCAAATGTAATTTCAGTTCCAGCTTAATTTTCTCAACATCATTTCTTAATTCTTGAACCGTTTTGTCTAAATAAGCTTTGTTAACTGCTTCGTCGTCTTCAGTTGGATATGATAACCCTTTTAATTTAGAAGATTTTAAATCGTAGTGTCCGGTAACAGATTTCACCAATGTTTCATTGTAGTTTCCAATGTATTCTGTCAATCGTAAACGTTTATGGACATGATGACCAAATTTATCTATGTTCATTGCTGTCTTGATGGGTTGACTCTTAAAAGAAGACTACTCAATTTTCCAGGTTTCTTCTTTATATGTTCTACATTTATGATACCAGCTTCATGAAGTTCCGAAATAATTGCAATTATTTCGTTATTTACGCCAGTGTTACCTGCTTCCCAAGATGCAAGTAGTAACTTTAATCGTTCAACTAATTCGTTTGGATCATCCCAGTAAACTAGATCAGTATCTGATTTCACTGTCTTTAAAAGTGAAATTCCTTTACCTTGTGGAATACTTTCAACACTTGTAGTTGGATTTCTAGAGAATTTGAACAAAGGCTTAATTACATTCGTATATTTAAATCCTTTGTTGCTGTTAATGGGTTTTGATGATTCGCAATTACGACGATGAGCATTGGTTTCTATTAGAAGTAATTTGTAATATTGTAAATCATCATCTGTTACTACATCTAAATTTGGTTTCTTTTTGAACAAAAGTTCTTTTAAGCCATCAGTTTTTTTGACAGTAAGTGTTCCTATTTTAAGAATACCACCGTCGTCATAGACACGAGTTTTCCCGAGTAATAATTTACCTCGTTCATTTCTGACTCCAAATGGAACATCTTTCATTACTTCAGACGATGTTGACCAAGACAGTGATTGATTTTTAAGACTTGGCGAGGACTGTAGAGATTTGAATGATCCTTCGCTAATGTTATGATCTTCGGACGGTGACACAACAAGGGTTTTGTTGTAATTGTATTGCTCTTGTTCATCATCTTCATCTTCCTCACTAGCAGATTCATTATAATCTTCATCAGAGACAAACAATGACTGATTTTCGTCTTCAAATGACTGATTATTGTCATTTTTAATTTTTTTCATCACTGGTTCACAGTGTTCTTCTACCTTAAGAGGAGGGTCATATTTTTTATTGGTCAACAGTGTTAGAGGATCAACAATTGGTTTTAATATTGTTTCTAATGTTTTATTGTTTGTATTTTCAATATCTTTTATCATGGCAACTTTTCTTTTAACAGCTGCTGCTGATTTCACTATTTGTTCTTTAAGGTTTTTCTCCATTTCGAAGTATTCCGCTCGGTTTCAAACCATGAATGAGACTGGTTAATAGATAACACAACCGTCTTTTATGTATGTTCCTCTATCACTATGAAGGTATCAAAAGCCAATCGGTAACATCCGTTATTTTTGCCACAATCCTTATTAATAACAAGATAGTTGAATGGTTTATTCCAAACGGTTGAGCACATCTCACGGAATTGGGACCATGACATGTCTGATCCAACATGTTCTTCATAAACATGCTTCAAATTAATGTCATCTTGTTTAAATAGAATGACGAGATTAGAATTGTCCCGTACAAGTTGTTTTGGTATTTTCGTGTAAGTTTGATTGATGTAAAAACAATCTATATTTTTATGACGTCCCATGGCGAAATAATCTCTAATGTTGTTTTGATTCTCACAAGCAACGTCGTCGAAAATAATAATTGAATCAGGCAAAGCATCATGGGGGCTTAAAATGTCTCCATTATGATTGTATTTATTAAATGATGTTCCAGGTACCATATTCAAAACCTTTTCAAGATATAAATATTTAGGTTGATATAAAGACTTTGAATACACATAAAGGTTACGGAATCTTGGTCCATTTTTATGCAATAATAAACTTATTACTAAATTGGTTTTTCCACTATTAGATGGACCGCACACAATACAACGTATTGTACTTGGTAATAAATTTCCATGCCGTCGAGGGACATTAGATGATGCAGGACAGATGCAATCTAATTTAAGTGATTCTTTTTGTTTAACAAACTTCATGATTCCGGTTTCAGCGCGAGTGCAGTGTTGCATTAGTAACAATTGAATGAGCTAAACTTACAATATCATCGTTTTAAATGTACTTTCAGGAAGTACAATGCTAATAAATGTTCTGTTATCAATGGTTACTTTGATGCTGAGTTATTGGATTTTCTAATAATCAACTGAGGTTGCATAAGATACATCGGAGACACTAAAGGAGGCTCTAACTGCAGTTCCAAGCTGTGCGAACGGTTAGGGATCAGAGACTCTAACGGAGGCTCCAATCTTTACGGTCTTTTAATAGATTGGGAACTTTAACTCGACGATGTATCACTGAGGCGAGCCAGGGCGAGCCAGGGCGAGCCAGGGCGAGCTAGGGCGAGCTAGGGCTCGCCTCAGTGATACATCGTCGAGTTAAAGTTCCCAATCTATTTACTACTGATATAATGTAATATTTTTTTAACTTTGTTATACATAACAGGAAAATCAACAGTAACATACCAGACATCGCTAGCTATCTTCACTGCAAAGCCTCAGAGTTTCCAACAAAGTTGAGATAGCAGCTGTCGATAAGGTGCAGTGATTGCGAACCCAACTCAAGCCTTCGCTCTATATATGCGATGGTGATAAATCGACTGGCAAGGTATTAAAAATCTAATGCGATGTACTTAAATAGACACCGTTAATTTTTTATCTTTACTTCCCAAGCGAGAACCACATATAGGTCTTCTTCTTAAAGTGCATCTCCGACTAGCGATGGTAGGCCATCAATCTGGTATATCCTTCTCGGACTTCCTCGGTGGCGCAGTGGTTAGAGGGTCACACTTTGAAGCGACGGCCGTTGGAGCCGTAAAGTCCTTGAGTGGAGACCGCGATTCGGTAAGCGTAGTGTAGGACTGGTGCGAGCTGGATAAGAGTGGCCGAAAATCGGGAGCAGTGGCGTGCATTAGGGGAGACCTATATCCAGCAGTGGACGAGTGTGGGTTGCTGATGATGAACTTACGATATAGAAATAGACTGCCTCGTTGGCGCAGTGGGTAGTGCGACGCACTTTAAAGCGACGGCTGCGCTCGAGGTCCTGGGTTCGATCCCCGGGTTGGGCCAAAAAATTGTAACTAAGTTTTCGGCAAGAAATTCTTAGGCAGCCCAGAGTCTGGAAGTAGGCGGTCTTGTACCACCGTGCCTCGGAAAGCACGTTAACCTGTTGGTCCTGCGCCCGATCCCTTTCCGGTCGTGTCCCATCGGATTATAAGGGTAAGGGATAAGAAAGTGCACTTGTGTTTGCGCACACACTTGAGCACTTTAATATATCCTGCGTAAGTGGCCGCCGTAGCGGAAATTTGTTGGAAGATATACATATTTTTTTAAAGTTAGCCTGTAGCAGACCTGCCTGTGTACTGGTCACCCCCTCCCTACGACTCAACCGCTCTCGACCTGCTAACCTGCTAGACTCGTCTCTTTCCTAACTCCTTAGTCTATACTCTAACTCGCTACTCCCTACGCGAAAAGTTGTCTGCAGTCGCGTGTAGAATCGAAGGAATGGAGGTCTACCACTACGGCTCAAATACTGGATCTATAATAATTATGAATTACTATCTAATGCCTACATCAAACCCTAGTATTATAAGCCTGCCGCAAGGAAAACTTAACCCGAGTTTTCCATATAAAAATTGTGATCGTCTAGAATTAAAATTTCGTTTTTGTTAATTACCTTTCTATTCGTTACTTTAGGCCGTATTTTGTTGAAATAGAAATAAAAGCTGAGATATTAATACCAAATGAGAATTTTACGCAGCCCGTTCTAACAAGAATATCATATGACAGTCAGTGCTTTAAACTAACTTTTATTGCTTAGTGGAATAGTTTTAAACAAATAAGAAGTTTGTCCGACCACGGCCACTCAAGTCTAGTCTTGTCATAAGTCAAGATTTAAATAATAACTGATCCCCCAGTTATAGATATAGCGCTAATAATTTACAAAGAGCTCTTTGTTATCCCCTGTGCAGGTACTTTATGTTTTGATCTGTACGTACAATTTGTTATCTCAATGAGATATTGTTTTATAAATTATATATCCATGGATTAAAATGGAGTTGAGTGAACTCAACTTAGTACCCTGGCACTGTTTTGTGTTTTCCCCTTTTGTAATATTTCGTCGACGAATTAGGTGCGGAATGAAATTCTGCACTCTTGCGCTCTTGATAAGTTTATGTATATGATACTGTGTTTGTCGACCCGAGTCGTAGTACTTGACAAAGTCCAACAGCTCTGATATACCTAAGCGACGGGCTCCAGCCTACTAAAAAAATGGAAGTCCTCCAAGTCAATTAAATTAATAAAATGCTGGCGCATATCATTAATTCAATGTTACTCTTGCAAAAGCCTCTAAACTTATTTCCTAGAATATTTAAATGTATTTGATAATAGCTCCACCACTGCGAAGTTATTGTTAGATAAATACCGTTGCCGCGATATCCCTCTACTAATAACAACGACCCTTTGCCTTTGCTTCTCTAGAATCGGTCTAGATCCACGTACACAGCTATTATCACGTAACTCACAAATCTTAACACTGGCAACTAATTCCAAATGAATTAGGCTTAAACTTTATCACAAATAAAACGCGCTTTTATAAACCTTTACAAAATAACTTTCACTTTGCTTCACTAGAATAATCACTAATTTGCCCCAACGTAATGTGTTACGTGACCTAAGTGTGTGTGTACCTACAGCTGCTAAGCCCTAGTGTTCTGTACCTGGTCTCAAAGTTTCCACCACGAATCTTTGAGGTGTGTGTGAATGTGGCAAAATTAACCTACTCCTAACGCCCTAGCTGGCGAGAAACCGGGCCTACAGGTTAGGAAGGTTTCTCACAATAGGAGATGTAAGGAAAGGAAGGTGTTTGGTCGCCCCCGAAAGAGGAATTCCACAAAGCTTTTGCTGAGAGTCTGGCGGGAAAACCAGAACCCTATTCTAGGTCCACTTCGACGGTCCTAAAGCTCCGTGAAACTCGTTTCGGCGCTGCGGTACTTGTTAGCTAGTCTGTTCAACCACTCTTCCTCCTTGGCTTAGAAAGACTAGGTAATTCTGAAACCAATTAGCAACCGCAGTATCCCAAACTAGCTTAGAGCCCAGTACAAAACTCTATTAGGCCCGAATGCCTTTAAGCTCGGTATGCGAACCGATATCTCACAATTAACCACAAAGAATCTTACAAAGATCAAAAATCACTCAGACACTGACCTTGTCATATATATCAAGTCGAAGAACCATGTCTCTCGTGAACATGACCGTGCAGCAAGACGCCTTGTGACCAACTGTCCCTGTTTGTCCCTCGGAACTACATTATATAATTACGCAATGTGCATTTTGACGCTAAGGTGCCAAAAAAAACCCCACGCCTCGCAAGGGCCGACGCTTTGCTTATCGCTTTGCACGTGTTCAAATCGTTTCACACAAAAGAATTGAAAAGGACAGACTTCTCCAAAAACTTTAAACTTTTTACAGTTCCTTTGCCAAGCAAAATTGACCCATATCTAAATGTTATAACTCCTTTGTTTTTATTTAGGAACTGAGTATATACCTAGATGTGACTAAGCTGTGAAGCCTTTGTCTTTCTTGCGAGATACGATTCGTACACTCAACTTATCATTTAAACGCATGGCAACTTATTCTACAATTATATCTAATTGCATTCGCAGTTTATAAGCGTCTTAATTAAGTACTCTTAATAGGAGGATCGACCATTAGTCTTTTGACCAGACCTTGTTCCGTACTACATGGATATATCTTTAGAGCCGATTTATTGTTTTAAACTTCCACAATAATTGATTAATAAATATTTAAAAGGTTGAGCTATCTTCATTACACGAGATCGCTCTAGATGGTTTACCTAGTAAACAAACATCCTTTTTTTTTACTGTCAATCGCTTTCTAATTCTGCGAAGACCCTGCTCTTTTGTCTTAAGTTGCACACGTGCAAGGCCACTTACTGTTCCTTGTGCCTTATGCAAGTTTTAAAGCATCTTTAGTTTTTTTGTACAATTCAATATTTTGTTTTCGTGTTGATTTTTAGACTTATGTCTATTAATAAAATATAAGGGGCTTATTGATATGTTTACTGGTGGTTTGCACCACCACACCTGACGCCTGCCTGGCCTGTTTGACGACCCGATTGGAACAGTGGTAGTGAACGCTGCCTCTGATACAAGGGTTGCGGGTTCGATCCCCGCACAGTACAAACTTTTGTGTGCATGAACATGTTTGTTTGTATTGGTCTGGGTGTTTGCTATGTATTATAAGTATGTATTTACAAAAAAAAAGTATTATATGTATATATTTGTAATCCCACTGTTGATTCTGATATCCGTAACACAGGTGCTTGAGCTACCTATCTCGGAGTCAGATCAATGTATATGATGTTGTTGATGTTGTGAAATATTTAAGATCGCCAACTTCCAGACACCGGGCTGACACTGAGAATTTCTTTACAGAAAAACTCGGGTACCTGCAAGTTTAGGCCCGACCCGGGGATCAAACCCGGAACCAAAGTGCGACGCACTAACCATCCACTGCCTCAACGAGGCAGTCATGGCCTAAATAAACTAATCTGGTTGACGGATTGGGCCTGTACAGGGTGTGTCGGTAAACATTTACATCCCTAACAACTTCTTATACCAACCATTCTGAATAACATTTGCTTTACGACTTTTGAAAATTCGTCCTAAATTTTTTTGACTCCTCTTACAAAATTATGAAGTCACGTCCGTTTGTGGCCACTGCTGCTGTAACTTAGCCGAAACGTCGAACAAAAATTTGAGTACATGATATTATACCAAACGTCGCGTTAATCCCCGTTTTAATTAATTATAGTTAAAATGCATTTTTTATTTATTTGTCTCATCATCAGCAACCCACACTCGTCCACTGCTGGACATAAGTCTCCCCACGCTCCCGATTTTCGGCCATTCTCATCCAGCCCACACCAGCCAGCCTTCGAATGTCATCATCCCATCTTGTCGCAGGGCGTCCTACTCCAGGACGTCTCCACTCAAGGACTTTACGGCTCCAACGGCTGTCAGTTCTGCGGCTAGTATGACCAGCCCACTGCCACTTCAGTTTGCTAATTCGGTGGACTATGTCGGTGACTCTGGTTCTCGTACGTAATGGGACGTAAGGGGACCCACACAACATCTTTCGGGATCTAAGTCAACCTCTCCTGCCCGTGGCGCGTCCTGCTAACCAAAAAAAGAGGCCCTGGAGCACCACCCACCCACCAACCCGCACTGGACCAGCGTGGTGGGTTATGGTCTATTCCCCCTAATGACAGATACTGTTTTATTTGTCTATTGGCACACAAAGCAGAATAACATCAAAATAGCATCAAATTAACAAATTAAATATTTACCCTCTTATTCCAAAACGTGGTTTAAAATAAGTAGTGTGATTAATACTGGGAATAACTGAAGAACTAGAATAAACATTATTACAAAACTAAGTTTACCTAACGTTATTTAGTATATCATCTATAATAATAGAGTTAAGCCACCCGGACCCCGAGTTTAAAATGAGAACTAAAATAATAACCTCCAAATTTAGATTCAGTAACCATGACAACTTATCCCTGTGACAGTTCATTCCGTTTTACGCTAAAGTTATTTGTGAGGAAGTAGTGAATTTTTGTTTTGGGATTTAATCCTAAAAATATAAGCAATTCCTATGCATTACACTTGGAAACCTTACTTAGGTCAATATTTAAATTTATTGCTGCTTAAAAACCAATCTTTAGATTTTTTACTTTTAGACAACAAAACGAGGTTATGTAAAATGAAATGTCACTGAACGAATGATTGAATGATTCGATCAATTTAGACACTATCCTGCGGTACTAATGGTTAGTAGAGGATTTGTAATAAAAATTTAAGAACTAACATTTTTCCTTAATAATCATGAACTTGCTAGTTCAGGATTAAAAGCGGTATCGGAGTAGTTTTTTTGTAATAAGAGGGCTATAGTCCAGACGTCATCCCAAAAATATGTGTACATATCATGACATCAAAAGCAATGAGACTAAATAAAAATGTCTACTGTTTAAAAAGCAAACCACTGATCTTAAAATAATCATTAATAATATTACAAGTAACGTGCGGCTTAAACACTTATAGGATTGGCGTCGCTAGTGTGCCCTCACCTTAATTATCAGTATCTAATGGTTTTAAGTGGACAAATTTGGTGTTTATTTGTGTATCAGCGGAATAGTAGGTCGATAAAACGTAAAATACCAACGTTTTATTGAGTGACTACGACTTTGACTGGCTTCCACTGTTGACTACCCACTTATTTTCAATAAGTTACTTGACATTGGCAAGATCGGGTAAAGCCATAATATTAAAAAAAAATTGGTAAAAAAAAAAAAAAAAGGGTGGATGGTGAAAGATATTTAAATGTTTACCTAAACACCCTGTTTATTATAACCGATTATGAACTAGTTTAATGGTTGCCTAAAAATAGGTATTTTGAATGGCAATACATATACTGCCTAGCGCTTTCGTCTATAAATTGAAGGGTAAAAAGAAGAATGTACCAAAGAACAAAAATTGCGTAATCCACGCTTTCAAATGCAAATAGTCAACAATTTACTTAGAAATAGCCTGTCCCTAAAATTAGACTAAGAGGTAACTTAAGTTTCTACAAATAGTTGCTAAAAGCGTGGCCGTAACAAACTTGACTTTACCGTATGCGTAGCTAGCCATGGGCTTCGGGTGGGGCAGTCATGGGATTAGGGTGGGGCAGCCATGGACTCAAGGTGGGGCAGGCATGGGCTCAGGGTGGGGCTGACATGGCCTCAGGGTGGGGCAGCCATGGAATCAGGGTGGGGCAGCAGTGTAGTATTGAAGTGACTTGCGCACTTTTTCTTTTTTATTCGCAATTCTTCTGTGTTGACTGATGAGTGCCGATTGTAAAGTTGACCTAGATATGGACTTGACGGATTGTACATATATTGCCAATCGAAGATAAGACAATAGTGTAAAAGTTGGCAACATCTCTAATATACCCAGTAAGATTGCGCAAACATTTTTTTATATTGTTTCACTGACCTCCATTAAACACAAAGCTATCAGAATTCAGTGTATTGTGCCATCCATAAATAATCTTTAGGAAGTTGTCACACTGGCGTATTGCGAGCGTTTTCAAAGCGCAGCGACAACGCAGAGAACAAGTCGCGGCTGCGTAGCGCTCACGCCGCGGATGCGCAACGGATGCGCAAAGAATTTGTCATATAAGGATGGATAGATTTAAATATTTTGCCGTAAAATATTTTATATATTGCCGTGTGGTCCCCGGCAGAGTAGAATAGGCCACCCTCACTCTTACCGAGGTGTCGTAAAAGGCGACTAAGGTAAAGCTGCTGGCATGATCATCAGCACTCAGAGAAGGAAAACTCTGCATTTATATCAAAACCCTCGCCAACCCGTCTGCCAAGCGTGGTGAGTATGGCAATTACCCCTTATGTGATTGAGGAAGGCCCGTGCCCCAGCAGTGGGGACTTAAATGGGCTGATGATGATGATGATGAGATTTAAATAAAAGTTGTTACCGCTACGCAAAAACAATGGCTTTCAAGCCATTGTTTTTGTGTAGCGGACGTCGCTCCGCTTGGAAAACGCTTCCAATCCGCCAGTGTGGCAACTCCCTAGAGATTATTAATGGATAGCACAATACACTGAATTCTGATAGCAGTGTGGCAACTCCTTAAGGTGACGGGTAGGGCACACTAGCGACGCCAATCGATTTTAATTCTTAGCTACTAAATCGGATCTATTTTAAACAATTTTGGAGTTACAACCTCTCGGAAAACACTTATACTACTTATTAAATAACCATGCCCAAATGTTGGGTCCGTTATTGTACTCGAAAAATTGATTCACGCCAAAAGCGGCCACTTTTGGCGTGAATCAATTTTTCGCGTACGCGTTGGTCCCGACGCGATTTACATGGTTATTTAATAAATAGTATAAGTGTTCGCCGAGAGGTTGTAACCTCGAAATCGTTTAAAATAGATCTGGTTTAGTAGATAAAAATTAAAATCGATTGGCGTCGCTAGTGTGCCCTACACGTCTCCTTAACTCTGTATGTATAAAGAGTGTACTGGTAGCTAATTGTGACATTTGATACGATCACTTATACAAGATTTCTTCTTTTATACCGGAAATATTAAAGAAGAACTTTAAAATAAGGATTCAAAGTTAAAAAATAAAATAGTTTATCCAATTATTTAAGTCCATACAGAACTCTGTAGGAGAGATATGCTTCGGCATGAATGGGCCGGCTCGACCGAAATGATACCATGCCCTCACAAAAAACTTGCTTTAAGGTGACGGGTAGCCATAACTAGCGACACCATTCGTTTTTAATTTTTACTTACTGAACCGGATCTATTTTAAACAATTTCGAGGTTACAACCTCTCGGCAAACACTTATACCATTTAATATTATAACCATGCACAAATACGGACCCAACATTTGTACGCGAAAAATTGATTCTCGCTAAAAGTGGCCGCTTTTGGCGGTAATCAATTTTTCGCATACAAAAGGGACTCAACATTTGTGCATAGTTATTTAATAAATAGTATAAGTGTTTGCCGAGTGGTTGTAACCCCAAAATTGTTTAAAATAGATTCGGTTTAGTAGCTAACGATTAAAAACGAATAGTTTCGCTAGTTAGGGCTACCCGTCGCCTTAAGCAGCGTCTGTGGTGTGTTTCGCTGCTAGGGTACCGGAGGCTAGTCCGAGAGAATAGTGGGTCTAAAGGTTGGCAGTGCACTTGTGACTCCACAAACGCGCTGCGATTCATAGGCGGCGGCAATCACTTACTATCAGTTTATCCGTCTGTTCGTCTGCCACCTATCGCATAAAAAAGAACACTTACAAATGTCAACATGTTTACTACCAGTTAGGAATATAGTTTTCTGCCGAGAAGACCCAGTTGACATGAACACTAAACTTCACTTAGTTCCGAACTAATTTAGAAGCTAAAACAATACTTAACCAGTCCAGTAGGTCGTTTCAACAGTTAACATTCGAAAACTTTAGATGACAAGATCTTCGAACTTGCAAGTTCCGATATTAGCGGCCAAACGGTGTATAACTTTGACGCCCGGACACGTCGCCAAGTTTAGTACAAACACTTGTTAATACACTAACTTAGTTCAGTGAGAGCTGTGACTGCGCAATTGGTTTAAATTCACTGCTGGACTTAGGCCTCTACCAACGTCCTCCAAACAGATCGGACTAGAGGGCCTAATTTCAAACAGATGCGTAAACGTTACGACCGTTCCCTCTCTTTCACACGCACTGTGTGTCCTTTGTTTGGATGCGATAGGTATATTCTCGTTCGTTGCGGCACGTTTTTAAATTAAGCCACCTGTGCCGCCCGCATCCGATGGATTCCTGCGACCTTCACCAGATCGTCGGTCCAGCTTATGGGGGGCTTGCTACGGCTAAAACTTCCTGTACATGGCCTCCATTCGAGGACATTTCCGCCCCACCAGCCGTAGAGCCGTTCTCCTCGCAATGCGCCCTGCCTATTGCCTTATGTGGCATGCAATCATTTATTTGGGGGATCTTTTTTCACTTAAACGATTAAAACTAAAGTAATTTTATTTATGAGTTAGAGGGGAACTGGTAAAATCGAAGGTAAAAGACCTATGTAGAGACAAAACTCAAAGTGTGTGCCTATGCGTGTGTATTGCGCGTGCTCGCGTGCGTGTATATGTGTGTGTGTGTGTGTGTGTGTGTGCGTGTGTGTGTGTGTGTGTGTGTGTGTGTGTGTGTGTGTGTGTGTGTGTGTAGTGTGTGTGTGTGTGTGTGTGTGTGTGTGTGTGTGTGTGTGTGTGTGTGTGTGTGTGTGTGTGTGTGTGTGTGTGTGTGTGTGTGTGTGTGTGTGTGTGTGTGTGTGTGTGTGTGTGTGTGTGTGTGTGTGTGTGTGTTAGTGTGTGTGTTTTCGTGTGTGTGTGTGCGTGAGAGAGAGTGTGTGTGAGTGTGTGTGTCTGTCTATGGAATCGCTGCTCCGGAATCGTGAACGGATCAAAATCGGTTGATCTGTTCGATGAACCGATTTTGATATGATTGTTTTGAAGGTTTGTAGATCGCGTCAGTTCGGAAATACCTACAGGTTCCACAGTGTAGGGCATGAAGTTGCTCGAAAACCGACACTCAAGAACGACAATTGAGGTCTGCCAGCAATCTAAATGGAGGGGGACCTATTGTCTGGTATGACGACGGCGATAGAAACCTGCGCAAAGTTAAAGTTTCAATTTTTGGGGCAGTGCTATCTAAGTTTGACAAGACATGTCTAACCAAGTTCATTACTACAAACTGACACACCGATTCGTAATTTCAGCAACTTTAGAGATGGTGTGGGGAATTGAGTATTAAGATTTAATATAACGTCGATACTGATGAGGATCGATGAGCGACAGTCAGGCGGGATGACACGAGACGCGGGGAACACGAGAAGAAAAAACCACCTACTCATCTAGTTAGCTAGTATAATTTTCTTTCCTTCTTTCATCTTAGCGTATAATTCCCAGTTGCTTCCAAAGCTGTCACTTCGAAGCCCGGGGTACGCTTAGAGCATGATCCAGGATTCGGGAAGTCTATTAATTACAATGAAGCAACTGCCGTCTGACCTTCGCAACCCTTAGACAGGGGAATTAGACCTACTGGATCACAATTACACATTCAGAATCACTGTCTCAAATACAGTTAGGTATCCACAATTTTGAAAATCTATCCGAATTTTCCGATTTTTAATGTGGGAGAGCCACGCTTAGGCATGAATGGGCCGGCTCGACCGGAGTGATACCACTGCCTCACAGAAGACCGGCGTGAAGCAGCGCCGGCGCTGTTTCGCCGTGTGAGTTAGGTTACCGGAGGCCCAATGGGGGGAAGGGGAAAAGGTTGGCAGCGCACTTGTGACTCCACTGGTGGTGCGGGTGTCCATGGGCGGCGGAATTGCTTACCATCTGGTGATCCGTCTGCTCGTCTGCCACCTCTCATATAAAAAAAAAAATACCGTGGGAGGGCCACGCTTCGTTATGATAGGCCGGCTCGACCGGCTTAACTTTTACCGAACCGAATATTCGGCCGAATTATTCGGCTTACTATTTAAGGTGACGGGTAGGGCACACGACGAGAATCGATTTTAATTTTTAGCTACTAAACTGGTTCTAAATATTTTAAACAATTTCGGGGTTACAACCCCTCGGCAAACACTTTTACTATTTATTAAATAACCATGCACAAATGCGGACACAACATTTGTACGCGAAAATTGATTCACGCTAAAAGTGGCCACTTTTGGCGATAATCAATTTGTCGCGTACAAAAACGGACCCAACATTTGTGGATGGTCATTTAATAAATAGTATACCTAAGTATTTGCCGAGAGGTTGTAATCCCGAAACTGTTTAGAATAGATCCGGTTTAGCAGCTATCTTAAAAACGAATGGTGTCGCTAGTTAGGGCTACCTGTCGCCTTAATTGAATTTGCCGCGCTAACAGGTTCCAACCATGTCCGCTACGTGGCGCTACTGGCTAGATGACAAGCGAACTGTACCTCACCGTCCGCTACCCGCTCCCTCACCGAACTATCATTTTTGAAACACATTTCACATAACTACCTACAACAGTTGGAGAGCCACGCTTCGGCATGAATGGGCCGGCTCGACCGGAGTAATACCACTTCCTCACAGAAAACCAGCTTGAAGCAGTGCATGCGCTGTGTTTCGGTTAAAAGGTAAGCAGCGCACTTGTCACACCACTGGTGTTACAGTTGTCCATGGGCGGCGGTAATCGCTTACCATCAGGTGATCCATCTGCTCGGCTGCCACCTATATCATAAAAAATAACAGAAATATTTATTTTCGATATCTTTTATTACAAAACGTAGTGTAAAATAAGTACTGGGATTAACACATGGAATAACTAATGAACTAGAATAAACACGATAACAAAACGAAGTATATTTGTTTCAAAATCTATAAAACATATTTTAAATCATACAGAATATTTGTCTTTTATTTCTTCAACTTCATGTAACTAAGAAAATAATAATACTCAAACCGAATAATTCGGCCATAATAACGAATATTCGGCCGAATACGAATAATAAAAATAATGCCGAATATGCCGAATACCGAATACAAACCGAATATTCGGCGCATCTCTTTATTATAAGTATGCATTTACAAAAGAAAAGTATATGTATATATTTGTAATTCCGCTGTTGGTTCTGCTGTTATTCGTAACACAGGTGCTTGAGCAACCTATTTCTGAGTCAGATCAATGTATGTGTTGTTGTGAAATGGTTGGTTATAAAGGCAAAATTTTGTCTCTTGCAAAAGCTAGTATCCGACAAACTAGCGATGCCAATCGAATTTTATTTTTAGCTACTAAACCGGATCTATTTTACACAATTTCGGGGTTACAACCTCTAGGCTAAAACTTATACTATTTATTAAGTAACTATGAACAAATATTGGGTCCGTTTTTGTACGCGAAAAATTGATTCACGCCAAAAGTGCTTACTATTGGCGTGAATCAATTTTTCGCGTACGCGTTGGACCTAACATTTGTGCATGGTTATTCAATAAATAGTGTGTTTGCCGAGAGGTTGTAACCCCGAAATTGTTTGAAATAGATCCAGTTTAGTAGCTAAAAATTTAAATCGATGCGTCGCTAGTGTGCCCTACCCGACGCCTTAAGCGGCGATAGAGCGATGTTTACGAATACAGCGCCAGAAATAGCGAGGAAGTGAAAATCACGACTGCGGATCGGAACCCGAATCAAGTGCAACTTAGTTGTGAACTACTTGCGAGATATTACGATGTCCCCGAGGAGCGTGTTTACTTGTGTACTAAGCTATTTAAAGATTCGAGGGACTGGTGTTTGAACTGCTTATATTACGCAAATATCACACATCCCTCATCATCATCATCATCAGCCCATTTAAGTCCCCACTGCTGGGGCACGGGCCTCCCTCAATCACATGAGGGGTAATTGCCATACTCACCACGCTTGGCAGACGGTTTGGCTAGGGGTTTTGATATAAATGCAGTGTTTTCCTCCTCTGGGTGCTGTTGATCATGCCAGCAGCTTTACCTTAGTCGCCTTTTACGACACCTCGGTAAGAGTGAGGGTGGCCTATTCTACTCTGCCGGGGACCACACGGCACACTCCCACATACCTATTTTTATTACTAAGACTCCCTGTTGGTATAGTGGTTTAAGTACCGGGCTGTGATCTCAGGGTCTCTAAGGCATGAATGGGCGGACTCGACCTTAAAAACTCATATTAAAAACGAATGGTATCGCTAGTTAGTGCTACCCGTCGCCTTAATTGAATTGGCCGCGGTAACAGGTTCCAACCATGTCCGCTACGTGGCGCTACTGGCTAGATGACAAGCGAACGTACCTCACTGTCCGCATCCCGCTCCCACATCGAGCTATCATTTTTGAGAAACATCGTACAGTTAAGATTTAATGTTATGATAACCACCAACAACAGTGGGTGACCCACGCTTCGGCATGAATGGGCCGGCTCGACCGGAGTAATACCACGACCTCACAGAAAACCTGCGTGAAGCAGTACTGTGCTGTGTTTCGCTGCGTGAGTTAGGGTACCGGATTCCCAATTCGGGGGAATGGTGGACTTAAAGGTTGGCAGTGCGCTTGTGACTCCACTGGTATCGCGGGTATTCATGGGCGGCGGCAGTCGCTTACCATCAGGTTATCCGTCTGCTCGTCTGCCACCTATCACAAAAAAAAATAAAAAAAGGGTCCTGGGTTCAATTGTCGGGTCGAGCAAAAATATTTTTCGAACATATGAGTAGCTCGGGTTTGTAATCGATGCGCATTGGGCCGGCGTGGTGATTTAAGCCTAATCCCATCATAGTAGCGATGACTTGATTTCTATGATGGAGGCCTTTGCCCTGCAGTGGGAAGCAGACGACCCGATTGGAACAGTGGTAGTGCACGCTGCCTCTGATACAAGGGTTGCGGGTTCGATCCCCGCACAGTACAAACATTTGTGTGCATGAACATGTTTGTTTGTATTGGTCTGGGTGTTTGCTATGTATTATAAGTATGTATTTACAAAAGAAAAGTATTATATGTATATATTTGTAATCCCACTGTTGATTCTGATATCCGGAACACAGGTTCTTTAGCTACCTAACTCGGAGTCAGATCAATGTATGTGATGTTGTGAAATATTTATTTATTTAGTTACAAGCGGACAAGCGGTCTGACCGCTTACGACCACGGCTGCTGTAACGTAGCCGAAACGTCGAGCAAAATATGTAAGAATAATGCAACTATAGTTGCAATTATAGTTAGAATGCAAGCGAAAATGAAAAAAACAGGTCTAATGACGGATTCGTAAATTTAATGTAATTAGACATGAGCTGTCGATAGTCTCATCAATCATCATCATCATCATCAGCCTATCGCAGTCCACTGCTGGACGTAGGCCTCTCCAATTGTTCGCCACTGTGATCTATCCATGGCTTCTCGCATCCAGCTTTTGCCAGCCATCCTGCGCAGATCGTCCCCTCACCCAGCCAGAGGGCGCTCTACATTACGTTTGCCAAGACGCGGTCTCATTGTCATATTTCATTAGGCATTAGATAATGTAATATGAGACCGTCCGCCAGGACCGCTTTGCATTTAGAATAGGTAAAGTAATATATTACCTATACTAAATGTAAGTATTAAGTATTAAAATTGACCGTGTGGTCCCCGGCAGAGTAGAATAGGCCACCCTCACTCTTACCGAGGTGTCGTAAAAGGCGACTAAGGTAAAGCGACAGGCATGATCATCAGCACCCAGAGAAGGAAAACTCTGCATTTATATCTTAGATAATGTACTGTTAATGTAATGTAGGTACCCTCGCCAACCCGTCTGCCAAGCGTGGTGAGTATGGCAATTACCCCTCATGTGATTGAGGGAGGCCCTTGCCCCAGCAGTGGGGACTTAAATGGGCTGATGATGAAGTATTAAAATACTTACTATAGAGACGCATGTCAAGTCGGCTTACGGTTATTTGGCACGTGGAAAAAGTGGGACCTTTTTTTTACACTATGGCAGACAAACGAGCAGACGGCTCACCTCATGGTAAGTGAATTACCGCCGCCCATAGACATCTGCGACACACGGGGCATCACAGTAGCGTTGCCGGCTATTAAGGGAGGAATAAGCTCTTTTCTTGATGATCACCAGGTCGTATCTGTTCGGAAACACCATCGTTGGTAACTGATTCCATTGTTTTACTCGCGGTAGGAAGTGGCGTGAGAAGCGCACTGTGGTTGGATTAAAATCCATCCAAGTGATGTGGCGTGATGTACCATAGTGTAAGTTTGCAGCTGGAAGAAGGCCGAACAGCTCCTTGGAACACTCCCCATTGTAGATGCGATAGAAGACACATAGCGATGCTACGTCTCTACGCAATCACAAAGGATCAAGCGTGTCGGAAAGAGCCTGGTCGTCGATAATTCTGACTGCCCTTCGCTGGATACCGTCTAGAGGGAGAAGCTGATACTTGGGAGCTCCAGCCCAGAGGTGAGAGCAATCATCATCATCATCAGCAACCCACACTCGTCCACTGCTGGACATAGGTCTCCCCTAATGCACGCCACTGCTCCCGATTTTCGGCCACTCTCATCCAGCCCACACCATCATACCATCTTGTCGCAGGGCGTCCTACACTACGCTTACCGAGTCGCGGTCTCCACTCAAGGACTTTACAGCTCCAACGGCTGTCAGTTCTGCGGCTAATATGCCCTGCCCACTGCCACTTCAGTTTGCTAATTCGGTGGGCTATGTCGGTGACTCTGGTTCTCTGTCGGATTACATCATTTCTGATGCGGTCTTTCTGAGAGCAATGCAATTTGACATTTACACATACAAATTAACGTTCTACAACTCCCTCCGGTCAATGTCACTGAGCGCCTTCTGATAGTAGTCGAACTGTGGCGACAAGTGAACGTGACTCATTGATTTTGTATTGTTTTTTTTTCTGATTGATGGATGCCTTCAGGATAGCATCGATAAAAAACCGAGCATAGGAGTTTTGGTTTACAAGTCCAGCAATTTAAATTCTTATTGATGATATAGGTCCGGCTCTAAAATCGACAATAGGGTCGATTTCCCCCGGCTTCCTCTAATTACTTTTCGTGGCTTTGCTTGGGCGTTGATGTATCACCCACCCTGTAAGAACTTTGCACCACATTGTTAATTAATAGTCAGTAACTTGTCATGTAACCTCAAGGGAAGTTGCCTGTTATCTTTTTATGTTTTGGTGGCAGATGAGCATCTGCTCATCCATCCATCTGGATCACCTGATAGAAACAAAGTCGAAGATTTTTTCGAATTGTATGTACTCGTACTGCTACGAAGTACATGGGAACACAATGAAACCCCAGAGTCCGCCTTTCATGTCATTTATTACGTAATTTTGCACGTACAGATATTCATAGATACATTGATAATTCATCATCAGCCCATTTAAGTCCCCACTGCTGGGGCACGGGCCTCCCTCAATCACATGAGGGGTAATTGCCATACTCACTACGCTTGGCAGACGGGTTGGCGAGGGTTTTGATATAAATGCAGAGTTTTCCTTCTCTGGGTGCTGATGATCATGCCAGCAGCTGCTACCTTAGTCGCCTTTTACGACACCTCGGTAAGAGTGAGGGTGGCCTATTCTACTCTGCCGGGGAGCACACGGCTCCATTGATTGATTCATTGATAATTAATCACTCAGAACTTTTAGCTTACACGAGGCCTATATCGAAACGTCCGTACCAGACGGCTGCTCAAATCGAACTGTCCGTTCGCCCGTCAACCGACAAGTCAATGTATCGGTTTGGCGCGCCTATCGATTATCGATGCGTTTCCGGTTATGACAGTCCTTAATTTAATTCTCAAAACCGTCAACCGTCAAATCAAACACTACTAAATTACTCGAATCCTAAAATTACATCAATTAATTATTGAAAATCATGACAGGAGAGTTACGCTTCGGCATGAAGTCGGCTCGACCGCAGTGATACCACGGTTTCACAGAAAACCGGTGTCAGCACTGTGCTGTGTTTCGCTGCGTGAGTGAGGGTACCGGAGGCTCCATACGGGGGAAAGGGGGGTTTTAATGATGGCAGCACA
The DNA here is from genome assembly GCA_019059595.1 of Marasmia exigua. Classification (NCBI taxonomy): domain Eukaryota; kingdom Metazoa; phylum Arthropoda; class Insecta; order Lepidoptera; family Crambidae; genus Marasmia; species Marasmia exigua. The sequence continues at coordinate 13,853,427 of CM032486.1, forward strand.
CTTGTGACTCCACTGGTGTTGAGGGTGTCCATGGGGGGTTACAATCGCTTAACATCAGGTGATCTGTCTGCTCGTCTGCCGCCTACCGCATAAAAAACGTGAGGTCCCTAAATACTAGTGGCATTACTGGATATGCTTATACTATGATGTATACAAAGCCATCAGTATTGGTCAGGTTATTGATAGACAAAGAAACTCCTTAATCACACTGTTTGGTTTTACCGACTTTATGAGTAGGAGGAAATAGGTTCAGCCTTGTGAGCCTTAATTATAATTAAGGCTCACAATGAGTCCTATAATTATAGGACTCATTGTTTGGGATAGATGTTTTTTTTTTATATTATGTCTCGACCCCGAAGATATTTTGCCAATGTCAAGTATGTCAGTCAAGTCGAAGTCAGTCAAAGCCGTAGGAGAGCCACATTTGAATGGGCCGGCTCGATCGGAGTGATACCATGGTATCGGCCTCACAGAAAATCGGCGTGCAGCAGCACTGTGCTGTGTTTAGCTGCGTGAGTGAGGGTACCGGAGGCCCAATCGGGAGAAAAGGGGGTCTAAAGGTTGGCAGCGCATTTGGGATTCCACTAGTGTCGCAAGTGTCAATGGGCGGCAGCAATCGCTTACCATCAGATAATCCGTCTGCTCGTCTGCTACTTTGACTTAAAAAAATAAGTCACAGTCACTCAATAATACGCAGATGTTATGTGTTTTATCGACCTATGGATTCTGCCGGTTTTAAAACTAGGTTCAAGCAATTTTACACGGGACAAACTCACTCAACACACAATAGCAGTGTTAAAAACAGTACAATTCAATGATTCAGCAGCTCACCCTTGTTCCGCGTGTCTCGTCTGTATACGATCTAACAAAGAAATTGCCAGTAGTTGACATAGACTTTCAGAGTCTCCCTAAATTCATAGATACCTTGAAGTTAAACGTACCTCAACCAGCAATGTAACAATTACTCCGAAATCCATTATTATTGTATTCAAAATTATTCATTTCTGACATTGTTTTTAATTCCATTAATTTATCATTTATACTTTCATATATATATATATATATATATATTTATATTTCCATTTTTTTATTTATACTTTCTGTGTAAGTATATAAATATTTAAGATTGCACCGCCCTACACCTTCATCAAGTGTCCTTTATCCAAAGGTTGCCTGGAAGAGATCGCTCATAGTGATAAGGCCGCCTTCGTTGTACATATCCTGTAATATCTAGTTTTAAGTTTTCATACTTTATTTTGAGTGCAATAAAAGTATATTCATTCATTCATTCATTATCATTCAAAATTCATATGACATTATTATATTCCCATTATTTTTTTAACTTATGCAAGATGTGGCTATCTCTAATTGTAAGTGTAGTTAAAATTATTTATTCTATGTCACTGTGATATAATTATGTATTGCTGTTTCTTATGTTGATAATCCAATAAATAAATAAATAAATAAATTCTTATTATTAGAATCACTTCGCGGCACTTCTTTTCGGATAGTTTCTGAAACTGTAAAATCATGGTTCAGTTGGTCTGGATCCCCTGTAAAGGGTTGCGAAGGTCAGATGGCAGTCACTTCATTGTAATTAGTTAAGTACTTAATACGTAAAGCTATTTTTATTTTTAACCGACTTAAAAAAAGGAGGAAGTTCTCAATTCGACATGTATATTTTTTGGTTTTTTTTATTGTTTGTTCGTCGATTACTTTGCCATTAATTAACCGATTTAGATGATTCTTTTTTAGTTGGAAAGGAAATAGTCCCGGAATACCATGATAAGGATATCAGGATTTGGAACCCTAAAGTTTTAAAGGCACACGTGTTTTAATCCTTTTTCAAAACTGCACCGGTATTCACGCCCGATCGTATTAATTTTGTGGCTCTGCTGATGACGGAAGGTCAACTCCGCAACGGTGAGGAGTTAAAGAATAACTCGTTCAATACTGTATACACTATTACTTTGTTAGTTATATGGCGGCCATAGAGACAGATACAAACTGCGACTGGAAAAGCACCCAAACCAACTTGCAGCGCAGCTCACTACCCCTGAAACCATACGTCGACTAAAAAAGCGTCGAGACATATTCGACTAGAGTGACCACCTTGGGTGGCACCAATGATGCTAGCCCCGCTGGGAGTGGCACCTAACCCATACAACTTATAGTCCATATGACTGATCGCATGATAATATAAGAAAAAAAAAGTTATATGGCGGGGGTGGGAGAGAAAGCTGCCAAAAATGAGATCCAAAAAGCTTGAAATATTTTTTAAAAAACCACGAACTATAAAGTGTAAAATCATATTTTTAACACTATACACTTAAAATAATATTTATATAATAGTACACTCGAAAAAAGGTTTTACAGAAGTCGGCGCCTAATCCCTGTTGAATTATTGAATGTTGTATTAAATTACAAAATAGTATTGGGCGCCGACTTCGGTAACACCTTTTCTCGAGTGTACTGTTATAAATGTTATTTTAAGTGTATAAAGTGCTAAAAATATTATTGGAAATCTGGAACAGGGTACAAAATCTCAAAAATCGAAATGTATGTGGGATGGGATAAATAACACACCCAGGTTTCAGGAATAAAAGCTTCTATAATAATAATCCTCTTGATTACGTCTTTCGCCTTTCCCAGTCGGCCATGCGTCGTCTATCTCACTCTCGCACGTCATTCTATAATTCAAATATCGATCTCTTACACGTTCCTTACCATGCATCTACCGATCACCAATCCTACACTCGGCCATCCTACACTCAGTATGCCCTCATACTGCACTCATACGTCTTCTATACACCTTAACTATCTACTTACATCTTTAGAAAAACAACACAAAAAAACTTCTTAATATAAACAAAACCACTTTACAATAATTACACCTTCATAAAATCGCTATAAAAACACACACATCTAAACTTCTTTCTCTTCTTATAATCCATCATTATTTCTTCTCTCCAAACGCTATGTTCTCCCCTTGATTTCAACCTCCCTCTTTTCCTCGTTTTCCAAGACGCCGTCCTTACTCTACCTCCCTTCTTCTCACTACCTCTATGTCGATCCTCTTTTCCACAAATTATGTTTTGATCTTGAGCTCCATAATTACTTCCCGCAAGATGTTTGAATATAATTCTAATGTCAAACATTACATCTTTGACAGTTGTCAATGTCTTATAAGAGGTTTCGTCTAGTATACCATAAACAGATTCTGTTCTGGCGTGTGGCTGATTTTCTCGAGTATCCTTTTGGCTTTCCATTGGCATTATCTCTGGCCATTTCTCTTTGGTCGATGCCATCATCAACTTTTTGTCAACTTGAAAACTGTCACTACTCAAAGCACCGTCATTATGAACAATGTCAACATAGCATTCCTCTACGCAATTATTCATGTCTTTCAGCTGATTCTCCACGTCCACGTTCTCTATCACCTCCAGGTCTGTACTGCTGCTGGTTTCACGCTCTTCATCACTTTCACATCGGTTTTCTTCCGTTAGCTTACTAAAGTCACGTTCTTCATCACAATCATTTTCTTCGTCATCCATACTTTCTTCATCTTCCTCATCGTACTCACTATCATCGTCTTGATCGTCATAAAATTCACACTGTGCGTCCTCTTTGAAGTCAGTTTCACTCTCCGAACCAAAAATGTATAAAAACTCCTCCTTAAACTCCTCATAGTCCTGGTAACGTAGATCCCGAAACATTGCCGCGTCTCCAGCTAAGGAACTCAAGGCTATCCTCAAAGTTAGCTGGTCACTCCATCCTTCATCATATGCGCACCTTTCGTGCCTTCTGAGCCAATCGCCACCAGCATTGCGCTCTTCTCCGTTTCCACTAAAACGCATTCTGTTGACGTGGAAGTTTGCATGTTCAATGCGACGTCTTCTCACTTCGTTATCCATCGTCTTCACTGTTTATAATTCCAAATTTCTTTTCCGTCTTATTTCGTCTAGTTTTCTTCGATCGTCATTTTTTTATTCTTCTTTCGTCGTTATTCGTCTTCCTTTATTCCGTCTCCTATGATGTTTATTTTCTATCCATCCCGGACGAGCCGCCAAATGTGGGATGGGATAAATAACACACCCAGGTTTCAGGAATAAAAGCTTCTATAATAATAATCCTCTTGATTACGTCTTTCGCCTTTCCCAGTCGGCCATGCGTCGTCTATCTCACTCTCGCACGTCATTCTATAATTCAAATATCGATCTCTTACACGTTCCTTACCATGCATCTACCGATCACCAATCCTACATGTATGAAATCCATACAATTCGGGACAGCACTTATCTGACGAAACATGAGAAAATTACTTTAAAATGATAAGTTATTTCTTATAATATTTCCGTAAACGAAGTTTAATCGTTCATCAATCGTATTCGGCTGTTAGTTTAATTAACTTTCATCTTGTCCATTTCTATCAGAAGTTAATGAATTCGAAATGAAATACGAGATCAAAGGTCAGCAGGTATTAATTACACGCCTAGATTCTACGTCTAAGCCTTCTCCTTTTAATGAAGATTGCTTAGCTGCCTATTATCAAGTGATATACTTGATAATAGGCAGCTAAGCAATCTTCATTAAAAGGTTAATCTATAGATTACACCTCCAATCTAGAAATATTTTTTCTTTGCCTCTAATGAATTACGTTATCTCAAATCCTCGTCTTAGCTTGTAATTCCTAGTTGCTTTAATAATAATAATAATTTATTTCTGAAATCACAGTTCCATACATCCAAAGTACTCTATCCATAGTTTCATACTTTGGAGCCCGGGGTACAATTCGGTATTTGGGCAGTCTGGTAATTACAATGAAGCGACTGCCGTCCGACCTTCGACAGAGGAACTAGACCAACTGAATCTTGGTTATCTCAAATATTGTAGGTTATTATTGCAAATGTATGTATGTTATGCATACTTTTCTTTATGAATCGTTTTATTCCAGAAGACATCTTACTATTATCATCATCGTCAGCCCATTTAAGTCCCCACTGCTGGGGCACGGGCCTCCCTCAATTAGGGGTAATGGGGTAATTGCCATACTCACCACGCTTGGCAGACGGGTTGGCGAGGGTTTTGATATAAATGCAGAGTTTTCCTTCTCGGGGTGCTGATGATCTTGCCAGCAGCTTTACCTTAGTCGCCTTTTACGACACCTCGGTAAGAAAGAGGGCGGCCTATTCTACACTGCCGGGGACCACACGGCCAACTTACTATTATACATTAAGCTTTTTAGCATATTAGGTCAACAATAAGCGAATAAAAAACAGCTGTTCCATACAATATTATTGCCAAATGGATATTCTGTTTTCTATGAAAGAACTTTTTGTTTTATAAGGTCGTCGGGATTAAAATATGGTGTGACTCTTTCCCCCTTATTACAAATCACGAACTAAGGATTGTCTAAGAACAAAACTTGTGCCATCCCCTTTTAACATTGCGTGTTGGAATGGGATGACATGATGTAAAAAAAATTGTGGTTTATGTTTTTTTAGCGTGTCTAGCTGATGTATGCGTATGTAGCTGAGGCGGCAGTAGGTAACTGCCGCCTCATACCCTATTGACGATTAAAAAAGCACGGGATCCATTAAATTTTCGGTTAAATCCCTGTCTCTATGGGTTAAACTAAACATTTGAGAAGATATCAACTGCTATTATTGAAAAATATTAACACCTTTCTAAACTCATATTAAAGAGTATATATTTCACACTAGGTATACTAGACACACAAGGCTGACGTCAGTGGCACTCACTCAGCTGGCCCTACTGAAAATCAGCGTCATAACCTTTTTCAGGGCCATGACATAAGCTGAGTGGGGCCATTGATGTTGGAAGTCACAACACAATACATATGCACTGTCTCGTTATTTTTACCCTTATTATTTTGTTTTAAGTTTGCTTTGTTTTTTTTTGTTTTGTTTGCACTTCAGATACTGGTGTTGTACCGTATTGTGATGTCCAAAACAATAAAATTTTCTTTCATTCTTACTTTCTTTAAAAAAAAACAAAGCCTACTTTGTGCCAGTGTGTTGCCAGTGATGACATACGGAACCAAAACGTGGCCGCTTACAATGTGCCTATTATAACGGCTTATAACGAGGAGAACAAACGGCCGTTGGGGTGGAAAGGTCCTCGAGTGGAGGCCACATACAGGAAGTCGCAGCCGTGGTAGGCCCCCCACAAGGTGGACCGACGATCTGGTGAAGATCGCGGGAATCCATTGGATGCGGGCGGCACAGGACCGATCTGTGTGGAGAACATTGGGGGAGGCCTATATCCAGCAGTGGACGTGTATTGGCTGAAATGATGATGATGATGATGAGATAATTAGTGGCAACGCTTATAGGAAATCCGAAAACCCGAAACGCTAGCGCGATGTAATCGACACCTAGCGCCATCTATTGGTATAAAATGGAACTAATGTAAGAACGGCCGGCCATTAGTATTGTAATTATCTATCAGTAGCCAAGAAACGTGTACCGGCGCCAGTATAAAAAGACTTCTATGACTCAACCGAACTCATTTTGCATGAATAAATCTTTGTTCATCGGATTTCTATTACAAATGACCATTGTTTCTTATGTTCTATTATTAAACGACAGGAATGTTACTCTGATAACTAATTAAGGTGCCGGTTAGGGCACACTAGCGACGCCAATAGATTTTTTTTTATGTATAGGTGGCAGACGAGCAGACGGATCACCTGATGGTAAGCGATTACCGCCGCCCATGGACGCCTGCAACACCAGTGGTGTCACAAGTGCGCTGCTTACCTTTTAACCCCTCTTCCCCTGGATTGGGCCTCCGGTACCCTCACTCAGCAGCGAAACACAGCGTATGCACTGCTTCACGCCGGTTTTCTGTGAGGACGTGGTATTTCTCCGGTCGAGCCGGCCCATTCATGCCGAAGCGTGGCTCTCCCACTGTTAAAATTTATAATTTTTAGCTACTAAACCGTATATATTTTGACAACTTCGGGATTACAACCTCTCGGTAAAAACTTATACTATTTATTAAATAACTATGCACAAATACGGACCTAACATTTGTACGCGAAAAGTTGATTCACGCTAAAAGTGGCCGCTTTTGGCGGCAATCAATTTTTCGCGTACAAAAAGGGACCTAACATTTGTGCATGGTAATTTAATAAATAGTATAAGTGGCGATACCGCGACGACATTAGCGTGTGTAGGTATGTGTGTGTGATTTATAGTGATTATATATTATAGTGATATATATTCGTCACATGTGGCGAATAAGATACATTTTTTAAAAAATAAAAAAGGGAGTACTTTAAGGAAATGATTTACATTTTATGCGACCCACCTATGTACCTAATAATTTCTTCCTACAAGTAACAATAAACTCCAATATATTGTTTTAAACTTTCATGGTTACTAACATTAGAATAGTTATTTACGAGATTTCTACCATGTTTCTTATTTTTGAGTTTCAGATACTGTGAGTGTTGGGTGTCGAGAACAGGTGCGAGAAAATAGTGAGTTAGTGAACAGTGGTACCGCAGGTGCGCGTAGTAAAAGACTGCGAAGAAGGGTAGACCGTTTTGTCTGTCAGTAACATCTTACCCGCAAAAACTTCAGTTACTCCGTGACCATGGCGCTTGCAACATTGCCGAAATATCGGAAATTAAAAAATAAGCTACATGGCTCGTAAATAACTATTCTAATAAACTCCAATATGCCTATAAGTGTCAGTGGGCTGGTCATATTAGCCGAAGAAATGACAGCCTTTGGAGCCGTAAAGTCCTTGAGTGGAGACCGCGACTCGGTAAGCGTAGTGTAGGACGCCCTGCGACAAGATGGGATGATGACATTCGAGGGCTGGCTAGTGCGGGCTGGATGAGCGTGGTCGAAAATCGGGAGCAGTGGCGTGCATTAGGGGAGACCTATGTCCAGCAGTGGACGAGTGTGGGTTGCTGATGATGCCTATAAATCGACCGGTGTGCGATTTTTGAGCATGCTCAAAATTAGCATGCTTATTAGTAGCACGTTTGTCCATACATACTACTAAGTAGCACTTGCTCAAAAGTAGCATGCTTTAAGTACGAAAATACCTTAATATTTTAAAAACATAAATACAAAAAGGAAGTTCGTTTACGCCTCTCCTCATACAAATAAAACTAGTACTTAAAAATATTAAATATAAATTATATATTCTGACTTCGAGATAGGTAGCTCAAGCACCTGTGTTACGGATATCAGAATCAACAGTGGGATCACGAATATATACATAAAATACGTTTCTTTTGTAAATATATACTTATAATACAAAGAAACACCCTTCATCATCATCATCATCAGCCTATCGCAGTCCACTGCTGGACGTAGGCCTCTCCAATTGTTCGCCACTGTGATCTATCCATGGCTTCTCGCATACAGCTCTTACCAGCCATCCTGTGCAGATCGTCCCCCCACCTAGCCAGAGGGCGCCCTACATATAAGTAACACCCTTAACTTAAGCTTATACTAGGGGCGGTATTGTTAAGTTAGCAAGGAAACGATAAGTCAATATGTATATGTAAGAAAAGTATTTTTTGTGCGCAGAGAAACATAACTAGCATGAGCAACAATATTTTTTTAATTTTTTTATTATGAACTGTAGGCTAACGCTTGACCACAATCTCACCTGATGGAAAGTGACGATGAGGTCTAGGATGTCACGCGTTTGCCTAGGAGATGTCTGTTCACTCTTGCCTTAAATATGTCCAGATTGTAGTGGTCCGGAAAAACAGACCTTGGCAAGGTTAATTAACTCTGTAACCAGCAAAAAAAGTCACGCAGCCAATAAAAAAAAATCTGTGAAAAAAAACCACCTTCAAAAACCACGAACGAAAAGGGTAAAATAATATTTTTAACACTTTATACATTTCAAATAACATTTATAACAGTGCACTTAAAAAGTGTTACCGAAGTCGGCGCCCAATCCAATCTTATAATTTAATACAACATTCAATTATTTAACAGGGATTGGGCGCCGACTTCGGTAAAAGAGTTGACCTTCCATCATCAGCACAGGCATAAAATTAATACATTCATTCGAAAATACTGGTGCAGTTTTAAAAAAAGATACATATTACGTATCCCTATGAAATTGGAGAGTATCCCTTAATTTTTCCAGGATCCTATCATCAGATCCTGATATTCTGATCATGGTACCAATACGAGACTATCTACTTTCCAACTAAAAAAGAATTATCTAAATCGGTTCATAAATGGGAAAGTAATCGACTAACATTAAAAATATGAAACATGTCGAATAATCTCATTGAGAACCTTTTTTCTTTTTTGTTTCCAAGTCTGTTAAAAAAAAACATGAAAATAAACATGTATAACAGTACATTTAAGATAAGAAACTGGATTTCCAGTCTCCTCACTAAAACGGTTTCACGTGAGCTTCCACTATGCTAAGATAACATAAATGTTATTAATACATTTTCCGCAAGCTGACATGGAAAGCCACTGTGAAGATATCTATCTGCCAACGTTCTGCGGCTAATCCTGAGATCGATTGAACTTTGAAAAGCAGGAGTGGTGGAAGTTTCAGATCTAATTTAACAACAATAATAATATCCTCCAACCGATGTTGACTAAGGCGGCCAATCTCATCGATCACCTATTTACGCCGGATATATTTTAGTAGTAATGTGTGTGCGCAAACACAAGTGTTCTCTCAATAGAAAGGGGAATACCCTTACCCTCATAATCCGATGGGACACCAGCGCAGGACAAACGGCTCAACGTGCTTTCCGAGGTACGGGGGACCAGACTGCCAACTTCCAGACTCCAGGTTGACACTGAGAATTTCTGAACAGAAAAACTCAGGTGCAAATTTTGGCACGACCCGGGGATCAAACACGGGACCCCAAGAGCAGCCGTCGCTTTAAAGTGCGACGCACTATCCACTGCACCAACGAGGCAGTAACTTAAAAGTAGGTACATAAGTAAAAAGCCACTTTACTTCAAACTAGATAGGAACGCGCCTTGCAGACGGGGACCCGCGGTTCGAATCCAAGCATGTACTTCTGCATTTTTAAATATAGGTATGTGCAAATTTCTACCATTAGCTCGGCGGTGAGGGAAAACATCGTGAGGAAACTTGCACGTCTCGGATAGTTTCTCAAAGTTGTTGACGCTTACAATCGTCAGCCCATTTAAGCCCCCACTGCTGGAGCACGGGCCTCCCTCAATCACATGAGGGGTAATTGCCATACTCACCACGCTTGGCAGACGGATTGGCGAGGGTTTTGATATAAATGCAGAGTTTTCCTTCTCTGGGTGCTGATGATCATGCCAGCAGCTTTACCTTAGTCGCCTTTTACGACACCTCGGTAAGAGTGAGGGTTGCCTATATCATTGGACTGCTTTATTAGGCAAGACGATACTATTAAGTAAAAGGCAATCTATATGCGTATTTCTACCATCAGCTCGCTGGTGAGAGTGGTGAGGAAACCTTTAAATTTCGGATAGTTTTTGAAACGTTTATAACTATGACTCAGTTGATCTGGTTCACAGTAAAAGGCGGTGAAGGTGAGACGGCAGTCGCTTAATCGAATATGGGTATTATATGCCACCTTTGGGGACTGGTCCCCAAAGGTGGCATAGTGGGCCCCAAGTGATGGCCGACGCCCTTGGACACCCGCGACACCAGTGGAGTCACAAGTGCACCACAAGTTTTATACCTCCCGTTCCCCCGGATTGGGCGTTGCGTCAGTGAGGGTACCGGAAGGGTACCCTCACTGACGCAACGAAACACAACTAAGTGCTGCTTCAAGCCGGTTTTCTGTGAGGCCGTGGTATCACTCCGGTCGAGCCGGCCCATTCATGCCGAAGTGTGGCTCTCCCACGGTCATTATTTACATAGAGGTAAATTTTATAGACTGAAAGTTAACAGAAAACGCGAAACGTTTGCGCGATGTAATAGAGAGGTACCCAACGCCATCTATTGATACGACTTGAAACTACCAACAAAATTAAGCCCCGAAATGACGTGAGGGCGGCCTTTAGTCAAATATAAAGGTCAGTATGAAGCCTATGCCTCATTTTTTCCAATTTATTTTGCCCGCCATTCATATTGCCCCTCCTTTCCATTCCACAAAAAACCTCAACTCATCTTTATTCATTTGAAACGCGAAATTCACTAGTTTTCCGCCATGACAGATTGGACAGAGGCCTCGTTAAGCGCACTTCCGGTTCCAGAAAAGCCTAAAAGTCATTTCCGGCGTGACGTCATGGCGTTCGGAACTTTCTGCCTGACATTTGCATATTTTTCTTTGTCTTTTGTTTATGTTGTTTTTAATTAAGTTCCATTGAGGTTTTACTAAGGTCGTTTTAATTAGCGACGGTGTACAGTATGAAATGTAAATTTATTTTATCTGTAAGGTCAAAGAAAATTCTTTTATGATGTTTATTCAACTGAATAACCGGCCTGAAATGGGCTAGTCAGTCTTTTGTAGAAGAGTTTTGTACTTTAAGAGTGATTTAATTTAACTGTGGCTATAGTTGCCATTTTTTTTTTAAAAGAACTTCAATTAACACTTTAAGGTGACACTAGCGACGCCAATCGATTTTAACTTTAGCCACTAAAACGGATCTTTTTAAACAATTTCGAGGTTACAACCTCTCAGCAAACACTAATACTATTTATTAAATAACCATGCACAAATGTTGGGTTCGTTTTTGTACGTGAAAAATTGATTACCGCCAAAACGGCCACTTTTAGCGTGGTCGTTTTCGCGCACAAAAACGGACCCAACCTGTGTTACGGATATCAGAATCAACAGTGGGATTACAAATATATACATATAATACTTTTCTTTTGTAAATACATACTAATAATACATTGGAACACCCAGACTAATACAAAGAGTCATGTTCATGCACACAAATTTTTGTACCGTGCGGGGATCGAACCCGCAACCCTTGGACCAACGGCAGCGTTCACTACCACTGTTCCAAACGGGTCGTCAAGTATTTACATGCTTGTGTGAAGCTAGTTGGGTTCACAAAACTGAATCCGTTTAGAGCCAATTTTTTTTTGTTCGATCTTCACACTCATATTGAACCGGTTGTAAAGAGCTATTCAAAATAATGATAAATAAATTCACCTTAAACCTCCAAGAATAGCTTATGTTCCCAATGAAGAGGCGTTATCTGAATCTGTTCTAGTGTTGCGGAACTATCGATAGTTTCCCTGTTGCTATTCGACTTTAAAAATCATTTGGTCAATCGATAGTATTCCCATTGGTCATAACTATAGATACTATCGACAGTAAAATTTGATCAATACTATTGATAACGCCAATACTATCGATACTATCGATTGTTTAATGCCCGAATCAATACTATAGATAGTATTGTGTTTCCTACCGGAATTGATAAAAAAACCATCGATAGTATCGATAGTTTTGTACTATCGATAGTATCGGACAATAAACAATCGATAGTGTCGATAGTATTAGCAATATCAATAGTATTGATCTAATTTGAGTATCAATACTCAAAAATTCAAATAATTTTATTTCAGATATTACATCCATATTATGTTAGTATGACAATAACTTATGGTAAATCTATTGTTATATAAAATTAATTAATAAAATAAAATAAGTATGAATTTCCCTCTGCAAAGAATGACGATCATGAGACCGGGTATGTTCCCGTGACAGTCACTCTCTGCAGAAAGAAATTCCAGAGCGGTGATGTCCATCGATCGGCTAATGTTTTGATACTATCGTCCATACTATCGATAATATCGATACTATGGACAACCAGCAATACTATCGATACTATTGATTTTACTTGTACTTTCGATAAGTAACACTAGTCTGTTCTATTTCAGTCCTCGTATTGCATTAGCATTCATTCATTCTTTGACGCAAATAGATTGAAGTGCTAATGTATAATAATTCTTGGTTATCTGATCTTTGTAGGATTTCCATCTGATTTTGCGCATTTAAGGTGACGGGTAGATCGAATCGATTTAAATTTTAGCTACTAAACCGGATCTATTTTAAACAATTTCGGGGTTACAATCTTTAGGCGAACAGTGTTTAGTAGCTAAAAATTAAAATCGATTGGCGTCGCTAGTGTGTCCCTACCCGTTACCAAAATAATAATCATCATCATCATCAGCCAATTTAAGACCCCACTGCTGGGGCACGGGCCTCCCTTAATCACATGAGGGGTAATTGCCATACTCACCACGCTTGGCAGACGGGTTGGCGCGGGTTTTGATATAAATGCAGAGTTTTCCTTCTCTGGGTGCTGATGATCATGCCAGCAGCTTTACCTTAGTCGCCTTTTACGACACCTCGGTAAGAGTGAGGGTGGCCTTTTCTACTCTGCCGTACTATACCATAATAATATCGCAGTTTATTTTATTAAAATATTAAATTACTATTAAATTACTATTAAAATACAGACGTCGCTGTATTTTTTCTATGTGATAGCTGACAGACGAGGAAACGGATCGCCTGATGGTAAGCGATCGCCGCTGCCCATAGACACCCGCGACACCAGTAGAGTCACAAGTGCGCTGCCAACCGTTTTAACCACCCTTTCCACCGATTTACCCTCACTCACGCAGTGAAACAGCATAGTGCTGCTTCACGCCGGTTTTCTGTAAGGCCGTGGTATCACTCCGGTAGAGATGGTCCATTCATCCCGAAGCATGTCTCTCCCACGGTTCTTTACACGCACTTGCACGGTGTTTATGTGATAGGTGGTAGTCGAACAGACAAATAACCTAATAAATAAATAATAAATAAATAAATAAAATTTTATTGAAAAATCTTTAGAACATAAAAGACTTATAATCTACTTAAACTTAGGGAACTTAGGGAATAATGATAGATATTGCTTAGTGGAGTCACAAGTGCCCTGCCAGTGGATTTGGCTTCCGGCACCCTCATGCGTTTAGGTTCCGTATGTCATCACTGGCAACACACACGCATTGAAGACTTTCGACTTGAGACACTGCGGTAGATGGGCCGAAAATATGCTGCGTAGCTTCCCGAACGCCGCCCAGCCGAATGCACGTGTGTTGCCAGTGAACTGAACCGAGACGTGCCCGCTTACAATGTGCCGATTAAGGAGGCTCAAAGGCACCCAGAGAGCAAAGGAGAGGGCTATGTCCGAACATAGCCCTCTCCTTTGCTTTCCTCTTTTCTTCTCCGAACTCCGCAGGGAGACTCCGAAGTCTCCCTGCGTGATCGTATCAGAAATGATGAAATCCGCAGGAAAACTAAGGTCACAGACATAGCCCAAAGGATTGCATGCCTCAAGTGACAATTGGCAGGGCACATAGCGAGTTGAACAGACGGCCGTTGGGGCGGAAATGTCCTCGAATGGAGGCCACGTACAGGAAGTCGCAGCCGTGGCAGGCCTCCCACAAAGTGGACCGACGATCTGGTGAAGATCCCGGGAATCCATTAGATGCGGGCGGCACAGGACCGATCTGTGTGGAGAACATTGGGGGAAGCCTATGTCCAGCAGAGGACGTCTATTAGCTGAAATGATGATGATGATGATGACCCTCATTCGGAGACTAAAGACGTATCTAAAGCAAACCATGGGCCCCATGTCGGATTCAGCAGGACCAGTGCTGGCTTAATACGGCACTGTGAATATACCGTGGACAGAGTGATACCACGGTATCATAGGTCACGTGGTTTCGCCATGTGAGTGGTACCAGCTGGGCGGCAGTCGCTACCATCAGGTGAAAGCCGCTATTAAAAAGAACAGAATTTGTTTCTGAAATAAAGGGGTCTTGAAAACTGAAAAAATGTTTGTTAATTTTTAATTATACTTTCGTAACTAAATAAATAAATAAATATTTCACAACATCACTTACATTGATCTGACTCCGAGATAGGTAGTTCAAGCACCTGTATTACGGATATCAGAATCTACAGTGGGATTACAAATATTTGTACTGTGCGGGGATCGAACCCGCAACCCTTGCACCGGAGGCAGCGTTCACTACCACTGTTCCAAACAGGTCGTCAAACTCAAACTCAAACTTGCTTTTTAGGGCTCCGTAGCTAAACGGCAAAAAACGGAACCCTTATGGATTCGTCAATATGTCTGTCTGTCCGTGCGTATGTCACAGACACTTTTCTCCGAAACTACTATAACTACATACTAAAAAACTATAGATACTATATAGATACTACGATACTAAACTATATAGATACTATTGTACAGCGTATAGAGAATAAAAAGGTTCGTCACCTTAAGGTAAATTTTCGCTTACACGGCAAGAATCAGTTATACCAAGATACCGCTATAAAAACATCTGCCAACCTTCTTTGAATTTTCTTTACATCAAAAGGAATCAATGTTGCTACAAGCAAATCTAAACTTTCTGATCTTAACAGCTACGCATAATTTTCTATGCAACAGGTATTACTCTGACAAATTTACAAAAGGTAATAAGTGCTCATAGCATATCAAACGAATCAATTTGAAAACTGATGAACCTTTTCATTCTTTGACTGTACTTACATTTTTTTTTATTCTCACAACATCTCATACGTTGACCTGATTCCGTACTAAGTAGCTTAAGCACTTGTGTTACAGATATCAGACAACAGAGGAACACAAATATATACTTAAATACATATATTACACCCAGACACCGAACAAACACAAGTGTTCATCGCACGAATGTTTGTCCAGGGTGGGGATCGAACCCACGACCTTTGGCGTAAGAGGCAGGGTCACTACCAATTGCGCCATCCGGTCAGTCATTTGCTGCTACGGAATCTTCATGGGCGAGTCCAACTCGCATGTGATCGCTTTTTGTTTTAATTAATGATAGTTGTAATTGATGTCTCGTTCTAGAAACTTTGATGTTAATTAACAATGTTAGGATTAGCCTTCGAATAAACAAAACACATTTAAAGTTTACCAATCAAAAGACACCAGGCACAATTAATTATTGCTTAGATAATTGGGATATTCGCATTCATTACAAAGTTTCTTAATTAAAACATAACAAATATTAATCTGTGAAGTAAATCTATCGCGTAACGTTTTGTCGAAGTATTACGGATATTGTAAATAACAGCAAGCATATTATAGATAGGTACTGGGGGTAGGAGTCAAACTCCAAGATGCAATTCAAAGGTTTTAAATTAGTTTCTAGTGGTTTTTAGTGAACAAATTTGGTGTTTATTTGTGCAGTGAAGTGCCGCGAAGTGATCCAGATAATGAGAATCGTTGAATTGTATCTTTTTTAACACTGCTATTGTGTGTCGAGTGAGTTGTCACGTGACAACTTCATCATCATCATCATCATCAGCCCATTTTAGTCCCCACTGCTGGGGCACGGGCCTCCCTCAATCACATGAGGGGTAATTGCCATACTCACCACGCTTGGCAGATGGGTTGGCGAGGGTTTTTGTATAAATGCAGAGTTTTCCTTGCTTTCCATGCTGATGATCATGCCAGCAGCTTTAACTTAGTCGCCTTTAACGACACCTCGGTAAGAGTGAGGGTCGCCTATTCTACTCTGCCGGGGACCGAGTGGTCGCGGACAACTTGCTAGGAACTAAAGGTGTGTCCAAATATTGAGCGGCAAGAGCGCGGCAGCAATACGCAGCATTGCCAGGACACAATTCAAACGCGCTGCTATTTAGGGCCGTACGCACACTTGCCGCTTAATGTTTGGACGCACCTTTATAGAGTCTTAAAACCCGCGATTGTGTTTAGAGTAATCCGTAGGTCGATAAAACACAAACCACCGGCGTTTTATTGAATGATTGTGATTCTTGACACTGGCGAGATATCGATAGAGAGATATAGATAGAGACGTGAAGCAGCACTGTGCTGTGTTTCGCTGCGTGAGGGCGGGTACCGGAGGCCCAATTCGGGGGAAAAGGGGCTTAAGGGTTGTGTCTCCATTTGTGATTCCACTAATGTCACGGGTGACTATGGGCGATGGCAATCGCTTACCATCAGGCGATCCGTCTGTCGTCTGCCACCTACCTCATAAAAAGAGAATATTCTTATCTGACACAAGAGTGAATTAAGTCACATCGTCACTGAGGCCAATTCTATAGATAAATTTTAATGAAATACATCATTATAGTCTGTATTAATTAAGACGAACCGGGTCTGGAGCTATTAACCATCCCTTTACGGTCCCTTCTGATAAGTCAGGGGCTTAACAAATTGCTAATTGTGCGGTCTTAAGGCAGAGGGCATTATGGGCGGCATAGGGTGTGGGTGTGGTGTAGGGTGACCAGATCTTGCATTATTTAGCTGAGCTTATACATTTTATACAACATCTCTAGTTCTGTTATCTCTTACATTGATTCTATACTAAGTAGTATACCGATTCTGGTGGTAGGATTAAAACAATCCGCGTGGGCTGATGCAATTCAAAGGTTTTAAATTAGTTTGTAGTGGTTTTCAGTGAACATGTTTGTGCAGTGAAATGCCACGAAGTGATCCTAATAATAAGAAACGTTGAATTGTATCGTTTTAAACACTGCTATTGTGTGTCGAGTGAGTTGTCACGTGACAACTTCATCATCATCATCATCATCAGCCCATTTTAGTCCCCACTGCTGGGGCACGGGCCTCCCTCAATCACATGAGGGGTAATTGCCATACTCACCACGCTTGGCAGATGGGTTGGCGAGGGTTTTTGTATAAATGCAGAGTTTTCCTTGCTTTCCATGCTGATGATCATGCCAGCAGCTTTAACTTAGTCGCCTTTAACGACACCTCGGTAAGAGTGAGGGTCGCCTATTCTACTCTGCCGGGGACCGAGTGGTCGCGGACAACTTGCTAGGAACTAAAGGTGTGTCCAAATATTGAGCGGCAAGAGCGCGGCAGCAATACGCAGCATTGCCAGGACACAATTCAAACGCGCTGCTATTTAGGGCCGTACGCACACTTGCCGCTTAATGTTTGGACGCACCTTTATAGAGTCTTAAAACCCGCGATTGTGTTTAGAGTAATCCGTAGGTCGATAAAACACAAACCACCGGCGTTTTATTGAATGATTGTGATTCTTGACACTGGCGAGATATCGATAGAGAGATATAGATAGAGACGTGAAGCAGCACTGTGCTGTGTTTCGCTGCGTGAGGGCGGGTACCGGAGGCCCAATTCGGGGGAAAAGGGGCTTAAGGGTTGTGTCTCCATTTGTGATTCCACTAATGTCACGGGTGACTATGGGCGATGGCAATCGCTTACCATCAGGCGATCCGTCTGTCGTCTGCCACCTACCTCATAAAAAGAGAATATTCTTATCTGACACAAGAGTGAATTAAGTCACATCGTCACTGAGGCCAATTCTATAGATAAATTTTAATGAAATACATCATTATAGTCTGTATTAATTAAGACGAACCGGGTCTGGAGCTATTAACCATCCCTTTACGGTCCCTTCTGATAAGTCAGGGGCTTAACAAATTGCTAATTGTGCGGTCTTAAGGCAGAGGGCATTATGGGCGGCATAGGGTGTGGGTGTGGTGTAGGGTGACCAGATCTTGCATTATTTAGCTGAGCTTATACATTTTATACAACATCTCTAGTTCTGTTATCTCTTACATTGATTCTATACTAAGTAGTATACCGATTCTGGTGGTAGGATTAAAACAATCCGCGTGGGCTGATGCAATTCAAAGGTTTTAAATTAGTTTGTAGTGGTTTTCAGTGAACATGTTTGTGCAGTGAAATGCCACGAAGTGATCCTAATAATAAGAAACGTTGAATTGTATCGTTTTAAACACTGCGATTGTGTGTCGAGTGAGTTGTCACGGACAACTTGCTTGGACCTAATAGAGTCTTAAAACGTGCTATTACTTTTAGAGTCATAATCATAATCATCATTTATTGCATGCCACATTGGAGTAGATACATCCCCTGCAAACATGCTACATTGATTTTCCTAATTTTCATTACTTCCGCTAACTCTCTCGCTCTTCCAGTCATCGTACCTACATTCCAACTTGCATACCTCAATCTCACCTCTTGGACTAGCTTCTTACGTTGCACCCGTCCTCGGTGATGCAACAACCCTCGTCCATTTCCCACAGGTGCCGGGTGCTGCTCCTGCGCGTCGCCTCCGGGGGACGCCCTAGCCCTATTACGCATTCCATTTACACTATTACACATACTGCAAAAAAGTTTTGGCTTAAAGTTTTTATATATATTTTTATAAAATAATAGATACATATTTTTATAAAATAATTCTTATAAAGAGTGATATCCGCTGAATCCGTAGGTCGATAAAACGCAAAACACCGGCATTTTATTGAGTGACTGTGACTTTGACTGACTTCGAGTGTTGACTTATTCTCAATAAGTTACTTGACATTGGCAAGATAACTTCGGGTAGAGCCATATTATAAAAAAGTAGTATACCTAAGCACTTGCATTACGGATATCAGGAATATATAGGAACCGAAAAGAATATAGCAATAGGAACTGCAAATGTACTTAAATATTACACACGAACACTAAACCGTTGTGTTTACAAGTGTTTATAACACGAATGTTTGCTTTTTCACATCTCTAACCGGACGTTACGACCTAATCGGAGTTTTCCTCCCTTTCACACACACTGTGTTTCTCCTTTGTTTGAATGCAACATATTCCCGTTGGTTACGGGGCGTATTCGCACTATGGCCCCAAGGTAGGGATCGAAGCCATGACTCATTTTGCGAAGTATACAACCTGCGTCAGACCCTTACGTGGGTCAAATGCACGTCAGGCCAAATGCGCCATTAGACCGGTCCTGTGCCCGAAACAGATCGATCCTGTGCCCGATCCAAGGGATTCCCACGACCTTCACTAGATCGTCGGTCCAGTATGAGTGGGGGCTACCACGGCTGCGACCAGCCGGACGTGGCCTCCAATCGAGGATCATTCTACCACAAGGACTGTCTGCTCTTCTCGCGATCTGCCCTGCCCACTGTCACTTCAGGCGTGGAATTCTTTGGAATGTCTTTTTTATGTGATAGTTGGCAGACAAGCAGACGGATCACCCGATGATAAGCGAGGCCACCCTCACTCTTACCGAGGTGCCGTAAAAGGCGACTAAGGTAAAGCTGCTGGCATAATCATCAGCACCTAGAGAAGGAAAACTCTGCATTCATATCAAAACCCTCGCCAACCCGCTTGCTAAGCGTGATGAGTATGGCAATTACCCCTCATGTGATTGAGGGAGGCCCGTGCCCCAGCAGTGGGGACCTAAATGGGCTGATGATGATGATGATGAAGCGATTGCCGCCGCCCATGGACAACCGCGACACCAGTGGAGTCACAAGTTCACTGCCAACTTTTAAACCCCCCATCCCCTAGATTGGGCCTCCGGTAACCTCACTCACACAATGAAACACAGCACAGTGTTACTTCACGCCGGTTTTCTGTGAGGGCGTATAACTCCGGTCAAGCCGGCCCATTCATGTCGAAGCATGGCTCTCCCAGGTCTTTCTCCATAATATTTCGATCGTTTGCAGGTGAAAAGCGAAACCCACAACTTTACTTTGTAGGATATTGCTCTCCAGTAGTTTTTAATTAAATCATCAAAGTCAATAGATACTTGGTCACCCTAAGTAAAGTGATAATGCCATCCTAATTAGGTTTGCCCTTTGAATGGTGTTAATTAAAAGATCAATTCAAAGAAACGATACTGCAATATTCTGAAGCTTGTACAAATCTATACTAATTTATATAGAGGCACCATAGCAAACGAAACAAGTATAGATGTCGCAGCCATTTGGTTAAGTTTGGTTTGTTTGAATTTGGAGTGAGCGGATTTGTATGGAACGTCCAATCTATTATATTATTAAATCTGTGATGAATCTTATGGTTCGATTATCTCGTTATTAGTGGAATTATCAGCAAAATTGAAGTGTAATATTATCAAAATAATATTTTTTTAAACATGGAAGGGCCAACTTGACTGCAAGTTTCACAAAAAGACGCAGTCGAATGATTTTAGTTCAAACATGTATCGGCTAAGGCGTCTAATTAGAGGATGGTGGCGCCAAAAGTTCAGTCTTCTAGTTAAATGTTCCGGTCAATGACATGGCTAGTTGTTCTACTAAGGCAATAATCCGATTGAATAGGGAACACATTTACAATAAATTCTTAATTTACGGAACGAATGTTACAGGTCAGTTTACAGAATACAGAGTTTCAATTGCGTTCTACTGGGATAAGGTACCAGTGTGTAAATATCTCATATTATATTATATCTATAGGTTTAAATAAAATTAATATTCTTTATAATTTAAAAATCAAGGGTACATATGTATGTGATATGTATGTAATAATATGTATCATTATTCATAATTCAACACATTTGGTCAGGGTATCAGTACATATCAGTAGAATCATCATTTTATATTACAATAAATTTCAATTTATATACATAGTTATTTTAATATTTGAATTTAATGTCAGTTTGATATTCCCTCACACTATAGAAGCATTGCCGATCGCCTGATCGCCGTGTGGTCCCGGCAGAGTAGAATAGGCCACCCTCACTCTTACCGAGGTGTCGTAAAAGGCGACTAAGGTAAAGCTGCTGGCTATGATCATCAGCACCCAGAGAAGGAAAACTCTGCATTTACATCAAAACCCTCGCCAACCCGTCTGCCAAGCGTGGTGAGTATGGCAATTACCCCTCATGTGATTGAGGGAGGCCCGTGCCCCAGCAGTGGGGACTTAAATGGGCTGATGATGATGATGGTGATAGAAGCATTTATCAAGAAGCCACTCATCAATTCTTATCTTAAATAATTTTAATGGCAGGTCTTTATTTCATGTCATCATTCATTGGAACAGTCATCTCCCTATAATAGTGAAGCTAGCACTGTGTTTCGCTGCGTGAGTGAGGGTACTGGAGGTCCGATCCAGGGGAAAGGCGGGTGTTGACGATGGATTGTATATAAACTTAAAGCGCTGCTTAAAGGATGCTAAAAGTCGCTGATATTAGCAAAGCCATGCATATTCGTTTAACCTGACATAAGACATCAAGACACAATAAACAAAACAATAATAAATCAAAATTTTGTAAAAAAAGTAATAAAACATATACAATACAGAAGAGGCTGGTCTAGCCGTCGATCCTCAACAGGGGGTTTAAAGGTTGGCAGCGAACTTGTGACTCAACTGGTGTCGTGGGTTTCCATGGGCGGTGGCAATCGCTTACCATCTGGTGACCCGTGTGCTCGTCTACCACCTACCTTTCACATAAAAATCACATAAAAAAATAGAGTCCACGCCTCCAAGGTCAGACGGCAGTGGCTTCATTGTAATTACCAGACTCCTCAAACCCTGAAACATGGTCTAAGGACGCAGCCGGAAACTGCACTAGATCTTAGAATTTTGAAGATAACGAATATGTACCTAATTATTCCAAAGAATATAAAAATGAATTGAGAGCCAAGTTCAAATTACTTTATTATTAAAGAAGTGAGATCTAAATGGATGCCAAGTTCAAAAGTTAGTCCTATAATTCAAGTCTATAAAAGGTCTCACTTCGGTAATTCTCATATACCACGTTTATGTGTAAAAGTTTTTAAGTTATTATGATTGAGTCAAAAGTGGTTTCAAATGTAAAATTACAACCCCTGCGTGGAACAGTCTTAGGTGCTAACTCTCCAGTACCCTTACCATGAGTTTGAAATACTGTTCTCGCTATCCAAAACTATACTTTGTCCCTTTCATTGCGGTGCATGTGAAAGAGACATTAAATAAATAAATTAATTCTTTATTGCATACAAAGTTTTACAAACACATGGTAAAGTATATAAATGCCGTTTACATCATTAATTGCATGTAGCAACTATTGCTGAACTGAATTTCGACAAACCTGTTTTTCAGCAGCAGTGTGCGTGTGCGTGTGCGGATATGGATTTGCTGATCTTATCTTATCTGTTAGGCGCCTTTTTTTATGGGGAACGTCGACCCTAAGGGATCTTTTGTACCTCCCCTATCTTTTGCGCTCCTACTCAGGAAAGATTCGTTTCATCAGCGTCACGATGTCTTTCGGATTGAAGTGCATGTAGTCTCCTGGTTTAGGATAAGCGTTACCTAGAAGACACATTCTGCCTCTGGCTAGTGAGTCGCATTCACATAAAAGATGTTCTACGGTTTCCGTCTCCTCCTTGCATGCTCTGCAGTTTGCTGTCAGTGGATTTGCTGATAATAATCAGTGAATCCAGATCTTTGAGATTTATTGATACCAATCAGTAAATCCAGATCTTTTTTATGATACGACAGATAAGCATTTGACCTCAATCTCACCTGATGATAAGTGAAGATGAGATCCAAGGTGGGCCATGCTTTCCCGTGAAAAGCCTTTTCACTCTTGCCTTAAAGGAGCCCGGGTTATATTGTTTTGGAAATATATCGGCGGGCAACGAGTTCCACTCCTTGGCTGTTCGCATTAGAAAGGTGTTTGCATAACGCTTAGTACCAAAGGCTACATTCACTAATATTAATCGGTGAATCCAGATCCCTGGGATTATCAATATCTTTTGAATAATTTCTAAATCAGAATATCCATGCTTTGCATTAAACATAAATACAAATCCTTAATACATTTTCTAACCATCTAAATCCCGAGTAAATACTAAACTCAGCGGATTCTCGTCAGTGGAATGAAACTTAGGTATCAGACAAGCAAATCTGGTCCAATAATAAATACCTTCTATGCAGCAACTCTATTTTACTGCAGTTTGTTGATCATGAAATAGTCTAGAAGTGGCACTTGTTTAGAATTTTGTACAGATAGCCACAAATCAAGTTTGTCAAATCTGTAAAATTTCATCAATTGATATTCAACATCTTTCTGGCACCATGGGTTCTCTTGTGTAAAAAGTGCCTGCCGTCTCTCCAGGCATATCCTTATTGAACGACATTATCCGTTGGTCGCTTGGCACCATCAATGTGCCGGCAAACCTGGAACAGAACGGCATTTTACGTGATGATGGCAAGAGGCCAGACAGAATGTCTCTCATCCCTTGGAAGATGGGACGTGCTCTCGTGTGGGATGCTACCTGCGTCGAGGCTCTGTCAACATCTCATCTTCCTGGGACAACGAGGAGTGCCGGAGCTTCGACCGACGCGGTGAAGAGACTGAGAGCTAAAAGTATAGGCATCTATCCGGTACCTACCACTTTGTTGCTTTCGGTGTTGAAACACTGGGCCCGTGGGGTTCCGGTGCTCTCTCTTTCTTCCGTGACTTAACTAAGCGTTTAGTCGAAGTCACGGGAGATGACAAAGCTGGCAGCTACCTCACCCAGCAAATCTCTCCATCGGGGTAATGCTGCCTGCATTTTGGGGACACTGTCATCACGTCAGACCTACTTTGTTTTGATTTTCCTTTTTACTTACTTTTAGCTTAGCCTTAGGTCTTAGTATTATTGTTTTAATATTTTTAAGTTTTTTTTTCTTTTTTATTATAATTCAATAAAATTGACTGCTTCAGAAACATGCTGCTTAAATCTTTAAAAATATTTTAATTGTCTTTTCAGGTAATCACTATTGATGGTTCTCTCTTTCATCCTTAGAAGAGCGCAAGTAGCAGAAATTCAAGGTAAATAAAATTATTAAGATTGTCTTTGTCAATTCTGTCTCTTCCATTGGTTCTGCATCCAAACCAGAACAATATACCAATCTGTCCACTGCAGTACGCAGGAAGGCGGCAATTTTCGTCGCGGCCCGTCCGCTTTGACCCTGCCACCTTATTAGCAACCGATAGAGTCCACTTTGCAATGGTTTTGCTGCTAACTGTGCCATCCAATCTGAATGTTGATGGATTTCTGTTTTTGCCACTCTAATTGGAAGTACTACATTTGACAGCTGTTAATAGCTATTTGGTGTGACTGAAATTGGGGGTTACTGTGAAATCAATAAAGTTAATGAAATGATTTTTTATTTTATTCAAAACTTTTTGCTAAAAAACCAAGTGCGAGTCGGACTCGCCCATTAAGGGTTCCGTAGCAACAAGTAAGATATATGGAAGGTAAATTGCGGTTTACGGTTTATAACGTATTAAAAGAAACTACTCACTATATCTACTTCAAACCAATTTTCGTTGTTAGTTTTCATGATTATGTACATCATGTATTTTTTTTAGTTTTATAATTCATTTATTATAATCATCATCATCGTCCCCACCGTCCCCACTGCTAGGGCACGGGCCTCCCTCAATCACATGAGGGGTAATTGCCATACTCACCACGCTTGGCAGACGGGTTGGCGCGGGTTTTGATATAAATGCAGAGTTTTCCTTCTCTGGGTGCTGATGATCATGCCAGCAGCTTTACCTTAGTCGCCTTTTACGACATCTCGGTAAGAGAGAGGGTGGCCTATTCTACTCTGCCGGGGACCACACGGCTAGTATATATATAATAATACAAACATTTATTTCGGATAAAAATTCCATACAGAGTGGTTAGTAGTCATCCTATTTGCCAATGTTAGTAATGCATTTATTCCATTAATTTAATTTAAATACTTAAAAGTCTCACCCACATGCATACGTATCCAGTGCCTTTGTATGGGACTCTGGGTCTTTTCCCTGGGTCTTTCCTGAAATACCCATTTTGCAGTGGGGACTTAAATGGGCTGATGATGATAATGATGATGAATGCAATTCACCATCGATCGATTGATCTGGCAAGACCCTTAGGTGTATATTTCAACCATTAGCTCGGCGGTGAAGGAATACACCGTTTTTGTTTGTGATAGGTGGCAGACGAGCAAACTGTTCATCTAATAGTAAATGAATGCCGCCAACATGCCAACCTTTTTCGTTTCTTCCTGGATCGGACCTCCGGTATCCTCAAGCACTCTACGAAACCAGCGCTTTACGCTAGTTTTCTGCGAGGTCCTATCGAGTAAAAATAAAGTTAAAAAACTAAAACCCGACTACCAAAAAAACACGCTCTAAAAAAAGAACAAAACAAAAAGATTGTCTCTGCTGAAATTATTACGCCACATTGATTTTATTTTATTATTATAATGAATCTGTTTTGCTACAGTAGGTGGCATACGACGACAGCAATATGGCATAATATTTTCAGCAGGGACAATTTTCTTGTTTCGTACTTTTTTTAGAGCATGTTTTTTTGGTAGTCGGGTTTTAGTTTTTAAACTTTATTTTTATTTAACATATTTTAGACACATTTGAAATGTGCTTAAAGAGCTCATTCATTTGATACCCCACACGGTACCGTCAGGCAACATTTTTTTTAAGTTCCTCACTCTAAGTTCCCTAGACGGCGTTGTAATCAACGTAACGTAACGTTATGTCGCCTATAACCAGAAAACAATCAATACGCTTCTAATGACACCTCATTTGTTCAAATATGATAACTATTTTAGAAGTTATGAGGGAACAGATGAACAACCGTACTTACAGGTCAAAATCATAACCCTCCTTTTGGCTTTGCCGGTAAAAAATAAATGAGTTCGGTCCCCCTAAACGTACTAGTGTTTACATATATTTTTAAATTCCTAGATAAACACAGAAAAACACATATCTAAAACTCGATTTAGGTCACGCTTCACAAAAAATCTTTAATAATTTTATTCATTCCTTGCGGTTAGTGCTGTCCAACATTGGTTTGGCTTGTGGTCAAGAGTCAAATCAAGACTGACTGACTGTAGTAATACTAGCGCAACTCTAACATTGAGTCTGTAAGCATTGAGACAACGTTATATTCATTTTATAGGGTTCCGTAGCCAAATGGCAAAAACGGAACCATTATGGGTTCGTCATGTCTGTCCGTCTGTCCGTATGTCACAGCCACTTTTCTCCGAAACTATAAGAACCATACTATTGAAACTTGGTAAATAGATGCATTTTGTTAACCGCATTACGATTTTTACAAAAATAATTGGAAAAATAAGAAATTTGGAGGGTCTCCATACTTGAAACTGAAACTCAATTTTTTTTCATCAAACTTTTACGTGTGGGGTATCTATGGATAGGTCTTTAAAAATGATGTTGAGGTTTTCAATATCATTTTTTTCTTAACACAATACTCTGCGCAAGAAACGCTCCCTAAGTGGTAAATTGTGTGTCCCCCCCTCTTAGTTCTATAATTAATGAATTATAAAACTAAAAAAAATATATGACGTACATAATCATGAAAACTAACAACGAAAATTGGTTTGAACTAGATGAATTGATGAATGAATATACTTTTATTGCACTTAAAGTACAGTAATAAAACTTAATACTAGGTATTACAGGATATGTACAACGAAGGCGGCCTTAAAGATGAAGTCTTGCATCAGTCTTGCACTCTCCCAACACTACCCTGTCCCCTGGCACCAAACCTTCAAATGCCGTGTTACAGACACGCGATTCATTAAAACCCTCAGGGTACGATAACTGTGCGATCGCAACGCGACGTGACGGCTTCAGAATTTCTACGTATGTGATTACAGGACTGGACCCGTGGGTATATCGCATGAATAATTTGAATGTAAGCGTGGATGGGTTGTTTGAGTGATGTCCCACTTTTGAAATGGGGTATCGGGCCTCAACGAAAAGGGAAATTAATGAAAACACGTCATTTTATGCAGATTTCATACAGAAACAGAGATGGTAGCTGGATAAGAACGTGTGCCAATTAAAATGGGAGGTTTATATTAATAAATTCATAAAACATTTCATTCTGATTCCGTATTAAGATTGTACACAGTTATTTTTAAACCTCGACGAAAAATCGACGGAGTATTATAAGTTTGACATGTCTGTGTACGTGTGTGTGCGTGGCATCGTAGATCCCGAACGCAAGAACCAATTTTAATTTTGTTTTTTTTTTAAGTAAATAACACTCTTAAAAATTTCATCTTGTGTTCAGGCGGGACTCGAACCCACACCTTCCACAATCCGGGTGAATGTTCTACAAAGTCAAAGTCAAAGTATTTTATTTGCATAGAATAGGTAAGTAGTACATAAGGTGTCTTAATATATATAAATAAATAAAATAATAAATAAATATTTCACAACATCACATACATTGCTCTGACTCCGAGATAGGTAGCTCAAGCCTGTGTTACGGATATCAGAATCAACAGTGGGATTACAAATATATACATATAATACTTTTCTTTTGTAAATACATACTTACAATACTTAGCAAACACCCTAAGCTCTCTATTCAGTTAATAGAATTAACATGCAATATTTTAAATTATTTGAATCATTAAATATATCGTATTATAATTTAACAGTTACAATTTGAATTAAATTACAATGATAAAATAGGTAAATAGCAATGTCATATTTATGTCAACCTTAGATTAAATGAATTAATCAGTTATAATACAATTATGTCAAAATTAAGATAAAATTTAAATTAATTGATTACATATTGAACAATTCATTTAAATTATAAAAACATTTGCATATCAGCCATTGACGTAATTTTTTGATCATAACATTAATAGGACCACACTTGAATTGTTCTTGGATTCTATTGTACCTTAACACACATACAGTAACAATTTTTTTGGCAGACAGAGGTTCTGGGTTGAAATTCTAGAGCAAGTCTGTAACTATCTCCAGTGTTCCGAGGATATATTTCACTAGCTATTTTAAATAGCCCTGGATGTTGCTTGACAAACTTGAATATTTCCAATATGTACATGCTAGGGACGGTAAGTATGCCTAATCTTATAAATAGCGGTCTGCAAGTATCCAGTAGCCCATGCCACATATAGCACGTATGCATTTTTTTTGGGCAATGAAGGCCTTACCCACATAAGTACTATTCCCCAATAGAAGAAGCCCGTATGATACCGATTAGAGCACTGAACGCGTTGCTAATGCAACGAAATTTGTGAGTGCTTGATTCGACATGAGTTGTCGATAGTCTCATCAATATTGTATGTATATTTACAATATCTAGTGGAAATATTATTACAAATATTTGACCACTAGTTAAGATGAGACTGCTTAATAACTGAAACGAGCAGACGGATAACCTGATCGTAAGCGATTGCCACTGCTCATGGACACCAGTTTAGTCATAAGTACGCTGCCAACCTTTAAACCCTCCTTTACCCCGGATTGGGCCTGCGATACACTCACTCACGCTGCTTCACGCTGGTTTTCTGTAAGGCCGTGGTTTCACTCCGGTCTAGCCGGCCTATTCATGCCGAAGCGTGGCTCTCCCACAGTTAACTCTCCTTTGCTAAGATGATATGAGATAAGACTCTTAAGTCGGTGACCCCGTTGACTTTGCTTACTATTCACAGTTATGGGAAACCGTCCCATTAATTCTCTCATAACGTAATCTCATATAACATTCTGAGTTTACGATCCGTACAATAGGAATATCAAATTAATGAATGGAGTGCCGGTGCCGAGACGTGGACACTCACGGATGGACTAGTCCACCGGTTCAAAGTCGCTCAAAGAGCTATGGAAAGGGCTATGCTCGGAGTGTGGGTTGCTGATGATGATGATGATGAATGGAGTGAATTTACGGGATAAAATTTTGCGTCGAGTGACGGTAGCTCAGTGGACACTGGACACGCTTCCATCGTGATCATGGTTCCTACACTAACCTAGTGCACGCCACTGCTCCCGATTTTCGGCCACTCTCATCCAGCCCAAACCAGCCAGTCTTCGAATGTCATCATCCCATCTTGTCATAGGGCGTCCTACACTACGCTTACTGACTCGCGTTCTCCACTCAAAGACTTTACGGCTTCAACGGCTGTCAGTTCTGCGGCCTCCCATCTAGGAGGAACGAGCACCATGCCGAGACGAGCATGAGATGACGCCCATCTAGGAGGAACGAGCACCATGCCGAGACGAGCATGAGATGACGCCCGGGTAAAGAAAGGGTTTACCCCAAACCGCACAAAGTGTGAAGAATACAGTAACGTAACGTAACGACATCATAGCACCTTTTTAGGGTTCCGTACCTCAAAAGGAAAAAACGGAACCCTTATAGGATCACTTTGTTGTCCGTCCGTCCGTCCGTCTGTCAAGACCCTTTTTCTCAGGAACACGTGGAGGTATGAAGCTGAAATTTATATCAATTACTCAGGTCTACTGTCCCTTGAAGCTGTGAAAAAATCAAACTTCTAAGCCAACGCAATCAAAAGATACAGCCGATTATATCGATATTTTCATCAAATTTTCGACACTCGCAAAGGAATCAAAACCTACAGGGTACTTCCCGTAAACTCAGAATCTTGAAATTTGGCATTAAGCATTGTCATATAATGCAAATATAGGAAAAATTGCGAAAATCACATTTTTTTAGTTATATAAAATAATAAAAATATTTTAATAAAATGAAATTTACTACTTTATTTCTCACGAACGAATAAAGGTATCAAATTGAAATTTATACCAAATACCTACGTCTACTGTCCCTTTAAGCTGTGAAAAAATCAAACAAAAGTTAACGCAATCAAAAGATACCGGCGGAACCCTCGGTGCGCGAGTCAGACTCGCACTTGGCCGGTTTTTTGTACCATAATAAGTCTCTCAGAATAAATCCCTACATAATTACTTACTCCACTGGCTCAGTGACCCGAAGCGAGTCTTGGCCTCCGAAACAAGAGAACGCCACTTCGATCGATCCTGCACCACTTGTCGCCAGTCACCGGCCTGAAGTTCTCGCAGATCATTCTCGACGACGTCCTTCCAGCGATACCTAGGCCGGCTTACCGGGCGTCGGCCCATCGGTCGGCTCTGGTATGCTTTCTTCACGAGACGATGCTCGTCCAGTCTCTCGAGGTAACCAAGCCAGCGAAGACGATGCGCCTTGGTCTCGCCGATGATGTTAGGCGTGTTTACAATCTTCTCTATTTCGACATTTGTGCGTATCCTCCAGCCATCGTCTTGTAATTTTACTGGGCCCAGAATTTTGCGGAGTACCTTTCTTTGCCGCAACGAGTAGTTTTTGCTCTTCTTTTAAAGTTAGCGTCCAAGCCTCACAGCCGTCCATCAGTATATATCCCTACATATTTAATAATATTGATATTCTTTCATTTGGGAATCCACCAGAATTTACACCTACCATAGCTCTATTTGCCGTGACGCTGTGTGGTCCCCGGCAGAGTAGAATAGGCCATCCTCACTCTTACCGAGGTGTCGTAAAAGGCGACTAAGGTAAAGCTGCTGGAATGATCATCAGCACCCAGAGAAGGAAAACTCTGCATTTATATCAAAACCCTCGCCAACCCGTCTGCCAAGCGTGGTGAGTATGGCTATTACCCCTCTTGTGATTGAGGGAGGCCCGTGCCCCAGCAGTGGGGACTTAAATGGGCTGAGGATGATAGCTCTGTTTCCGTGAAACGTAAGACCACACAAAAGCCTCTCCACGCGACGTGCGTCACGTGGGCACTTGATTGCATTCCGATCGTTGCACGTGGGTGCAGCGCAATACCGCTGGCGAAATAAAAACGTACAAATGTTTGTAAGAATTTGTAAAGTTGATTTGAAGAACATTTACCTACTATAAATATTTCACAACATCACATACATTGATCTGACTCCGAGATAGTACCAAGCACCTGTGCTACGAATATCAGAATCAACAGCGGAATTGAAAATAATATACATTTATTTATTTAAATACAGTACTTATAATACCTATATAGAAAACACCCAGACCAATGGCGAAAGACGCCCTGTTGGTTTAGTGGTTTAAGTACTCAGCCGTGATCTCGAGGTCCTGGATTCGATTCGAACATAGGTCGGGTTTGGGATCACCAATACGCATTAGGCAAGCGTGGTGATTAGGCCTAATCCCACAATAGTAGCGATGTCTTGATTTCTATGATATTAGACCTTTGCTCTGCAGTGGGACAGTATATAGGCTGATACTTACTTTTTACTTACTTCCCCAGACCAATACAAACATACATGTTAATGTACACAAATGTTTGTACTGAGCTTAGGTACGATCAGCATCAAAAGTAGCTTAACTCTTTAGAACCATGTCAAAGTAACATTTTTAGCCACCCCTTAGGAACTGACTATAATAGGCAGAACAGTTACTTTGACATGGTACTAAAGTGTTAAGTCACTTTTGATGCTTCCGTACCATCAAGTGCTCCGTCTGATCGTCCGCCACATAACAAATAAAAAAAATATTTTGAAATTTTAGGGTCTCATTTATATTATAGAGCAGGTTTTATTCTTTTTTCAAAAATGTTGTATGTAATGTTGTTGATTCAAACGTCAGAACTGCTCTATAAAACCGTTTTAGCCAAAAAAAAGTATTTATATGCGATCTCAAATCTTTCATAACATCAAGTGTTCTTTATCCAAAGGTTGCCTGGAAGAGATCGCTCATAGTGATAAGGCCGCCTTCGTTGTACACATCCTGTAATATATAGTTTAAAGTTTTCATACTTTATTTTGAGTCCAATAAAAGTATATTCATTCATTCATTCATTCATTCATTCATTCATTCATTCATCAATAAAAATTATATGATCAGCCATCCACCCATGCTTTAGTCCGCACTACGCACTGAAAACTTGTTGGTTGCAAAAGTTAATGTAATTTTTTTATCTCGTAAAACACACAAAGGAAATAACCGATATTAAGTAACTTGGTCCACGTCAGCCATTACTCACCCGACGTGAGGCGATAACGTATTCGCTACGGAAGATAACTTCGAAATGGGAAATAATATGGAACGTGCGATTGTGAGATTGGGTTCAAAGACGTTCTTTGTGTAATAAACGAGGGTATATTTACTCTAGGAATTGTATTATAATGTCTGTGCCCTACATATTACTTTTAAAGAGAGCAAAGGTAAACCGAATGAGCGAAACACTAGCGCGATGGTATCTACGCCCAGCGCCATCTATGGGTACGATTTCTTCCATTTCAAATTAATATAAATATAATAAATATTTCACAACATCACATACATTGATCTTACTTCGAGATAGGTAGCTCAAGCACCTGTGTTACGGATATCAGAATCAACAGTGGGATTACAAATACATATAAAACTTTTCTTTTGTAAATACATACAAACACCCAGACCGATACAAAAAAACATGTTCACGCACACAAATGTTTGTACTGTGCGGGGATCGAACCCGCAACCCTTGTATCAGATGCAGCGTTCACTACCACTGTTCCAATCGGGTCGTCAATTAATCTTGATAATGCTAAAAATGACCACTTTTAGCAACTAAGGACTTTTTTGTTACTTCTAGGAACAAAAATTACATAGATGGGTCGCAAAATATTGTTAATCAATTTCTTAGAGTTGTTGTAGCTCACTTAAAAAAATGGCTTCTATTCTCCACAATCAATATAAATCTCTTGGCGGCGCCAGTATCGTCGCGGTGTCGCCTTAAAGGAAAGGAAAATTCTTGAATTATAGTACTATAATATCTTAAAGATGTCTAGATGGCCGCTGGCATTTGAAGGGCCTTTTTTAGGGTTCCATAGCCAAATGGCAAAATTATAGATTCGTCATGTCTGTCTGCCTGTCTGTCCATATATCACAGCCACTTTTTCCGAAACTATAAGAACTATATTATTGAATATTGGTAAAAAGATGTATTTTGTTAGTCGCATTACGATTTTTACACAAAAATAAAAAAAAATAAAAAAATCGTGGGGTCCCCATAAGCTCATTTTTTTTTCATTAAACCCATACGTGTGGTACCTACCCCACTTTCTGGATTATTATGAATTATATAATATTAAAAAAATATATTATATACATACCATGAAAACTAACAACGAAAATTGGTTTCAACTAGATCTAGTATACTTACCTCAAAAAATATTTGATTTACCGGTTCATAAGTTTAAGTTGCATGTAAAAAACTGCCTAATGCAGAAAGGCTACCATAAAGTAGATGATTATTTATTTATAAATGATAAGGATTCCTGGACATGTTGATCTCTTCGCCTGTCCTCTAATGTATAATTTCATTTGATAATTTTACTATAACGATTTGTTTAAACGATAATGATAATAAGCATTGTATATCATACTGTCACTGTAATCATAATTTTTATAAGAATGAAAATTGCAGTTTTTGCCATATTATTTGAAAAGAGTTGAACTTCTGAGTTTCTTGCTGATTCTTCTCGGTAGAAATTGACATTCCGAATCAGCAGTAGATTACATAATATTTGATAATCATAAATGTTCTGGTTGGACTTAAATTAAATAAAAAAAATTATATTTAATTATTTAATAAGTAGTTTTTCTTAATACGATAAAAACCGTAAATCGCAATTCACCTTCCATATATCTTACTTGCTGCTATGGAACCCCTCGTGGGCGAGTCCGACTCGCACTTAGCAGGTTTTTATTAAAATGAGAGGGCCACTTTTCCGCCCACCACAGAGTGAAATGGCAAACATAATATCCTCTAAGCGATTCGGCTACGGCGGCTGATTTTAAAGAACGACGTACGCAGAATATAATATAGTGATTTATTATTTCTTCAAAAATAGTACCCCCTGTACTATTTTTGTTAAAAATACGTTTATTTAGAAAACTTACTAATACAAAGTCTATAATATTATTAAAATTAATACCAAGTTGTATATTTATTTATTAAGTTATATATTTTGTGCAATTAAGTATATGTATCTCTACTATCTAAGTGCACTCTCTATTCTCTTACCGTCAGGTTTCGATAGGACACCAAAGTGTCCAGAGCAATAGTTTTAATGTTCCTTATGTGTTTGTTTTCAGAAATTGGAATATGACTTGCGATTGGATACAAATCATGCTATTTTCGGTATTCTAGTAAGATATGTTTCACTGATAATGAGAGTTCACTGAGGGAGGCAGTGAATGAATCCCCAGTTGTCTTTTTAATAGCTTTTGAGAAAGTGCATGGTGAGTCTTACCTTAAAAAAAATTAAATTTAAAATTTAAAAAACCCCCGACGGCGGCCATCTTGGGTTTGAAATTTTTACAATAAATATATTCTGCTACTCAAGCCCTTTTATATGACACCCTTATTGTGGGAGTTGCGTTAAAACATACAATCCATATCTTTGTGACGGCGGCCATATTGTATCGATTTTTATCCAACATGACTAAGAACACTCCCGCCTTTTTCATCTTTTAAACAAAAAAAAAACAAAATCAAAATCGGTTCATTTGTTCCGGAGCTACGATGCCGTTAAAAACAGACAACAGCATCGAAAGTATCGATCAGTACTATGGTAAGAAAATAACAGATATCATTTGCATCTAGTTTTAAAGACGTTAAGTGTAGGGTCCCCCAAGGAAGTGTTTTAGGACCTTTACTCTTTATATTGCAAATTAATGATATTACTAAATCTACTCACCATAAATGTATATTGTTTGCAGAAGACATAACAATAATAGTGACATCTACTAAACATACAGAAAATTTTATACACAATCATGAAGTTGACATTAATAACACCATTGATAATATTATTACATGGCTAGGAAAAAATGACTTAACGGGTTGCAGGAGGTATGTAACTTTATAGCCATAAGTAAAGTACAGTTATTGAAATTGGCTGAAACTAAAATATTTAAGCAGTGGTTTTGCATAATGCTTGTATGATCCTAAAGGGACTAATATAAAAACACACAAAGTTTTACCGAAACTTCTGCAGGGTTTTACAACACAAGAGGGCATCACGCGAATCCGTCTTTACGACTGGAATAGGTTTTGTAACTGAAATAACAATGATGTAACGATGCCATTTGTATTTCAATAATCACTGGTAATATCCTCTAACCCATTACGTAGGTAATCGGCTACGACAGCCAATTCAACGATCAGCCACGTTCGCAGAATACATTATAGTGCTCAAACGCTTGTGTACGCAAACACAAGTGCACTGCCTATTGCCTTACTCTCTTATATGAGGGTAAGAGAATAGGCAGTGCAGTGATCTATATTATATATTCCTTACACCCCATATCCCTTACACTCAGGACACCAGTGTGATACCAATTGCTTAAGGTGAAGGGTAGGGCACTCTAGCGACGCCAATCGATTTTAATTTTTAGACATATTCGGAGTTACAACCTCTCGGCAAACACTTCTACTATTTATTAAATAACTATGCACAAATGTTGCGTCCGTTTTTGTACGCGAAAAATTGATTCACGCCAGAAGTGGCCGCTTTTAGCGTGAATCAATTTTTCGCGTACGCGTTGGATTCAACATTTTCGCATGGTTATTTAATAAATAGTATAAGTGTTTGCCGAGATGTTGTAACCCGAAATTGTTTAAAATAGATCCGGTTAAGTAGCTAAAAATTAATATCGATTGGCGTCGCTAGTGTGCTCTACCCGTCACCTTAACGTCCTTTCCGATACACGGGGGTACACGGCTGCAAAGTTCCAGACTCCGGGTTGACACTAATATTTGAACTTTTTGTGTGATAATGCAAATGCTTTTTTTAATTGAATAATCGACGAAATGTTTCTGGGAATATTCCAGTCAATTACCTATTGCTGTAATTAATAAAAAAAAATGTATGGGAGTCCCGCTTTATATGTTAGATTAAACCAATGATTTAATACCTACTGAAACCAAAACAAATTTAACGTTAAAGCTTTAACGTTAATTTTGTTTTGGTTTCAGTAGGTATTTGTTTATAGCGGCAACAGATTTAATCATCTATGTAAATTTTGATTTTTTTATTGTAATACGTGGCAGATTAGCAAATAGATGACCTGATAGTAAGCAATTGCCGCCGCTCATGGACAACCGTAATACTAGTCAAGTCGAAAGTGCGCTGCCAACCGCTAAGCCCCTCTTTGCCCCGGATGGGCCTCCGGTACCCTCATACACTCGCCAAAATATAGCGTTACATCGCACCGGTTTTCTGTTGGTATCTCTCCTGTCGACACGGACTATTCATGCTGAGGCGTGGCTCTCCCAGGGCCTAGGTGCTATTAAAAAATATCATGTGTTTTGTGACCCAAGGTGCATTGGTGGTCTAATGCCCCTTGGGTCACAAAACACATGATATGCAAGTCCTAATCCAACTTTATCCATACATTTACGGAGCCTAAATAATTAAAAGCTAGCTTTTAATTATTTAGGCTCCAGATGTGCCCAGATAGAATAGAATAGAATAAAATTTGCATTTCGACGACTCTCCGTGGCTGTATTTTGTTCTTGTTTTCTTTTTGACTCGTCAAACAATAAGAATTAGGTCTAAAATAAAATGGAATTTATTTTCCTTGTGTTTTTTTACGCAGACATTAGTTACCTAGTTACTAACTCAAGTTATTATATCTGACTCAATTACTTACTTACTCAACAAGAACAAGAGATCGCCACTTTGGTCGATCCTGCACTACTTCTTGCCAGTCATTGACCTCAAGTTCTCACAGATCAGTCTCGACGATGTCTTTCCAGCAATACCTAGGTCGGCTAACTAGACTGGGTCTGACTCCATTCATTATATCTTTACTCACTCACTCGGACGCCCGAATAAAATCCAAGTTTATTTCACTGTAAAACTGGACTTAGAAAGCAAAAAGTTATGCATGCACTTCAAGATTATAATACATATTTCAACCATTAGCTGAACGCTGACGGAAAATATTTTGAGCAAACATATACTCGGATAGTTTCTAAAGCGTGTAACCATGATTCCTTTGATCTGGTTCCCCTATTAAAAGTTTGCGGAGGTCAGACGGCAGTCGCTTCATTGTAATTATCTGTCTCCCCAAATCCTGATTCATGGTCCAATCGTACCCGGTCTCTAAAGGGTCAGCTTTGGACACGACCAGTAGGTACCTACGCGTTGAGATGAGATGAGTTCAGTTTGAATTCAATTCGAGACAAGCTTCGCCATTGCGCGGACAATAGAGTAACTTATATATACTGAGATAGAGGCATCAGTCGGTTAGCCAGTGCTAGCGCCATCTAGAGGAAACCGACCAATACTCAACGGCTATGTAGAACCGCCACCTTCGAGGATCAGTCAAGGAGACGATTACCTATATAAAATATCAAAAATCATTTCATATGCTATGTGTTAAAATTCCTAATACCTTCTACACATCTGGTTTATTTCCTGTCCTTAAACTTCTAAAGTGGGCAGGTGGCTTGAGGTATTTGTTTCGAAATCACGCTTTACTAGCGCGATGTAAAAATGCATAATGACATCTATCGAAACAACGCCGAAATCTGCTTGATTGTTTTTTAAAGCAACATCTGTTTTTTACAAGCCCCATCTAACGAAAACCGCTGAACTATTTTCCCTATACTTAGGTAAAAAAGTATTAAGTGAAATGAACCTACCTCGGACATTGAGGTATTTACCTCGATGGCCTCGGACATCTCGCTATCTCTGTCGCACTGCCGCTACCCTTCCATTCCGTGCAAGTTGAAACAACAAGATGGCTGTTTCAAACAGCCATCTTGTTGTTTACATTGTGGTATAATTTTGAAATTCGAAAGAAAATTGTGTGCAATTGCGAATATCCAAAATGATGAATGAAACTTGATTATTTGGTTTTTTTTTTGAAACATTATATACTGGAACTGCCTCGGTGGCGCAGTGGTTAGTGGGTCGCACTTTAAAGCGACGGCTGTGCAAGAGGTCCCGGGTTCGATCCCCGGGTCGGGCCAAAAATTTGCACCTAAGTTTTCGTTAAGAAATTCTTAGTGGCAGCCCGGAGTCTGGAAGTTGGCGGTCTTGTACCCCCGTGCCTCGGAAAGCACGTTAAGACGTTGGTCCTGCGCCCAATCCCTCTCTGGTCGTGTCACAGTAGTGTCCCATCGGAATATGAGGGTAAGGAAATAGAGAGTGCACTTGTGTGTGCGCACACACTTGAGCTCTATAATATATCCTGCGTAAGTGGCTGATCGTTGAGATTGGCCGCCGTAGCCGTAATTGGTTAGAGGATATTATTATTATATATACTGGAAATTACATATTTGAAAACATTGTGTAATTAGACAATACAAGCTGTGTCTATGTTAAATTTACATAATGATTAATTGCGTTCGCCGGCCCCCTAAGGTACCTACGTGAGTTTAAACATTTACGTGAGCTTCAGTCTTAAAGTGACGTGATTGTCAACCCAAGTGACTTATTTTAACTATAGTTACGAGCATTTTAACTCTAATTGCGTTAATTTCAATTCAAATTAAACGCGTATCAAATAAAGTGACGGGACTTTTTATGCAAATTTTTGAACTCGAGTGAACTCGGTCAAAGTTGGCAAATTTCTACTTAAAGCTGTCCAAGAGCATTTAAGTTAATTCTAGAGTTAACACCAAAGAGGCGTATCTAAAACCTTCATCAGAGCTCCCGTATGCTTATGGGTAGGGCGCCATATCTAGCGGGCCGTAAGGGATCAACAAAAACTGTTAAGGCGATGGGCAACCCTAATTAACCGGATATAGCTTCCCTCAGCATTCTATGCCGCATCTATCATGGGGAGTGCTCTGAGAAACTGTTTGATCTACTCCCTGCAGCTGAATTCTTACTCGAACCACACGCAAGAGATTGTCATTCCATCCCCATCATCTCGATGCATGGCGGTATAAACTAGTACTGTGCGTTTATCGCGGAACTTTCTATCACGTACCTCACTCAGTTCGGTGGAACGGTTTGGCTGCGGGAGTGTTCCCCTACGACTTAGGGACCTTCAAGAGAAGAGCCTACTCTTTTTTTAAAAAGGCCGGCAACACACTAGCAATCTTTCTGATTTCATGGATGTTCATGGGCAGCGTTGATCACTTCCCATCGGTGGTTTGCTTGCTCGTTTGTGGCATAAAAAAAAAAACTAGCGACGCCAATTGATTCAAATGGTTAGCTACTAAACCGAATCCATTTCTAAAATATTTGGAGCTCCAGTCTCTAAGCAAACATTTAATCATCGTCATCGTAATCGTCAGCCCATTTAAGTCCCCACTGCTGGGGCACGGGCTTCCCTCAATCACATGAGGAGAAATTGCCATACTCACCACGCTTGGTAGACGGGTTGGCGAGGGTTTTGATATAAATGCAGAGTTTTCCTTCTCTGGGTGCTGATGATCATGCCAGCAGCTTTACCTTAGTCGCCTTTTACGACACCGTCGGTAAGAGTGAGGGTGGCCTATTCTACTTGTGCACAGAATTTCACACGGCAATTTTGGATTAATCTGCTTTTGCACTCCAAATTTGGATCAACGCCATAAGTGGCCGTTTTTCAGTTCCAATTTCGTGTACAAAAACAGACCAAAAGGGTAAATTTTAGTATTAAATAAAAAAATGTTAAAAAGATATGCGGTTTAGAAGCTGACAACTTTAATCAATTTGCGTCGCTACTATGCCCTACCTAAACTACCGCCCGATTGATCCCTTCTTGGTTGGGACGAGTAAAGTTTGTCTTTTCCTGGCTTGGACATTTTAATCAACAAGTTATAATTATCATAGTGATTGGTTTGATCCTAAATTAAGCACATCGTTTGTGCTTATGAAACCGGAATCACGGAGGGTACGGACGACAATTTTAGTTGCTAAGCCACTTTGAAACTAATGAAATTTCCTGTTTTTTTTATGTATTAGGTAGGCAGACGAACAGACGGATCACCTGATGGTAAGCAATTGCCGCAGCCCATGGACACCCGCGACACCAGTGAAGTCACAAGTGCGCTGACAAACTTTAAACCCCCTTATCCTCCGGATTGGGCCTCCGGTACCCTCACTCACGCAGCGAAACACAGCACAGTGCTGCTTCACGCTGGTTTTCTGTGAGGCCGTGGTATCACTCCGGTCGAGACGGCCCATTCATGCCGAAGCTTTGTTTTCAATATTGCATTGAAAAAAACAGATAATAATATTAAATAAATTTTAAGTAAAGTTTCTTTTATACGACCCGATTGGAACAGTGGTAATGAAACGCTGCCTGTGATACAAGGGTTGCGGGTTCGATCCCCGCACAGTACAAACCGACTAGTATCGAGGTGTCGTAAAAGGCGACTATGGTAAAGCTGCTGGCATGATCATCAGCACCCAGAGAAGGAAAACTCTGCATTTATATCAAAACCCTCGCCAACCCGTCTGCCAAGCGTGGTGAGTATGGCAATTGCCCCTCATGTGCTTGAGGGAGGCCCGTGCCACAGCAGTGGGGACTTAAATGGGCTGACGATGACGATGATGACAGTACAAACATTTGTGTGCATGAACATGTTTGTTTGTATTGTTCCTGTGTTTGCTATGTATTATAAGTATGTATTTACAAAAGAAAAGTATTATATGTATATATTTGTAATTCCACTGTTGATTCTGATATCCGTAACACAGGTGCTTGAGCTACCTATCTTGGAGTCAGATCAATGTATGTGATATTGTGAGAATTTTTTTTTTATTCTTTCTTTCGTCTATGTAAGGTTGTATAGAAAAAAAATTCCAAGATCGAAAATTGATTTAGATAATTGTGGCAATGCGTTCGCAGATGTACAGGTGTCTTCACGATGATTTCCCTCACTGCCGATCTAATGGTAGAAATATGACACATAGATTATAATAATCCAGAGGTGCATGCTCCATCTGCTCGTCTGCTACCTCATCATCATCATCAGCAACCCACACTCGTCCACTGTTGGGCATAGGTCTCCCCTAATGCACGCCACTGCTCCCGATTTTCGGCCACTCTCATCCAGCCCACACCAGCCAGACTTCGAATGTCATCATCCCATCTTGTCGCAGGGCGTCCTACGCATACCGAGTCGCGGTCTCCACTCAAGGACTTTACGGCTCCAACGGCTGTCAGTTCTGCGGCTAACATGACCAGCCCACTGCCACTTCAGTTTGCTAATTCGTCTGCTACCTATATCATAAAAAAAAATTTGGACAACGACCCCCCGTATCTATGGCGTATTTTTATTCTTTGAGCTACCATCTCTCATTCTCCGAAGCTAAAATAAGCATAAAATAGTGTGTATTTTGCCACAGATTATTTGTAACCCTTAGTAAAAAACAATTATTACCAATATAACGTCTTCCCAAAGACAAAACGCATAAACCATCCCGCAAATCCCACAATGCCACAAACTTGCATTTAAATCCCAGAGACAATACAACATCTCAATAACAATATTAATATTCAGCATTGAAACGGACATGTCCCAGTTTAGAAGCGGAGCGAGCGGTTATCGCTCACTGCTTCGGAAGTTGGGAGCGAGCGAAGCGGGAAAAGCGGAACTATGCCGA
This sequence comes from Marasmia exigua, assembly GCA_019059595.1. Taxonomy (NCBI): domain Eukaryota; kingdom Metazoa; phylum Arthropoda; class Insecta; order Lepidoptera; family Crambidae; genus Marasmia; species Marasmia exigua. Next base: position 13,895,616 of record CM032486.1, read on the forward strand.
AGCGAAACTTCAGTTCTACCGCTTGCGTCTGGGGATAGGTTGGGTAAAGACATTAATCGATCTAGTACTCCGTTTACTTAAGGCGACTAGAGACCTGAAATTTGTGAAACCTTAGTTTGCAACCTGGACAATGCACTCACTGAGTGAATTATTTTTAAAATAATACCCTCCAACCGATTACGGCTCATCATCATCGTCAGCCCATTTAAGTCCCCACTGCTGCAAGGGCGGATCCAGCTTTGGCGCCAGGAGGGGGTCACATAGTCGTGCTCAAGTCAAGAACTCATAATTTAATTTTGTTAACAATAGATAGGTATAAGAAAAAAGTACCTAGGTATTTTATTAATAATACCTAAATATATATATATATATATATATATATATATATATATATATATACGTACATATTGTCATCTTCTCTTAAAGACATCCAAAGAAGCACTATCGCGCACGGAATTCCAGAACCGTGGTGAATGATTTGCCATACATAACAGCAACAACAGGTATTATGTCGAGGGGCATCTATCTGCCATCAGCGTGGACTCGGGCGAGGGTCACTTATATTCCCAAGGGAGGGGACAAAGACAAATCACAGCCCAAGTCCTACAGACCGATAAGTCTCACCTCATTCCTACTAAAAACGATGGAAAAGGTGTTGAACAGTCACATCAGGGCAACATACCTCGTGGAAAAACCCCTGAGTGCAAGACAACATGCCTACCAAACAGGCAAGTCCACGGAAACGGCACTTATTAACCTGGTGGACAGAAATGAGAAAGCCATAGAAGACAAAGAAATTGCACTCTGTGCCTTTCTCGACATCGAAGGGGCGTTTGACAACACCAACTTCGATGTTATAACACGTAGCATGGTGAATCGTGGAATCGACGACACCACCACCAGATGGATGGGATCCATGCTACAAAATCGAACTGCGACAACAACATTGATGAATAAAACCCTTCATTATAGAGTGACCAGAGGATGTCCACAGGGCGGAGTCCTATCACCCCTTCAATGGTCATTGGTTGTTGACAGTCTCATCTGTGAGCTCAATGAAGCCAGATTTCTGACTCAGGGTTACGCAGATGACATAGTAATAATGGTCATAGGAAAATGCCCTAGCACCATTTCCAGTCTTATGCAAAAGGCCCTACGAATAGTAGAAAACTGGTGCACAAGACACGTGCTAACAGTCAACGCACGTAAGACGGTCTTAATCCCGTTTACCAAAAGAAGGAAACTAGAAGCGCTCCACGCCCCAACACTTCTTGGTACGAAGCTATGCTTGTCCAACGAGGTCAAATATCTCGGAGTCTTTTTAGACCAAAAACTAACATGGAACAAGCATCTCGACTACATTACTAGAAAGGCAAAAATTGCGATGGGGGCAAGCAGTAGGTTGGTGGGGCTAAAATAGGAGCTACGGCCCATGGCCGCACTCTGGATTTATAAAACCATAGTGAGGCCGATCGTCACTTATGGCTGCTGTGTGTGGTATAAGAAGACGCACCAACTGAACTGCGTAGAGAACCTCAGCAAAGTTCATAGAACAGCCTGCCTTATAGCCACTGCCACTCTTTAGTCCTCTCCCTCTGCAGCACTGGATGCCCTCCTGAACATTCCACCTCTGCACATTCACGTGCAGATGGAAGCGAGGATGGCTATTACGAGAGCGAAAATCAGAGAGAGGACGAGATGGCTTATCTAGGGTCATGAGAAACCTCTACAATGAACTAATTAAAATTCCGGTCATGGATATGCCCTCTGACTCCATGGTCCGTGAACACCGCTTCGATAAGCGGTTTACAGTCTTGTTACCTAGTAGACAAGACTGGGAGGCTGGAACTCCCGGAAATGTTAAGCAGAATGACATCGTTTGGTATACGGATGGTTCCAGGAAGCAGGGTATATCCGGGGCGGGATTTTGTAATAATCGCTGCGGAATATGGAAATTCGCCAACCTGGATCGCTATACCACAGTGTACCAAGCGGAAGTCTTCGCAATAATTGGCTGTGTCCAAGAGAGTCTACAAATGAATCTCCAGAATAAGAAGATATTCATCTTCTCAGATAGTCAAGCTGCCCTCAAGGCGTTAACATCCTATGAACTTGACTCCAAACTCACTAGCGAGTGTGTCCTGCTCCTAAACCAGCTTGGCAATGCCAACATCGTAAATCTGATTTGGGTACCCGGACACTGCAATATCAGAGGCAACGAAGTCGCTGACGTGCTAGCAAAGGCCGGGGCAGAGAGCCCACTACTCGGACCGGAACCAATAAATGGCGTTCCAGCCTGCATGGTCAGGTTCGAGTTAAAAGAGTGGGAGTATAAGCAAAGCACTGAATTCTGGAAAAGACTACCTCGACTAGAACAGTCTAAGGCGTTGATACAGGCGTTCACACACAGTTCGATCAGAGACGAGCTGTAGAAATAATAAAACCGAGTAGAGGACATGTTAGGGCACTCACTAGGACCCTCACAGGGCACTACAAATTAAACAAGCACCTGCACAACATGGGCCTTTCAGATTCCAAAATCTGCAGGTTCTGTCGCGAGGACGAGGAAACGATTATCCACGTCCTCGGCGAGTGCATAGCGCTGCACCGCTGCAGAAGCCGGCGTCTGGGAGCACAAATGATCTCAGCTGACGAGATCAAGAGCTCGCCCATCAGCTCCATTCTCGGGTTTATCCTGGACTCAGGGCTTACCCCATTTCTATAAAATAAATAAATAAATGTCGAGGGGTAAAGGTATAGGGAAGAAGTGGGACGACAAGGATTTCCAATAAACAAAACAGAAACAATCATCATCGTTCAATTAGTGGTCCACCTAAGTCCTGGAACCAGCCCAGGGGGGGGTCATGACCCCCATGACCCCCCCCCCTGGATCCGCCGTTGCACTGCTGGGGCACGGGCCTACCTCAATCACATGAGGGGTAATTGCCATACTCACCACGCTTGGCAGACGGGTTGGCGAGGGTTTTGATATAAATGCATAGTTTTCCTTCTCTGGGTGCTGATGATCATGCCAGCAGCTTTACCTTAATCGCCTTTTACGACACCTCGGTAAGAAAGAGGGTGGCCTATTCTACTCTGCCGGGGATCACACGGCCAATTATGGCTACGGCAGCCAATTTTAACGAGCAGGCACATACGCAGGATATAATATAGTGCTCAAGTGTGTGCGCAAACACAAGTGCACTCTCTATTCCCTTACACTCATATTCCGATGGGACACCAGCGTGACACGACCGGAGAGGGATTGGGCGCAGGACCACAACGGCTTAACGTGCTTTCTGAGGCACGAGGGTACAAGACCGTCAACTTCCAGACTCCGGGCTGACACTATGAATTTCTTACCGAAAACTTAGGTACAAATTTTTGGCCCTACCCGGGGATTGAAACCGGGATCTCTTGCGCAGCCGTCGCTTTAAAGTGCGACCCACTAACCACTGCGCCACAGAGGCAGAGTTTTTATACTACGTTGGTGGCAAACTAGCTTGCGGCTCTCGTGATGGTAAGCGATTACCGCTGCCATTAGACGTGTCTAACTGTTTACTAAAACGACTCAGTGATCCGTGTCAGCCATGTGGTACACTGTTCCGAATCTCTAATGTTCGCTCCAAATGTATCATTTAACTCCAATAGTCCGAGTGAATCGAGTGATCCGAATGAGCTGACTGATCCGAGCGAGCCGAATTATCCAAATGAGCTAAATGATCCAAGTGAGTCGAATGTACTGAATAAGCGGTATGAATCGCGGATCCATCTGAGAGTCGATGTTCCAAATGAAGCGTTTCACTGTTCCGCGTCTCTGCACTGATCCAGATGCAAATGTTCCAGTCTTTTGTAAGATACGTTTTTGCCAGTCTTCTGACTATGTATTCAAATAGAAATAAAATCTTATTACCTTCTAACTAAGAGTCACTTGTTTCCGACGAATCAAATATGGCCGACTCGGCAAAGTTTAAAGCGACGGGTAGCCCTAACTAGCGACACCATTCATTTTTAATTATTAGCTACTAAACCGGATTTATTTTAAACAATTTCGGGGTGACAACCTCTCGGCAAACACTTATACTGATTATTGAATAACCATGCACAAATATTGGGTCCATTTTTGTACACGAAAAATTGATTACCGCCAATAGCGGCCACTTTTAGCGTGAACCAATTTTTCGCGTACAAATGTTGGGTCCTCATTTGTGCATGGTTATTTAATAAACAGTTAGTGTTTGCCGAGAGGTAATAATCTTGAAACTGTTTAAAATAGATCCGGTTTAGCACACGCACTCTGTTTATCCCTGATAAACAGAGTGCGTGGCAGTCGCAACGGTATTCTGCAGTTACTTGCAGACAGGTTCACCTCACCACTTTGGAGGTGTCTCATCCAAAGAGTGATCCCTGAGCCTAGAAAATTGAATATTTATTAAATTAGTGTTTTATTATTTTTTTACCAATTTTTATAAATACTAACCATAGTCCCTTAGTCATTTGTTACTAACCTTTATGGACGATAGTCTGAAATAAAGAATATTTAATTTAATTATTTAATTTAATTTAGCAGCTAAAAATTAAAATTGGCATCGCTAGTGTGCCTTACTCGTCACCTTAATAAAATCATTGATATGAAACCTTAATAAAACCCAATGAATCTGTACAGATCGATCTAATATCAACATTGGAAATGTTTCATTTTATGAAAAAGTATTTTTCAATCGAGGTCTAAACAGAAACCGTATTAGTATTATTAATATAAATGCCAAATAGGTATCACCGCTGATTCGGATTTAATTTCATTGCCCATCAAAGCGTGAAAATTATGGATATACGAAAAAGCCGATTAATATTTTTAGAAATGTAATATGGAATAAATGCGGGCCTTGACCGCGGAAGAGCCGCGCTTTGCCACGAATAGGTTGGTTCGATTTAAGTGATATCATACATGTAAGCCGTGTGGTCCCCGGCAGAGTAGAATAGGCCACCCTCACTCTTACCGAGGTGTCGTAAAAGGCGACTAAGGTAAAGCTGCTGGCATGATCATCAGCACCCAGAGAAGGAAATCTCTGCATTTATATCAAAACCCTCGCCAACCCGTCTGCCAAGCGTGGTGAGTATGGCAATTACCCCTCATGTGATTAAGGGAGGGAGGCCCGTGCCCCAGCAGTGGGGACTTAAATGGGCTGATGATGATACATGGAAAAGGGAACAAATAGCCTAATTTAAAGCGATCTTTACAATCTAATCGAAGTTTTCCCTCTCCGGAGAGTCCCTCTCTTTCACACGCGCTGTGTGTCTCCTTTGTTTCGATACAACAGTTATATTCTCGTTCGTTACGGAATAGCTGCAAAATAAGCCACATTTAAATAAATAAATAAATCAATAATATTTCACAACATCACATACATTGATCTGACTCCGAGATAGGTAGCTCAAGCACCTGTGTTACGGATATCAGAATCAACAGCGGAATTACAAATATATACATATAATACTTTTCTTTTGTAAATACAAACTTATAATACATAGATAACACCCAGACCAATACAAACAGACATGTTTATACACATAAATTTTTGTACTGTGCGGGGATCGAACCCGCAACCCTTACCAAAGGCAGCGTTCACTACCACTGTTCCAAACGGGTCGTCGTTTAGACAACGAAATGTTGTTTTTTTAGTACGAATTAGTGCGACTTTTTAAAAAAGACTGCTGATTGGGCAGTTTTATTTTATGCCAGAAGCGACAAATGAGCTAGCGGGTAACCTGATCGAAAGTAATCAACGCCGCCCATGAATATCCGCAAAATCAGAGAGATCGCTAATGTGTTGCCGGCCTTTTTTAAAAAGAGTACCTACGCTCTACAGTTGTTACTATCTCGCTCTGCGGGGAAGGCTTCGGGGACTAATAGACGACCAGTTTGGATCAGTGGTAGTGAACGCAGCCTCTGGTTCAAGGGTTGCAGGTTCGATCCCCGCACAGTACAAATATTTGTGTGCATGAACACGTCTGTTTGTATTGATCTGGGTCTTTACCTATGTATTATTAAAACATCATCATCAGCCTATTTAAGTCCCCACTGCTGGGGCACGGGCCTCCCTCAATCACATGAGGGGCAATTGCCATACTCACCACGCTTGGCAGACTGGTTGGCGAGGGTTTTGATATAAATGCAGAGTTTTCCTTCTCTGGGTGCTGATGATCATGCCAGCAGCTTTACCTTAGTCGCCTTTTACGACACCTCGGTAAGAGTGAGGGTGGCCTATTCTACTCTGCCGGGGACCACACGGCCGGTTATTAAAACATGTATTTACAAAAAAGTATTTGTTATTCCACTATTGATTCTGATATCCGTAACACGGGTGCTTAAGGTGACGGGTAGGGCATACTAGCGACGCCAATCTATTTCAATTTTCAGCTAATAAACCGGATCTATTTTTGACAATTTTGGGGTTACAACCTCTCGGCAAACACTTATACTATTTACTAAATAACCATGCAAAAATGTTGGGTCCAACGCGTACGCGACAAATTAATACGCGCTTAAAGCGGCCACTTTTGGCGTGAATCAATTTTTCGCGTACAAAAACGGACCCAACATTTGTGCATGGTTATTTAATAAGGTAGAAACCCCGAAATTGTTTAAAATGGATCCGGTATAGTTGCTAAAAAATTAAATCGATTCTGAGATCTGACTCTGAGATGGGTAGCTTAAGGTGACCCTTAAGCTACCATCTCAGAGTCAGATCAATATATGTGATGTTGTGAAATATTATTATAAAAAGTCTATGAATCGATTTATAAGGGTTATTACTTGGCCGGTTTCCTTTTAATTCACACGACCACTATCGAAACAAAAAATAAGATTATTATTATTTGAAAGAAATGGGGTGAGAATTGCATCTCATAGCCACTGCGACCAGTAGAAGATCTGTTGTGGCAGCCCCAGAACTTATTACATCACCTCATATGGCTCCAGCTCCAGGATAAACCCGAGAATGGAGCTGATGGGGGAGCTTTTGATCTCGTCTGCCGAGATCATGTGTACTCCCAGGTGCCTCTGCAGCGGTGCAGCGCTTCCTCGTCCTCGCGACAGAACCTGCAGATTTTGGTATCTGAAAGGCCCATGTTGCGCAAGAATAAGATATTTCAGCTCATAATTCTGTAAACAAATTTAAAAATAAACTCATCTTTGTATTCGTATATTATGGAATCAGAGCGAATGCCTCTCGATAATGATTATGATTTGAAATAGACTTGTACCTTGAGTATTTTGATTGAACTAGTTCCCTTACTTAGCCAAATAGTTCACTATGCGTTACTCTGGAACTTTCTACCACGTACCTTAGTTCTGTGGAACGATTTGCCTGCGGGAGCAGTTCCCGTCAGCTACGACTTAGGGATCTTCAAGAGAAGATCGTACCTACTCTTTTGTGAAAAGGCCGGCAACACATTAGCGATCTGTTCAGGGGAGGCGTTGATTACTTTACATCAGGTGACTCGCTTGCTCGTTTGTCGCCTCTAACATAAAAAAAAAGTTTGCTACTCAACTTGTAACTTGTACACCAGTCAAACCTTGAAGCACAAAATAATTTTAAACTAAATAATGCACTTAAAAATTTTTCGACAGTCTTCGGCTGAGACTCGAACCAACGATCTTTTGCTAACCGGTCAACTGCTTTACCGACTAAGCTATCGGAGACCTTAGTATATCGACGAATTTTGTAAGTGCTGTTTGCTTCGAAGATTATCGAAAAATTTTAAATGCATTATTTACTTGAGAATAAATTGAAAAAAAAATGTTGTACCAAAATAATTCTTAAACAATAATTTTACCTAGAAAGGTCGTGGGTTCCTTTTCCAGACAAACATTTAGTATCTGTTGTTCAACACTTCTGTTTATTCAATACCTGTGTAATATTACCTGGTGTAATATATTGAATTTATTTTAGTTTTATATTTGAAATTCTTTTTGTCTCATATCCATGGAACAAGTGTCTAAGCTACTTATTAGGTACGGAATCAGGTCAATGTGTGACATGTTATTTATTTACATTTGTCACCCTTACTTTATTTTTGTCGAGTAGGTGTTTGATTTTTTTTTATATATACAATAGGTGGCAGACGAGCAGACGAAATGAGAACGGACGAAATAAATAGATGCATTTGAAATGTGGTCATCATCATCATCATCATCAGCAACCCACACTCGTCCACTGCTGGACATAAGTCTCCTCTAATGCACGCCACTGCTCCCGATTTTCGGCCACTCTCATCCAGCCCACACCAGCCAGCCTTCGAACGTCATCATCCCATCTTGTCGCAGGGCGTCCTACGCTTACCGAGTCGCTGTCTCCACTCAAGGACTTTACGGCTCCAACGGCTGTCAGTTCTGCGGCTAATATGACTAGCCCACTGCCACTGCCACTTTGTAATGTGGTGCTGGAGGCGTATGCTCCGAATACGTTGGATGGCTAAACGCACAAATGTATCTGTTCTCTCCCAACTTAGCATAAGAACCCGACTGTCGAGCGTATGTTTACAACGCATACTATCTTATTTCGGCCACTTATGATTGCCTTGAAAAACTGGTCATTGTTGGCAACACTGAAGGCAAAAGATTACGAGGCCGATCACCAACACAATGGTTTAACCAAATAAAAGGAGCTATATCCCTACCAAAGTTCTACGACGTGGTGAAGGCTACTTCCAATCGGACCCAATGGAGGAAGTTGGTTTGGTTGATGTGTTCCAGAGACCACGATCCTCAGTAATGATGGACCGACTAGAGAAGAGGACCCTCACTCACGCAGCTAAACACAGATTTTGTATGAAACGTTTTTCGATTTTATGATTCGTTTTTGATAATTCTTTTTTTTTATTTATTTTTTTTATTTTATTAGTTACACACAACAGAGTTACTGCAAGTGAAATGATGAAAATTATACAAAGTTAATGTGCAGCCATGGTAGACTGTAATTCTAAAAGTATATGTAAACAACATGCCAATCACAATAACAAACAAGCAACTATTATATCATTAAAACAGTTAAAATTTCAAGTAATTTTCTTTTCTTTAACTTAATTTAACTTTCCTTTTTATTTACTTTTAGTTTAATTTTATTTCTTAGTTATTGTCTTAATTTTCTTGTGTTGTTCCATATATAAAATGTAATATTTAAGGCAATAAAAATATGTATGTGATGAAAAAAAAAAAGGATTTTTTACATAAATACTTGAGATTAAATATCAGCGTTTGTTATTTTTTATTTTGTTTTTACTGTTTCATTTAAGTTAAATTAAATAAGATATAATTAACTTTAATAAAATAAATTGTTATATAATAGATATAAATTAATTTAATTTCAATTAGTATGTAACAAAAAATTATATTTTTTTTGTGTTAGATGTATAACATCTTTTCACTAGAGTGAACTATTCGTCACAATACTATTACGAAACTGGGTGACCGTACTGAAAATTGGATTTCGTTCGTCCGCCGACATATCCGTTCACAAACGTTGCCAAATCTACGGCCATCGCGCTTCGATACGTACATGCTTTTTGAATTTATCTTTCGCAGTTTTAAATGTTTTATCGTACGTAAAACGGGACGGTTGAATTGATTTTCCTGATAAATTTCCAATTTTAGGAATTCGTCGGTGAAGTTCTAACACCACGTAACTCATTTTAAGCAACTTTTCAGGAAAGCCAAAAAACTGACCCGTGACTAACGTGCTATTTCCATTAGTATTTAATTGTTGCCTTTCGTTCTGTTACCTATTCAACATTTAAAAGGTAAGAAACTATGTCTAGGTAATTGTCACCGGATTTCTGCGACACAAGCAGTTTTTGCTTAGTGCAGAAGTCGCTGTATTTATAAGACCATTTACTTACTTCTGGCAATAAATGATTATTTTTTTTTGGATGGTCGTAACTGAATTTTAATTGAAAAAAAAACTATCCGCCTTCCAAGTCTCTAAGGAATGGTATCAATTTGTCATAACAGTCACCAATAAATTAAAGGCGACTAAGGTAAAGCTGCTGGCATGATCATCAGCACCCAAAGAAGGAAAACTCTGCATTTATATCAAAACCCTCGCCAACCCGTCTGCCAAGCGTGGTGAGTATGGCAATTACCCCTCATGTGATTGAGGGAGGCCCGTGCCCCAGCAGTAGGGACATAATGGGCTGATGAAGATGATGATCAAATATCAAATCATTTATTGCAAGTCACATTACATAATAAAAGCTGTTCAGTGTAAAGGGAGTATACGTGTGACGCCCTATAAAGGTCGCATTAATATTTAGGTACAATAACAATTACAATTATTCTTAAGTAAATAATACACTTAAAAAACTTTTTTAAGTGTATTATTTACTTAAGAATAAATTGCAAAGAATTGCTATACCAAACACAATAAAATTACAATTATTTATTTGTACAATGGTCATGTAACGCTCTATATTGGAGATTTTAATTTTGCATTTTGTAAGTAATATATTTTATTGCTATTTTTAATTTTCTATGTAATCATTAATATGATAAAAGAAATATATAAAATCATTAATAACTTTTAATTTAAAAAAAATATAAAAATCTATTGTACACGTTTCTCAACGTTGTCCATTAAAGCACAGTCAATGATCGAGTAGTAGCATTAATAGTTACTTTAAAAAATTAAAAAGGTTGGTATGGAAAATACAACTTCTAAGAAAATCGCCAAACATAACGGCAATTTCATAGGTAAGTACGAGTATAGACCTAATTTAACATACCTACTAGTGAGCCGCCCTCACTTCATTTTGAGACAATTCCACTTTATACCAATAGATGGCGCTAGGTGTCGACTACATTGGGCAAGCATTTCGTGTTTTCTGATTACCTATAAACGTTGCCACTGTCAGTAGGACTTTCCTCTTTATAAATAGTAAAGATTATGAAATAATACCCAATTTACTTGGTATGTAATTATTTCTAGACAAAACATGAAGAGACTCACAAAACTTGTGTTAACCTGTAACTGAGTTAAAACCGTCCCGGTGTCAAGTGCGGCCGCGGGTCAACGAGGTCGGCCTTGAAACATCGTAGTCCACTGCGACAAGTAAGAAGGCCAACAACGAAACGGAATTGACGAATCTTTATACTCTTCACACGCGCCGGGAGACTCATTTGTCTGGATGCGACAAGTTATCGTACGTTTATTATCGTTCGTTACGCGATGGTTTGGTTGCAGGCCCTTTGGTTTAGCCATACAGACCCGTTTGGATCAGTGGTATATAAACGCAGCCTCTGGTACAAGGGTTACGGGTTCGATCCCCGCACAGTACAAACATTTTTGCACATTAACATGCCTGTTTTGTATTGGTCTGGGTGATTTCTATGTATTATAAGTACCTATATATTCACAAAAGAAAAGTATAAATGTATATTTTTGTCATTCCGCTGTTGGTTCTGATATTCGTAACACACGTGCTTAAGTTGACGGGTAGGGCACACTAGCGACGCCAATCGATTTTAATTTTTAGCTGCTAAATAATGATAATTCTAACAACATCTCATACGTTGACCTGATTCGTTACTAAGTAAATTAAGCACTTGTGTTACAGATATCAGACAACAGAGGAACACAAATATATACTTAAATGCATATATTACGCCCAGACACCGAACAAACACAAGTGTTCATCGCACGAATGTTTGTCCAGGGTGGGGATCGAATCCACGACCGGATATACACTTGCTAGGACCTAAAAGAGACTTAAAACCTGCGATTTCGTTAAAAGTAGTCTCGGCAGAATCCATAGGTCGAGTGACCGACTCAGATTCCATAGTCATAGATTCTGACATTAGTGATGGTGAAGATAAAAATGTAATTAAGTTTCTATTTTTGAGAAAATCCTTATCATGAATTGTGCCAGCCTATACTAAGAAATAAGCATATAACAAAAAGGTTGAAAAAACCTGAAAACTTAATTTGACAATGACTTAGGTGACATTGATAGATTTGACACTGACGTATCTATCGTAGTTTTTTTGGTCTTAAATTCCAGTTTCGGGTATAGATAGATACACAAACAAACACTGAACAAACACAATAATGTTTATCATCACGAATGTATGTCCAGTATGGGGATCGAACCTACGACCTTTGGCGTACCTATTAGCCAGGATCACTAAGTACTAAACGCGCCATCCAGCCAGCCAAGATAATGCTCAACAAAGAAGTGGTTAAACAAAACAGTTTAATAAACATGGACCCTTAACACTTTTATGAGCCTTTAACCCCGAAACTTAATTAAATCGTAAAATTTAACCGCCATGTTTGCAGCGAGCTTTGACAACATAACCTCGATTATTGTGTAATTTGTTCAATTTACTCTATTTTAATTGTTACCTTTAAAGTAACGTTTTAAATTACTTGCATGTGACATTACGAATTAACTATCTGTTTCCCAATAACCGCAATACACGAGGAGTCAACCTTTAACTATGGCCGTTATCGCACTCAAATTTCGAAAAACATATCAATAGTACCTAAGGTAGCTCATATAAAAGAGAGTCATCATAATCATCATCATCAGCCTATCGCAGTCCACCGCTGGACATAGGCCTCTCCAATTGTTCGCCACTGTGATCTATCCATGGCTTCTCGCATCCAGCTCTTGCCAGCCATCCTGCGCAGATCGTCCCCCCACCTAGCCAGAGGGCGCCCTACATTACGTTTGCCAAGACGCGGTCTCCACGGTAGAAGAGAGTATTAGTTTGTAAAAGGCTTTATGTAGGTACAGACGACATCAGGTCAAGCAAATCCCCCCCCCCCTGAGAAAAATTAGCACATGTGTCCAAAGTCCAAGAAGATTAACTCTGTGACGCCGTCATCATTTCAGCCAATAGGTGCCGCCCACTGCTGGACACTGGACATAGGCCTCCCCTAATGTCACATTATGTGTGATTATGAATGTTCACAAACCTAAAAAAGCCGACAAAATTTCCGCTGTATTAAAATGTGTTGGCCGTGTGGGCCCCGGCAGAGTAGAATAGGCCACCCTCACTCTTACCGAGGTGTCGTAAAAGGCGACTAAGGTAAAGCTGCTGGCATGATCATCAGCACCCAGAGAAGGAAAACTCTGCATTTATATCAAAACCCTCACCAACCCGTCTGCCAAGCGTGGTGAGTATGGCAATTACCCCTCATGTGATTGAGGGAGGCCCGTGCCCCAGCAGTGGGGACACAAATGGGCTGACGATGATGATTCAAATGTTCAGAAATCAAATGACTAGATTTTTTTTAAATTCAATTTATCTACAGTCCTGGGTTCGATCCCTGGGTCGAGAAAAATGTTTGTCTCGAATTTTTCGAACATTGCTCGGGTATATTCGAAACATAAACCAATGCGCATTATGCAAGCGTGGTGATTAATCATAATCCCATCTTAATAGCGATAACTTGATTTCTATGATGGAGGCCTTTGTCCTCCAGTGGGACAGTTATAAAGACTGATACTTTTTTTTACTTTATATATAAAAGTCAAAACAAAGGGACACAGATAAGCCCTTATTTTAATATTTAGTGAAAAAGTTTTCAAATCAGTTCTGTTTTGGAGAAGGGATCAGGATAAGTACTAAACGGTGTTTTATCTGTACTTTTAGGACTGATTTTCAGTCCAAACTATGGTCGTCTCTATCGCGCTCTGCATGGACAGGCTTAAGGTTAAATAGAGACGGAGAATAATACTTATATCACCTGGGGATTGAGGCATGGTAGTTAAGTGCATAAGAATAAGAATAAAATAATTTATTCAGCGCCAAACATACACAAAAAAAAATATATAACGAAATGGACATTAGAATGGCACTGAAATGAGCTCCACTCAGCATGTGTCACAGTGTCTAAAGGACACCCCGACGCTGGTCTTCCGTGGAGTCCAAGGAACTAAGGGACGTCACTTAACCTTATTTAAATTAATTAAGAATAGACACAATCCAGACTATCATTACCTTACCCTATGGTTACTACTAAAGAGCATAAGAACATTTATGGGTCTCTACTCCCCCCTAGTAAGATTGTCCCGTTTGTTTTTTTTTATACTACCTCGGTGGAAAACAAGCGTGCGATTCGCCTGATGGGAAGCGAATACTGTAGCTTATGGACGTTTGTAACTCCAGAGGACCTGCATACGCGCTGCCGACCCCTTAAAAACCTTAACACTAGTTTTTTGAAGAACCTCATGCTGTATTCCCCCTGGAAAACCTCTGGTGGCAGCTCATTCCACAGCCGGAGCGTTCGCGGGTTTGTACGATGAATATGTTAATAAATTTGTAGATATTGATGTTTTTTTTTTTAGGTCAATAAGCCAACGCTTGACCACAATCGCACCTGATGGAAAGCGACGATGAGGTCTAGGATGATACGCGTGTTAAAAGATGTCTGTTCACTCTTGCCTTAAAGGTGCCCAGATAGTAGATGTATACTTTTTGTCAGGTTTAACGTGAATTAAGACTAATATTAGAATACATTAATTTAAAAAAAGTATGCTTTTATTGTGAAGGTGTTTTTTTTATGTGATAAGTGGCTGACGAGCAGATGGATCACCTGATGGTAAGCAATTGCCGCATGGGCACTCGCGACGCCACAAGTGTGCTGCCCACCTTAAAACCGATCTTTCCCCCGGATTGGGCCTCCGGTACCCTTACTCACGGAGCAAAAACATGATGATGGTTACCTTTAAAATATTGTGCGTCATGTACTAGCTATATATTCGTATATTTAAGATATTTTTGATGTAACAATCGTGAATAAATAAAATAAAAAATAACACGGCTTCCATACGAGGGATCGTGAGATAGAGGGTTTTTACAGGGTGTTTTTAGTGGGACACAATTTACAAAGTACCATTCATATTTGTAAGTAGGTATATTCCTCTCATGTGATTGAGGGAGGCCAGTGCCCCAGCAGTGGGGACTTAAATGGGCTGATGATGATATTTCTCTGAGTAGAAAAAAGTAAACGAAAAAATAGCACTGGTACAAAGTACTATTTAAAAATGTTTTATGACAATTATCACTCGACATTAACGTCGTCGACATTTTTCGCTTTAGCTATGATAGAATAGGGACCTGGAGCCCAATTCTCGTGCTCGTGACATTTTGAAAACATGGCGGATATCACTTGAAAACCATACAAAAAACTATGTTTTAGTGATATATGTCGTATGAAAATAAATGTCACGAGCCCGAAAATTGGGCTCCTGGCCAGTCAATTTATCATCCATTAAGATGTCTTTAGTACTTATTATAGGACCATTTACAAGGCATCCTTTACAAAAACCCAATTCCTATATAATACAGACATAGTTACATTTACTATACCAAATCAATCTTTCACAGTTCGGGACATACGAATGCATAACCTTTCATCCTCAGATCGTCCCTTTTAATATAATAACTTGGAAATTCCTTAAAAGCGAGAAAGGACACAAGCGTTAGGAAATATAAATCTGCTTTTCGTCGAACCGTTACAAACGTTTTTTGGGTTCAGTACCTTCAAAATAATTTTAGTAATGTCATCTTTAAGAGTGCTGCGGAGGTCAGTTCAAATTCAATTCGAGGCAAGCTTCGCTGTTCCTCGAACATCTCGCTATCTCTGTCGCGCCGACGCGACTCTTTCGTGAGAGAAGAAACAGCAAGATGGCTGTTAAAAATAATCGCATATATATACGTATATATATACGAGTAGAATACACCCGGAGAGGTGGACTAAAATACCAGGGAGCCCACCGAATTAGCAAACTGAAGTGGCCGTGGGCTGGTCATATTAGCCGCAGAACTGACAGCCGTTGGAGCCGTAAAGTCCTTGAGTGGAGACCGCGACTCGGTAAGCGTAGTGTAGGACGCCCTGCGACAAGATGGGATGATGACATTCGAAGGCTGGGTGGTGTGGGCTGGATGAGAGTGGCCGAAAATCGGGAGCAGTGGCGTGCATTATTGGAGACCTATGTCCAGCAGTGGACGAGTGTGGGTTGCTGATGATGATGATGATGAATACCAGGAAGATGGGCGAAGGTTGAGATCTCTCTCAACCTTTGCCCATCTTCCTGGTATCTCACGTCAAGTCACGTTCTCACGTCACGCCCTCTTTTTCTGGGTCTGCACCCAGAAAAAGAGGACGTGACGTTTAGACCACATATGTCAGGACTGGTAAGCGCTGGCTTCAAGTAGAGACATCTCCCGAAACAACGGCGAACCATCTGCTTGATTGCTTATTAAAACTACATCAGCTTTTTACAAGCTCCATCTAACGAAAACCGCTGAACTATTTTTCCTATACTAAGAAAAAGGTACTAAGTGAAAACACCCTGCTGTACGGAATTAATGCACTGGCACTGTACAAGAATTAATATGTCAAAATCAAGTCTCTCTGTCAAACTGATTACGCATTCACGCCCTTTCACGATTTTCTGTGAGGCCGTGGGCCGTGGTATCTGCGGTTGAGGTTAATGTAAGGTGACGGGTGAATTTAAGGCACACTAGCAACGCCAATCGAATTTAATTTTTAGCTACTAAACCGGACCTATTTTAAACAATTTCGGGGTTACAACCTCTCGGCAAACACTTATCATCATCATCATCATCATCAGCAACCCATACTCGTCCACTGCTGGACATAGGTCTCCCCTAATGCACGCCACTGCTCCCGATTTTCGGCCACTCTCATCCAGCCCACACCAGCCAGCCTTCGAATGTCATCATCCCATCTTGTCGCAGGGCGTCCTACACTACGCTTACCGAGTCGCGGTCTCCACTCAAGGACTTTACCGCTCCAACGGCTGTCAGTTCTGCGGCTAATATGACCAGCCCACTGCCACTTCAGTTTGCTAATTCGGTGGGCTATGTCGGTGACTCTGGTTCTCTGTCGGATTACATCATAAACACTTATACTATTTATTAAATAACCATGCACAAATGTCGGGTTCGTTTTTGTACGCGGAAATTGATTCACGCTAAAAGTGGCCACTTTTGGCGGCAATCAATTTTTCACGTACGCGTTGGACCCAACATTTGTGTATGGTTAGGTATATAATAAATAGTATAAGAGCTTGTAACCCAGAAATTGTTCAAAATGGATCCGGTTTATTAACTAAAAGTTAAAACCGATTGGCGTCTCTAGTGTGCCCTACCCGTCCCCTTAAATTGAAAACAAAGTGGGAATGCTGCGACTCGGTACTCATCCCATGGTTTGATTGCTCAGTGGTTAAGAACGCGCCTGCGTTCTGGGGGTCGTGGTTCAAATCCATGCATGCAACCTCTGGTTTTGTCAAATCTATGTGCGCATTTTTACTATTAGCTCGGTGGTGAAGGAAAACCGTGAGGAAACCTTTCGGATAGTTCCTGAAACGTGTAATCATACTAGTAATGTTGTTAAACTACTTTGCACTGCCTTCCATTATTACGAATATAATATTTCTTTCCTCCACCCAAAAGTTGTCTGGAAGAAATCGCTACAAGCGATAAGACCGCCTTATTGTAATGTCTGTTTCTGTTGTTCTATCATGCTTGTATTTTATTTTTGTGCAATAAAGAATATCTATCTACCTATCTATCATGATCAAGTTGGTCTTGTTCCTCTGTCAAAAGGGTTGTGAAGGTCAGACGGCAGCCGCTTAATTGTAATTCCAGACTCCCGAAATTCTGAATCGTGGTTTGAACGTACCCTAGGCCCCAAAGCGACAGCTCAAGAAATAAATGAGAAGGGCGGCTCCAGCCCAAGAAGCGCCCTGGCGCGCTCTTGTTTCAAAATGCGTGAGCAAAAAGAATTGTAAAGATCGAAAAAAAAAGAAAGATTTGAGTTAATTTTATTTTAAAAAAAATCAACTCATTATAATTTAGGTACAAAAAAATGTCCCGCACTAGCAGTGTGACTACGAGTCATGGTTTTAGTCATTTAATATGGAATTCCTCGTATCCACACCTTACAACATGTTCGACTACTTATGGGCAGTCGCTTCATTGTAATTATCAGATATCACGAATCCTGTATAATGGTCCAAGCATACCCCGGTCTTCGAAGCGACAGCATTGGACGCAACTGGGAATCATAAGCTAAGATGAGGAGAACGATCAGTACTCGCGCCCGCTCCTTGCGGAGCGTTACAGTGGAGGCTCTATGCGTAGCGAGGGGCTCTCGGCGCCCTCTAACTGCCGGCGCCCGGGTACACCGCACCCCTGCACTATGGCTATAGGTAAAGACGCCCTAACTCCTACATTAAGCTATTTTTGCCTTACTTTAGAGGACGTGTTTTAATGAAGACTGTCCATCTAGGCGTTATTAATCTAAGTACGACTTTTGGATCTTTAAGAGAAGAGCGTTTTTTTTTAAGTCGACGCCTATTGATTTTAATTGTTAGCTACTAAACTGGATATAGTTTTAACAACTTGGGGGCGTCAGTCTCTCGGTAAATACCTATACTATTTATTTAATAGTTATAGTTAGCTATTTGATCTGGTTTTGCACTCGAATTTTGAACTACCGCCAAAAGCAGCCACTTTAAGCGTGAATCAATTTTTTTAGTACAATTTATTCTTAAGTAAACAATGCACTTAAAAATTCTCGTCAGTCTTCAGAAAAAGCACTTCAAAAATCCGTTGACATACGAAGATCTCCGGCAGCTTAGTCGGTAAAGCAGTTGCCCCGTAGTCCCACCCGAAGACAATCAAAAAAATTTTATGTGCATTTTCTACTTAAATTTCTCCTATGTTACAGAATCGAAACACCTATCGATACTTGACTATGGCCAACACTATATTACAAGTGGGAAAATTCCCACTGAATTCCATTCCTGTTTCATCTCCCTAAACTGATGTTGATCTAAAATTCACGCGACATTGGAAACAAACGAACCACATTTCGACGTCGAATCACCGAGATGATTCAGGAGGAGCGGATTCAGCGAGAAATGCAAATCTTCTTATGTGCATAATGTTTGGCACAAAACTACACTGGGGAGCAAATGAACCAAGCCACCAGCAGATTTTTTATGCAATCGTTTCCGAGGCCTACAGATACAAAAGTTTTACATAGCAGTAAAACTTTTGTATCTGTAGGCCTCGGAAACGTATGGTAAAACCAAAATGAGTGATAGAAGCTCAGTGGCTCGGGTTCGAATCCGAGCATGCAAATCTGGATTTTTTCAAATATATGTGCGTATTTCTACCACTAGCTAGACGTGTGAGGGGAAACATTGAAAGGAAACCTGCAAGTTTCGGATATTTTCTTAAACGTGTAACCATGATTCAGTTGGTCTGATTCCCCTGTTAAGGTGACGGGTAGGGCACACTAGCGACGCTTTTAATTTTTAGCTACTAAACTGGATCTATTTTAAACAATTTCGGGATTACAATCTCTCAGCAAACACCCATACTATTTATTAATATTTATAGTTAACTGTTTGGTCTGATTTTGCACTCGAATTTTGGATTACCACCAAAAGAGGCCACTTTTGGCATGAATCAATTTTCCGCGTACAAAAACAGACCCGATATTTGTGCATGGTTATTTAATAAATAGTATAAGTGTTTGCCGAGAAATTGTAATCCCAAAATTGTATAAAATAGATCCGGTTTAGTAGCTAAAGATTAAAATCGATTGGTATCGCTGTTGTGTCCTACCCCTCACCTTATATAGCTACGAAGGTCAGACTGCAGTCGCTTCATTGTAATTACTAGACTCCTTCAAGAATCATGGTCCAAGTTTACCCCGGGTTCCAGAGCGACAGCTTTGGAGGCAACTGGGAGTTACATGCTAACATGAGGAGATGATAAAACCAAAATTAGAGAACACTCCTGACATCGATTATCTTTTAACGTATTACCCTATGGTAATACGTTAAAAATATGTAATACGTTTTAATGCTATCATTAAAACTTTTATATCTGTAAGCCTCAGAATTGAATAACAAATATTTATTTGCATAAGAAAATTGAGAATTGGACACGTTTTTATAAAAATCAGCTAGTGGCTCGGTTTACTTGCTATCCAGTGTATTGCAACAAACTAGATAAAGCTGGATGCACTCGGTTTTTTTTCTTTTTTCATATTCTGAATGCGTAGACATGATCAAGTTAATCAGGTATTGACCGTGGGAAAGCTATCCTTCAGCATGAATAGGCTGGCTCGACCGGGGTGATACTCATAAATAGGGGTGATAAAACAGATATGCAGACAGACAAACAGCATCAGATAAAACAGTATGCGCAATTATTTATATCTTTTAACGGGTTGGGGCAGATTTCTAAAAACAATATAGATTGTTTTTTAGTCAAAAATTAGGTTTTGATAAATTTTAAGTAGTTGCTTGAAATTGATTGTACGTTGTAGTCCAAAATAAAAGTGTTTCTATATTGAACCATTTATTTACATTACAACTATACAAAAATATTTACACTTAAGATTATACCTATATAAAACCTAAACCTTTCATAAAAGATATACCTATCTTGTTAGAGCGCTATTTACATTGCGTACTGGTGTACGTACGCAAATTAATACCTACTAAAACACCTAAGTACACTTATTCCGTTCTAATGAACAGTATCTATTGACAGTAATCTGTTTACCAACTGCACGCATTGCCAACTTTGCCTAACTAATCCTGGGATTCCCCGAAATACCTGCGGCAGACCTCTGAAGCGCAAACAATAGAGGATTATTGGGGCCATGCGATAATAACCCCTAACTCGGAAATAATACAGTGCAATGTGTTTGCATAATCAGGGGTTACGTCGCACGATGCCGTGCAGTTAAAGCTTGGTATAATAAAATAATGTTTCTTTTCTTGACTCGACGATAGAATGAAATGCTTACCTAATTAATGATAACTTTATTTGGCACAATACAAAACAAGGAAACTTAATTAGAAACATAACCTAGACATAAATAATAAATGAAAAGTAGGACAACATTATCCCTGTATGTACCAATCAGGCGGCCGCTCAGCAACAGACGGTGCTGATCAAAGAGACCAACCCCGACGCTGGTTTTCAGGGACTACCATAACATCATTGCGCATCTGTTCTATTGTTCTATATCTATGTAACAGTCACATGTAAAAAAAATTGAACAGATGCGCAATAAGGGGGCCGGTAGATTATACAAAATTATAATAAAAAGTGTCAATTACAAAAAAAACCGGCCAAGTGCGATCTGGACTCGCCCATAAAGGGTTCCGTAGCAGCAAGTAAGATAAATATGGAAAGTAAATTGCGGTTTTCGGTTTATAACGTATTCAAAATAACTACTTACTAGATCTAGTTCATAACAATTTTCGTTGTTAGTTTTCTCGATAATGTATGTCATATATTTTTTTTAGTTTCTAGATAGATAGATGGATAGATATACTTTATTGCACAAAATACACAACTTAAGTACTAGGCATTACAGAAATTTTGTGTACAATTTCGGCGGTCTTATCGCTGAAAGCGATTTCTACCAGACAACCTTCGGGTAAAGGACATTTGACTAGCTTAGGGTCTCTTGCCCAAAGTATTAAGTTTAGAAAAAAATATTATACCTATAAGAAACCTTACCATCATTTTTAAAGACCTATTTATAGATATCCCACACGTATGGGTATGATAAAAAAAATTGAGTTTCAGTTCTAAGCATGCGGACCCCCAAAAAAATTTTTTTTCTAATTTTGTGTAAAATTCGTAATGCGACTAACAAAATACATCTATTTCCCAAGTTAAAATAGTGGAGTTCTTATAGTTTCGGAAAACGGACGGAGACGGACAGACAGACATGACGAATCTATAAGGGTTCCGTTTTTGCCATTTGGCTACGGAAACCTAAAAAAGACTCATCAATGTTAATAAACTTCATCATTTCAGCCAATAGACGTCCACTGCTGGACATAGGCCTCCCGCAATGTTCTCGACACAGATCGGTCCTGTGCCGCCCGCATCCAATGGATTCCCGCGATCTTCACCAGATCATCGGTCCACCTTGTGTTAATAAACTTAAGATGTTCCAAAGTCATTAAAGGGGAATAAGGGGTATGCTCCGTTTCGGAGGACCTGGTGAAGGACGCGGTATTCAGATGCGGGCGGCATAGTATCTATCTGTGTGGAGAACATTGCGGGGGGCCTATGTCCAGCAGTGATGTTCTTGGTATGTCAACAGGAATGATGAGATCTGGAGCTATAATAAGCTTATACCGATATAGCCCTAAAGAATAGCGTGAAAAGCCATTAGAACCAAAATCGCTTTTCTTCTCTTTATTATACCACAGAACAAGCAAGACGTCATCCTGCTTAGAATTAGGCTATAACCCTTGCATACTCTAAGCTATTACCATACAAATGAAACAAGCCGACTGTATTACACAGTTTTATAGGCAGTCTTATATAAACCCGTAAAAAAACCCCCTCTTTCTATATCATAACTTCGAGCGTTATTTTTTATTTCCATGATATTTTTTTTTGTTACGACTATGAATCGATGAAGACGCGGAAAATTCTGCCAATATCATGTGGTTAAGGTGACGGATAGGGCACACTATCGACGCCAATCGATTTTAATTTTTAGCTACTAAACCGGATCTATTTCAAACAATTTGAGGGTTACAATCTCTCGGAAAACACTTATATTATTTACTAAATAAAGATGCAAATATTTTGGGTCCGTTTATGTACTCGAAAAATTGATTCACACCAAAAGCGGCTACTTTTGGCGGTAATCCAAAATTAGTGTGCAAAAGCAGACCAAATAGTTCACTATAAGTATAAAATAAATAGTATAGGTGTTGGCCGAGAGATTATTACTCCGAAATTGATTAAAATAGATCGGGATTAAAATTAAAACCGATTGGCGTCGCTAGTGTGCCTTACCCGTAACCTTAAAAGACACGGTACAGGGGCATTAGCGCGAATCGGAGTTCCTCTCCCTTTGACAAGCGCTGGGTTTCCCCATTTGTACGAGCTACGTCGCACAGACCAACTCAGCAACGACCTACATGCAGCGCGCCTGACCGATGGACCGTCTTCGTGCACCGTCGGCACTCTACTCCGACGGCACACTAGCACATACCTTTTAATGTGATAATAACATAAACAATGTATATAAACTACTAGCTGACCCGGCAAACGTTGTTTTGCCATATAAATAAAAGGGTTGATCGTAGAAGGGTGAAAATTGAGGATTGTATGTATTTTTGTATGTTGTATCATAAAAAAAGAGAAATTAAAAATTTTGTCTAAAAAATTAAAATAAAAATTTAGGGGTGGACTACCCCTAACATTTAGGGGGATGAAAAATAGATGTTGGCCGATTCTCATAGATACCGGATAAGCACAAAAAATTTCATCAAAATCGGTCAAGCCGTTTCGGAGGAGTATGGCAACGAAAACTGTGACACGAGAATTTTATATATTAGATTTACTTTCGAACATTAAACAGATTTCAACCGTCTGAGTCGGGTCTCATTTCTGCGATGTACGAGATACGTCGCACATAGGCTTGCCAGACCGCCGGGAAATCCGGGATTGTCCCGGAATCTTGCCTCTTGTCCTGTGTCCAGTAATTAGCGCTTATTTTCCCGGATTCTAAAAACGTATTATTTTTAACAAAATAAACTGTGTGACTGACTGACTCTTTCATGTTAATTTTTTTTATGGTAGTTTCTTATTATTTCTGATTTTTTCTTCAGTTTATTAACTATTTAATTTGTTATTTACTTTCATTGTCTACCAAAATTTCAATTTGCTCAAATCTATAATAGTTTAACGTGTGATTTAATACCACAGTGCTTCAAATACAAATTTATCTAATATATGAAATTCTCGTGTCACAGTTTTCGTTGCCATACTCCTCCGAAACGGCTTGACCGATTTCGATGAAATTTTTTGTGCTTATCCGGTATCTATGAGAATCGGCCAACATCTATTTTTCATCCCCCTAAATGTTAGGGGTAGTCCACCCCTAAATTTTTATTTTTATGTTTTAGACAAAATTTTTAATTTCTCTTTTTTTATGATACAACATACAAAAATACATACAATCCTCAATTTTCACCCTTCTACGATCAACCCTTTTATTTATATGGCAAAACAACGTTTGCCGGGTCAGCTAGTTTACTATAAAAATATCATCTTTGAATTATAACTGGCTGTAATAACCTTCTAATTACATACCTACACATCCATCTAATAAAAGTTTGTATTTGAAAATATGTGACATTTTTCTTTTGAATGAATCCTTTGAAAAACCTTTGACATTGTTTTTCTAGAACTGTCCCGGATTTGATAAGTTACTATCTGGCAACCCTAGTCGCACACCATTGTTTGAATGCGACAGGTATACTCTCATTTTTACTGGACATCTTCGCGCCTGAGGCTGTGGTAAAATTGACTGATCAAGTATTGATATCTCTATAATTGAGTTAATGCTATGTTCATCGCTTTCAAAGACGCAAATTAAGCCGCCTTCAAATTTGTTGCGATTTAAGGCACCTTCAAATTTTGGTGCGGATTAAGACATTTCAAAGACGCGAATTAAGGTGGAATCATGAGTATTGGTATTAACCCAGGCTGCAGCAATTTGAGACCAATGAGTACGATTTTTTTGTATGTACGTACGTGAGTGACTTGGTTGGCGCAGGGGTAAGTGGGCAGCGCACTTTACAGCGACAGCTGCGCTTGGGTTCCCGGGTTCGATCCCCGGGTCAGGCCAAAATTTCAGGCCAGTTCAGGCGGGACTCGAACCCACACCTTCTACAATCCGGGTGAATGTTCTACTAATTAAACCACTGAACGCGTTAGTAAGCCGACAAAATTTGTAAGTGTTTGATTCGACCTGTCGATAGTCTCATCAATATTGTAGGTATATTTACAATATCCAGTGGAAATATTATTACAAATATTTGACCACCAGTTAAGATGAGACTGCTAAATCAATAGTTGATATTTTTATATAGCAATCTTTTGCAATTTATTCTTAAGTAAATAACACACTTAAAAACTTCATCTCGTGTTCAGGCGGGTTTTTAGGTGTGTTATTAACTTAAGAATAAATTGCAAAAGATTGCTGTAAAAGATATCAACTATTGACTTAGCAGTCTCATCTTAACTGGTGGTCAAATATTTGTAATAATATTTCCACTGGATAATATTGATGAGACTATCGACAGCTCATGTCGAATCAAGCACTTACAAATTTCGTCGGCTTACTAACGCGTTCAGTGGTTTAATTGGTAGAATTCACCCGGATTGTGGAAGGTGTGGATTCGAGTCCCGCCTGAACACGAGATGAAATTTTTAAGTGTGTTATTTATATTTAATATTTATTATTATTATTATATCCAGAATTCGGACAGATTGTTAATTACAATGAAGCGACTGCCGTCTGATCTTCGCAACCCTTAGTAGTGCAGTGATTGAAGCATTATTGCTCCGATTTTTTTTACTGTGAACCATACAATTTTGGAATTAGGTTCATCTTACCCTTAACTTCAAAAGTAAAAATGATTTGAACTCCGCAACCACCATGGGGGTGGTTGCCACCCCTTCTCGGGGGTGAATTTTTTTTTTGCAAAATAACCTCGGATATCGATAGAAGGCCTAATTGTGATTTTTTCAATTTAGGGTTTGTTTGCAAGGGTTGTGAGATTTTCAAGGGGTTGAAAATGATTTTAATATGAGGTAATTATGTTAGAAAATACTTTACAATTTCACCACTTACTATTAGACATGTTTTCTAGCGATAAAATGGCTCAATGTCAATTTTTCCATTAAGGGGTTGTTTACACCCCTTAAAAATAATAGGCGGAGTTCAGATCATTTTCACTTTTGAAGTTAAGGGTAAGATGAGCCTAATTCCAAAATTGTATGCAATTCGGAGGTAAGACCGTATTTTTCGCTTCAATGACTGCACTATAGACAGGGGAGCCAGAACAACTGGATTACGGTTACACATTCAGAATCATTATTTCAAATATTGTAGGTTCCGTATCTGCAATTTTGGAGCGATGGAGGCTTGGTGGTTCAGAACGCGCTTTCAATACGGAGGGTCGTGGTTGAATCCGAGCATGCACCTCTGGATATTTCAAATCTGTGTGTATTTATACCATTAGCTCGTCATCAGCCCATTTAAGTCCCCACTGCTGGGGCACGGGCCTCCCTCAATCACATGAGGGGTAATTGCCATACTCACCACGCTTGGCAGTCGGGTTGGCGAGGGTTTTGATATAAATGCAGAGTTTTCCTTCTCTGGGTGCTGATGATCATGCCAGCAGCTTTACCTTAGTCGCCTTTTACGACACCTCGGTAAGAGTGAGGGTGGCCTATTCTACTCTGCCGGGGACCACACGGCTATCGGTGTTATCTGTCACCATATATCGAACAAAATTAGCAAAAAATGGCATTTTTTGCTAATTTTGTTTCATTAGCTCGGCAGTGAGGGAATTACACGCTAAGATGAGGATCCGCAATTTTGAGATACTATTTCCTCACTCACGATGTTTTCCCTCACCGCCGAGGTAATTAAATTTTATGTTAATAGAATTTATTTTGGTTCAAAATGTTGATTTTAAAATCTTATTAGTGAATAAAAATGTTTCACTTGAATTCATAAAATGTCTTCAATTTCTTTTAAATGTAGGTACGTTTTTCCACATTAAATTTTCAAAGCGAAACTAGAAATTGAAAACGTTTCGAAACAACCTTTTAATTAACTCTAGGTTTAAAAATTAAGGTTCCCTAACTATTTAGTAGCTATTTTATTTAGTGGGGTTTTCTCAACTACAGCAATCTCGAATGAAAACTACGAGTAAATGTATGTATGCGCAAATAGACATTGCGCCACCAAAGAAGTCGATTTCGATTCGAATTCTAGCTTTATGCCCGTACAAAGCAAACAAGCAGGCGTTTCGTCGTTGTTCCGGTAGATGGCACTATATTTTTTTGTATCGCGCAAGCAAAGAGGGTCACCGGGACAATGACCTCGGGCCGCCAAGTCAAGACTAGTATCTTTCAAATGATTGAGGCATTTTCATATGGATCAGTACAAAGATGGGAACAAAGGAACGCTTCATTTGAAATGTCCACTCTCAGATGATGATTCATTCCGTTCATTCGGGTCATTTGGCTCACTCGGATCATTCAGCTCATTCGGGACTTTTATCTCATCGGATCACTCAGCTCAATCAGATCATTCAGCTCATTCGGATCATAGGATCATTCAACTCATTCGGTTTACTCGAACTCGAGATACATTTGAGTCGAATGATATATTCGGAGTTAACATTAGGGATTCAGAACAGTGTATTCATTTCATTTGGCTGAGTCGGATCACTAAGTCGTTTCAGTAAAGAGTTACACACGTCTAGTCAAGACGGTACTAGTCTTTAATCTCTAACGTCTCCCTGTCTGATCTCCGAGGGTGTTTTACAATGCTTATAATAACCTTTAAGGAATCCAAAATTACGTGAAACGCCGTGTGGTCCCCGGCAGAGTAGAATAGGCCACCATCACTCTTACCGAGGTGTCGTAAAAGGCGACTAAGGTAAAGCTGCTGGCATGATCATCAGCACCCAGAGAAGGAAAACTCTGCATTTATATCAAAACCCTCGCCAACCCGTCTGCCAAGCGTGGTGAGTATGGCAATTACCCCTCATGTGATTGAGGGAGGCCCGTGCCCCAGCAGTGGGGACTTAATTGGGCTGACGATGAATCTAAAATTATAGTTTAGTGTTATTATTTACTCCCTCCTTATCCTCTTATGAATTTTTATATAATATATAGTCAGTATTAAAAACTTACTATTTTAGCTGTATACTATTTATTTAATAATTGTGCACTTTGTTCTGGTCTGTTTTTTTATTTTAAAAATTAAATCTTGCCAAGTCTCCGATGGTCTGCTTAATATTTAAAAAAAAAATCAATTGGCTGCTTTGATGTGGCTTATCCTTCACCTTATGATATTATGCTAGAATGATTTTTGTTTTGAAGACCTAACTATTTAAATTATTCAACTTAGGTACATGTGTGTATGTACCAAAATATTACAAGGTAAATTTTATAAGAACAACATTTTATTATTTTTTCTGAAGTGTACAGAAAAGGTCCTTCAGCCCAACTAATAGAAAGATGACAATTAGATATCTAATTATTCGTATGCTTTAGCTAAAACAAATAATAAGAAGACCCATTTTCAAGTAACGAAATCACTTGTTGTCATTAATCACAGTCACACAAACATTTTTTTATTTTTGTCGGTACAATCGATTTATCGTTTATGATCGTTTAAATTGTCGATAATGTCGATTAAATCGATACTGGATTGAAGCCGATAATATCGATTATAATCAATTATTTCTAGTTGTCACAGTCATTCATAAGTAAAATAAAAACGTAATGAAATGAATGACAATCGATAAATCTGCAATTATTATTAGATTTATAATCATATCTAATAATAATTGCAGATTAATCGATTATAATCCATAGTGTCTGCTTAAATCCTAGTTTCGATTTGATCGAGTATGTCGTCAATTTCAAAGATAATAATCAATTAATTGATTATATTCGATTACATTGCCCTAAAATGAATATCGTTTTAATCGATAGTATCGATAGTTCAATTGATTAGTAGATAATTTGAGACCCAGTTGCATAACCGATTAATAATCGAGATACAATCGATTATCCGGCAACACTACCCGCCAGAGGCTTAAAGTCTTAGTAATGAACTTTTCTAATCGCTCGTCTGTGAGCCCCCTAACGCGATTTTCATCACACGCCGATCAACAAATTGATGTCAGCATTATTTGCAAAGTATGGGTGTTGATAAACGACGTTGTATTTGCATACAAAAATACTGATCGATTGCTTTAGAGTTCCGTACGCAAATGGTAAAACGGGATCATATTACTGAGGCCTCTCTATCTGTCTGTCACCAAGCTGTAGGTACTATTTAAGAACTGAGATTATTAAACTGTTGAAATTTTCACAAATTATGTTATCAATTCTATTGCCGCTATATAACAAATTATGGATAAGTACTAAATACAAAATAAATTTCTAGGTCCCCTCGCTAGTCCGCTCCTCGCTAGATGCCGAGCAGATGCGCGTCTCGTACCTCTCCGCAGAGGGAGCCCGCTGGTGCGTGGTACGGAGATACCAGCACCGATATTGCACAGGCTTCCTCTACTGCCCGATAGGGACGGCTCAGTTCTCCCGGCTGTCCCTATCCCGGCACGTCCGGCGGGCTTCGTGGAGGGAGGCTTCGGCTGTATCATAATGATATTTCCCAATATGAGGGGGAACAGCCGGGGGTTTAGTGTGTATGCCTTTCCCTGACTTCTCTTTAGGAGAAGACCCCGCCAAAGGACAGCCCCACATAACCCAGCCGTCCCCTCATCTCTAGGTGGCGGACGGGTTATGTCGGACTCCCTCCGCGTTGTCGGAGGTTTAATAAACCTCAGGGGTGGACACCTGCTGCCAGAAGAAATCCTTCATGACCCTCCCCAGACGAAGGCCCGTTTAGAGAGTGAGTGAGTGCCCTTAAGTCAATAGTACACACGGAACTCCGTTGCGCACGAGCCCGACCTGGGATAAAACTCAGGGGGACCCTGTGCGCAGAGATGGAATCCGTCTGTCCCTCCCGACTGGCCGAGGAGTCCCTTCGTCTGTCCGTCGGTCCGTTGGCACGGGGACCGCTGGTCTGTCCTCTGTCTCGTCTCTGTCCGTCTGCTGTCTTCCTTCTGTCCGTCCGTCCGTATGTCACAGCCACTTTTTTCCGAAACTACATATAAGAACTATACTATTGAATTTGGTAAATAGATGTGTTTTGTTAACCGCAATACGTTTTTTATACAAAAACAGGAAATAAATAAAAATAAATGAAGAAGAATTGGTTTGAACTAAATCTAATAAGTATAGTTTTTTTTTAAACCATAAACCGCAATTTAATGTCCATTTAGTTAACTCATTTGTTTACAATTAAATAGTATCTTACTTGCTGCTACGGAACTCTTCATGGGTCGGACTCGCTCTTGACCGGTTTTTGTAAGAATAGCCCGCCATGTTTGTGATGCTATAATATTTAAATGACGATATACGGCTTGATGTTTGTTTGATTTCTTTTTAATTAATCGCTTGTGTAATTACTCAAATATCATTAATATCCTCTAAACGAACCATATAGAAAACGTGTGCTTTAAATGGAATGGGCCATTTTCGGAAAAAAACGTCACAGAGTGTTAAAGAGATGAAAGAGACCCTGACGCAGATTCTATACGGGTGCGGTAGAGAAGAACGTCGCCCAGCAAGTCACCCCAGTACTAATGGCTACGCACGGTTTTTCATGGCTTTTGTAGAAATCGGTGAAAACTACTGGCTGCCTCTAAGATTCTATACTCTACTTATATGTGTACCTTTGTGGTGTTATTCTAGCTTCTTGTGTGTGATGTGGACTGTATATGCAATAAAGGTACTTACTGGCGTGTGATGGAAGGTCTATCAATCAGGAGATTTATTTTAGTAATAACAAAACCACAGTTTCCAAGGTTATAGTGCAGCTTTATTTATTGTTCACTCTCTGTTCATCACATTACACTTTTCAAGGTCACAGCGTAAATTCTTAGTTATTGCAATATTGTAATCATTCTTCACATTTATTTGCAGCTAAACAATATTGGTGTGAAGCATGTTCTTTATAATATTATGTATCCACGTATGGGCACCGCGTGCTTCGTCCATTTATTTATAGGGACATTTTAAATGCACTTGTATAAAACACACTACTACATTCGTGATAATAGACGCGAAGTGTTGTGTTGTTTATGTATTTTAATTAATAATTATTACGGCCATGATTGGCACATATTGTATTAAAACGTTAAATGCTCATAGCAACTCTATCAACCGGCCTTTTCTTGTGGAGAGATGAAACGGTATTTTTTCTAAGTCTTTGAGTGCCATCATACCAAGAATGAAACGAAAACGGGGATCCAGTGCGCCACAGGGTTATCATACGCAAAAATTAGGATTCGAATAGCTTTTTATGAAAAGGCACAGTCTGTTAAGGTAAGGTAAGGTAGGGCACACTAACGACGCCAAACGATTTTAATTTTTAACTACTAAACCGGATCTATTTTAAACAATTTCGCGGTTACATTCTCTTAGCAAACACCTTTACTATTTATTTAATACTTATAGTTAACTGTTTGGTCTGCTTTTGCACTCGAATTTTGGATTACCACCAAAAGTAGCCGCTTTTGGTGTGAATCAATTTTTCGCATATAAAAACGGCCCGAACATTTATGCATGGTTATTTAAAGTGTAAGTGTTTGCCGAAAGGTTGTGATCCCGAAATTGTTTAAAATAGATCCGGTTTAGTAGCTAAAAATTAAAATCGATTGGCGTCGCTAGTGTGCCTACCCGTCACCTTAAACTATTTGTTGCTCATGAAAAAAACGAAGGAGGGACGAATTTGATGCCTACCTATAGGATCAGACGGCTATGGCTCATGACCGATAACGTTGGAAAGAGGGTATGGAGGCCTTTGCCATACAGTATAAGTGTTTGCCGAAAGGTTGTAGCCCCGAAATTGTTTAAAATATATCCGGTTTAGTAGCTAAAAATTAAAATAGATTGGCGTCGCTAGTGTGCCCTACCCGTCACCTTAAGACAACAATACCTCAACCTTTGCAGACCGCGAACAAACGTTAGATACAAATACGAATTAATAAGAATTATTGCGACATAACATTCCTATACATACATAAATATGTTTGCTTGTGACAATCTTTGTAATTTAGCCTACCTATGTTTACTTGTCTACTTAATACCAATCCGTTCGTTTGTTTATACATACTCTAAGTAATCAACGGCTCTACATAATTTATGTAAAGTGTAAAAAAAATTCTTCGAAACCAAACCACCATCAACCAAGTTAAAGGTCGCTCAGCGGGCTATGGAACGAGCAATGCTCGGCGTCTGTCTCCGAGATCGAATCCGAAATGAGGTGATCCGGCAGAGAACCAAAGTCATCGACATTGCTCACCGGATTAGCAAGCTTAAGTGGCAGTGGGCTGGCCATATTAGCCGCAGAACCGACAACCGATGGGGTAAACGAGTTCTAGAGTGGAGACCGCGTCTTGGCAAGCGTAATGTAGGGCACCCTCTGGCTAGGTGGGGGGACGATCTGCGCAGGATGGCTGGCAAGAGCTGGATGCGAGAAGCCATGGATAGATCACAGTGGCGAACAATTGGAGAGGTCTACGTCCAGCAGTGGACTGCGATAGGCTGATGATGATGATGATGATGAAACCACCATCAAAATCCTCGAACTAAAAAGTGTAAAATAATATTTTTAACACTTTATACACTTCAAATAACATTTTATAACAGTACACTCGAGAAAAGGTGTTACAGAAGTCGGCGCCCAATAATATCTTGTAATTGAATACAACATTCAACTATTGAACAGGGATTAGGTGCCGACTTCGGTATTTATATACTGGTACAGTTTTGATAAAAGGTACAAAAACATTACGTGTCTCTATAAAATTTGAGAGTTCCCCTCAATCTTTCCAGGATCCCATCATAAGATCCTGATATCCTAATCATGGTACCAATCCGGGACTATCTACTTTCCAACTAAAACATAACCATCTAAATCGGTTCATGAACGGCAAAGAACAAACACAAAAAAATATATACAATATACATACATGTCGAATTGAGGACCGCTTGTTCCTGCTTGTCACGCCAAAGGTCGTGGGTTCGATCCCCACCCTGGACAAACATTCGTGCGATGAACACTTGTGTTTGTTCAGTGTCTGGGTGTAATATATGTATTTAAGTATATATTTGTGTTCCTCTGTTGTCTGATATCTGTAACACAAGTGCTTAAGCTACTTAGTACGGAATCAGGTCAACGTATGAGATGTTGTGAGATTTTTTTTTTTGCGAGAACCTCCTTTTTTTTGAAGTCGGTTAAAAAGAAGACAAATTTGGCTTATTATGTTGTGCGTTGTAGTTGTAATGCTAATTGCAATCACAAGAGAATATTGTTATACGAGTATTTTATGACTATTCATATAAAGGATACTGCCTCGGTGACGCAGTGGTTAGTGGGTCGCACTTTAAAGACGACGGCTGCGCAAGAGGTCCCGGGGTCGATTCCCAAGTCGGGCCAAAAATTTGTACCTATATTTTCGGTAAGAAATTCTTATCGGCAGCCCGGAGTCTGAAAGTTGGCGGTTTTGTACCCCCGTGCCTCGGAAAGCACGTTATACTGTTGGTCCTGCGCCCGATCCCTCTCCGGTCGTGTCACAGTAGTGTCCCATTGGAATATGAGGGTAAGGGAATAGAGTGAGCACTTGTGTTTGCGCACGCACTTGAACACTATAATATATCCTGCGTACGTGGCTGATCGTTGAGATTGGCCGCCGTAGCGGTAATCGGTTGGAGGATATTATATAAAGAAGATCCTCAGATTTACATTTATTTTTGACCACCTATGTTCAAATGTCAAAATTTGTCATATCGAAAAAAAATATTTTTGTTAGTTAATTCACTGAAAATGAATGAAAATGTTGATTTTTAAACTCAAATAAAACTCAAAGGGGAAAGTACTACAGAATACTGCTAAAAAAAATTACTGGCCGGCTCTTGGATTAAAAAATAGGACTGCCTTTGATGGTATAGTGAAGACAAATTCGGCGGGTAGGGCTAAAACAATCCGTGTGGGCTAATGCAATTCAAAGGTTTTATTTTAGTGTCTAGTGGTTTTTAGTGTACAAATTTGGTGTTTATTTGTGCAGTGAAGTGCCGAAAAGTGATCCTAATAATAAAAATAGTAGGATTGTATCGTTTTTAACACTGCTTTTGTGTGTCGAGTGAGTTGTCTCGTGACAACTTGCTTGGACCTAATAGAGTCTTAAAACCCGCAATTGCTTTTAGATATCCGCTGAATCCGTAGGTCGATGTAAAACACGGGCGTTTTATTGAGTGACTGTGACTTTGACTGACTTCGACTGTTGACTACCTACTTATTCTCAATAAATTCTTGACATTGGCGAATTATCTTCGGGTAGAGCCATTATAAAAAAAATAAAAAATAGTGACAATACAACAAATATTTGAATAATCCATACGTCTTTTAATTGATGTAGTAAGTTAGTTACTAAGCGATGGAGGGACGAACTTGACGCCTATTCAAAGGATTACCGTGGCTATCGAGCGAAAACCTTTGAAGGCGGGTTGTTAGGTCTTTGTCCTGCAGTGAGACATTACAGGATTACATAATTATAATAATAAAATAAATTATTTTTATTTATTTAATATACTAAGTTATGGAGCGGTAATTACAATGAATTAATTTAGTCGCAGTGATACTTCAAACCATTGAATGGGACCCTCAAAAATGATAGACTTGGTAAAAACAAACATGAAACCGAATAATCATGACGAAAGTGTAAGAGCCACACTTCGGCAATATGGGCTGACTCGACCGGATTAAAACCACGGCTTCACAGAAAACCGGCGTGAAGCAGCATTGTGCTGTGTTTCGCTGCGTGAGTGAGGGTACCGGAGGTCCAATGCGGGGGAAAGGGGGTTTAAAGGTTGGCAGCGCACTTGTGACTTCACTGGTGTCGCGGGTGTCCATGGGCGTTTGCGCGTCTGCCACCTATCGCATAAAAAAAATCATGATAGCAATATTTACTGAAGTTGCAATAATAATTAAGCTTCTTTCAAACAAAACTCTTACAAAAATCATGAAGTAGCAAAATTTACTAAAGTTGCAATAATGAATAAGCTTCTTTCAAACAAAACTCTTAAAAACGTTTTTCTTTCACAGATGGCGATCCCGGCAGAAGAATAGGAAACTTCAGAAACAAAACAAAATGACCACATTCATATCAAATATAAACCCCTTGAGTAAATTCCAAGAACCAACTACGTGAACAGAAGAAACGAAGATGGGTGTCCAGCACTCACAATTCAAAACTTTAATAATGCTTCTCCTATGGAATATATGTCTTAGTAGCAATGTAGTTAGAAATAAGAGAAAAAGTATAGATTTTGATTTAAATGACTACGTAGATAGCTTTGATCCCAATTTGAATTTAGACAATCTATACAACAATATACGAGTGAAAAGATCTAGTAATGGAACAAAAAACATTGACGATGATTACGTACTTGTAAATGATTCTAAAGAGAAACTTGAAAACAGTTCCGCAGATTTTGGAAAAATTGTCAAAGAACAAGAAGACGATACAACAGAAGACTATGTTTCATATAACAATACTACTTGCGTTGGAGAAGAAATCCATTGCAATTACTCTTTAGAACAATATATGGACATGTTGAATGAGTATATATATCCGAATTCATATGAATGGGTGTTAATAGCTACACATGCTATGGTGTTTGTGATAGGATTGACTGGGAATGCTTTGGTGTGTATAGCAGTGTACAGAAATCACAGCATGAGGACAGTGACGAACTATTTCATAGTGAACTTAGCTGTGGCAGATTTCATGGTGATATTGATATGCTTGCCTCCAACAGTGTTGTGGGATGTGTCGAAGACGTGGTTCTTTGGGACTGCTATGTGCAAGATCGTGCTGTATTTTCAGGTGAGTGTGTTAAAATATAGAACCATAGAATAATAACGCTCAAAATCACCAAGGTGCAGAATAGCTTTTGCCAGCAAATTATTTCTCAAATGTTAAGTTTCTAAACGCCGTGTGGGCCCGGCAGAGTAGAGGCCACCCTCACTCTTACCAAGGTGTCGTAAAAGGCGACTAAGGTAAAGCTGCTGGCATGATCATCAGCACCCAGAGAAGGAAAACTCTGCATTTATATCAAAACCCTCGCCAACCCGTCTGCCAAACGTGGTGAGTATGGCAATTACCCCTCATATGATTGAGGGAGGCCCGTGCCCCAGCAGTGGGGACTTAAATGGGATGATGAAGTTTCTAAAGAAAATAAAATTATTAAAGTCGAGGCAAACTAATAAGTCACATTTCACGTTTCTCAACTTTAGCTTCGTAGAGAGGTGACCTACTGAAAAACTTCGATTAAAGCGCATAATCAATACGTACTTCAAACAAATGTGAATCGAATACTATAGAATAATGAAAGAGAAGTTATTAGTACTTTTATTTGGAGAAATGTGAATCGAAATTATTGAAAAGAAAGAGGATAGTAGGTACCAATCCCAGATATCGAATCCTTGGTAAGTTTATTTCTTTTTTTTCGAAATTAAAGAGTTTTTCTGTTTACCAATTTATTGATGTGTTTCGAATTTTCCGAACATAGCTCGGATTTGTGATCACCAATCCGGATTTGCCAAGCGTGGTGATTAAGCCTCCCATCATAGTAGCAATAACTTGATTTTCATGATGGAGGTCCTTGTCCTGCTG
Source organism: Marasmia exigua (assembly GCA_019059595.1). Taxonomy (NCBI): domain Eukaryota; kingdom Metazoa; phylum Arthropoda; class Insecta; order Lepidoptera; family Crambidae; genus Marasmia; species Marasmia exigua. The sequence continues at coordinate 13,932,054 of CM032486.1, forward strand.
TGCAGTGAGACAGTTTATAGGCTGATACTTTAATTCCTAAACGATTAACAATGTATTCGTTAGATTATTTGGGAAACATCCGTTAAGCTTAAAAAGGAAATAGGTTGACAGATACAACATTGTACCAACGTTTATTTCTCTAGAAATGTAAATTTTTAATAAGTTTATAAATAGTTTAACAGAGAAAATAGCTCGTGTTGCTATCTTTTTTGTGTTTATTGTTTTTGAAGACCAAATCGTAACAGTGGTAGTGAACGCTACCTCTGATACAAGGGTTGCGGGCTCGATCCCCGCACAGTACAAACATTTGTGTGCATGAACATATCTGTTTGTATTGGTCTGGGCGTTATCTATACATTATTAGTATGTATTTACAAAAGAAAAGTATTATATGTATATATTTGTAATCCCACTGTTGATTCAATTGTGATCGCCAATCCGCATTTGGCAAGCGTGGTGATTATGCCTATTCCCATCATAGCAGCGATGACTTGATTTCTATGATGGAGGCCTTTGCCCTGCAGTGGGACAGTATATAGGCTGATACTTTACTAAAATTTTACGTTTGAAAGCAATAGTAGCTCAGTAGATAAGAACTCACCTTCCAATCCGGGTGAGGTTATTTGAATCCGAGCAAGCACCCCTGAATTCAAATCTATGTGCATATTTCTACCACTAACTCAGCGGATAAAATAATAAATAAATAAATATTTCACAACATCACATACATTGATCTGACTCCGAGATAGGTAGCTCAAGCACCTGTGTTACGGATATCAGAATCAACAGTGGGATTACAAATATATACATATAATACTTTTCTTTTGTAAATAAATACTAATAATACATAGATAACAACCAGACCAATACAAACAGACATGTTCATGCACACAAATGTTTGCACTGTGCGGGGATCGAACCCTTAACCCTTGGCCCAAAGGCAGCGTTCACTACCACTGTTCCAAACAGGTCGTCAGTCGTTCGTCGTCGAGAAAACATCATGAGGAAACCTGCTCGTTTCGTATAGTTTTTAAAACGTATAAACATCATTCAGTTAGTCTGATTTCTGTTAAAGGGTTGTGAAGGTCAGGCGGCAAGTCATTGTAATTATCAGACTCTCCAAATTCTGATTCATGGTCTAAGCGTACCCTTTTAAGGGTTCCGTAGCCAAATGGCAAAAAACGGAACCCTTATAGATTCGTCATATCTGTCCCTCTTTCCGTCCGTCCGTATGTCACAGCCACTTTTCTCCGAAACTATAAGAACTATACTATTGAAACTTGGTAAATAGATGTGTTTTGTTAACCGCATTACGATTTTTACACAAAAATTGGAAAAAATAAAAAAATGGGGGGTCTCCATACTTGAAACTGAAACTCATTTTTTTTTTCATCAAACCTATACGTGTGGGGTATCTATGGATAGGTCTTTTAAGAATTATGTTGCAGTTTTTAACATATTTTTTTCTAAACACAATACTTTGTGCAAGAGACGCTCCCAAAGTGTTATATTGTGTCCCCCCCCCCCCCCCCCCTCTAACTTCTATGATAAATGAATTATAAAACTAAAAAAATTATGATGTACATAATCATGAAAACTAACAACGAAAATTGGTTTGAACTAGATATAGTGAGTAGTTTTTTAAATACGTTATAAACCGTAAACCGCAATTTACCTTTCATATATCTTACTTGCTGCTACGGAACCTGCGCGAGTCCGACTCGCACTTGGCCGGTTTTTTTTTGTTGGCGCAGGGGAAATGCCGCCAGCTCTATGTGCGTCCAAGCGTACCCTAATCTCGAAAGAGATGCAACTGGGAATAATACGCTAATTTTATTTTTAAAACGTGTTTTAGATTAGGGTTATGTAATATTTATTTTTATTTTCTTATTTCACAACTTTACATACATTGAACTGACTCCGAGATAGCTTAAGCACCTGTGTTACGGATATCAGAATCAACAGCAGAATTACAAATATACCTATATGTCACAGACAAATAACAAGATCCGTAAGTTTATCAATTTACTAGGAAGTTTATAAACTTTCGTAGGATTCTAAACGGGAGATAAATTGTATTATTGTACGTCCACACATCCGTACCGTGAAACTCTTACTGAACTCACTCGTCAAATAATAAGTAAGCAATATCCAAACGCTATGCGCGAACTGATTGGCAATCAGAGAGCAATGTGTTATTTTACGTAATTATTTCAAACATACGTATATTTAAAGAGTTTCTGTGATTGGTCAAACCATCCGTTAGTTTATAAATTTACCTCGGAAATTGATAAATTTACGAAAGTGTGGACGTAAAATAATACAATTTATCTCCCATTTAGAATCCTACGAAAGTTTATAAACTTTCTAGTAAATTGATAAACTTACGGATCTTGTTATTTTCCGGTGACATATACATAGAATACTTTTCTTTTGTAAATACTACGTATAATACATAAAAGGTAGACATGTAGGATGTTGCGGTAATTAATCTCAATCGTGGTATTCCCGGATGTGTTCAAAGCTGTCGGCTCGAAGCTGTGTTCACTTTGATCAAATGTTTTCCCGAGGGATTGCGACATTTTCTCGTGGAAAAATATAGCCTACGTTTATTAAGGACAAGGCAAAGTTCAAATGGTCGTACAGCAATAAAATGTAAACACCTCGATTCTTGAGGCGGAACAATAAGGTAACAGGTTGAGTCTTGTCTTCATAAAGTGCACATTTTAAAATCAGGGAAACTTCACCCCGTTTTGTCGACGGAAAAAAATATATTTGAAAATGTAAAACAATATATGAACAAAACATACAGATTTTCTTTAAGTTTCACTTAATTATAATTTATAGGGTTAGTTGTCTTGGATATTTTTGCGTTATGGGTATTATTTAGACATTATCACAATCAGGGTCACCAGGTGCAACTCATAATGTTTAATACACACAGTGCAAACATTTGTGACTATGAACATGTCTGTTTGTATTGGTCTGGGTGTTTGTATCTATTATAAGTATAATAATAATATAATATATAATATAATTCTTACAACATCTCATACGTTGTTCTGATTCCGTACTAAGTAGCTTAGGCACTTGTGTTACAGATATCAGGCAACAGAGGAACACAAATATATACTTAAATACATATATTACACATAGGGTGGGGATCGAACCCACGACCTTTGGCGTAAGAGGCAGGGTCACTACCAATTGCGCCATCTGGTCAGTCAAGTCAAGTATGTATTTACAAAAGAAAAGTATTATATGTATATATTTGTAATTCCGCTATTGATTCTGATATCCGTAACACAGGTGCTTGAGCTACCTATCTCGGAGTCAGATCAATGTATGTGGTGTTCAATCTTGTGAAATATTTATTTTATTTTATTATTAAATAAATCATAAAAAATACAAATATTTATATTTATTTTTTTCCGTCGATAAAATGAAACTGGAACGATTTGCCTGCGGGAGTATTTCCCGACGGCTATGACTTAGGGACCTTCGAGAGTCGAGCGTACTCCTTTTTAAAAAGGCCGGCAACCTTAGATTAATACAAAATAGCGGAAGATACTCACAGCTCTATGATACATTGGTTTAAAGTGGTACGAAATTGAAAGACAGAGACAAACCAATTTTTTACATAAGTGTGAGTGAGTCAAACATAGACAATATCTATTATGTCTTTTATTACGATATTTGTTTAAATATATTAAAATTACAATACGTTATTGCACATAATTGAATAACTGTAACTTACACATACATACAACTTGTAACAGTGGGAGAGCCACGCTTCGGCATGAATGGGCCGGGTCTTTCGCTGCGTGAGTGAGGGTACCGGAGGCCCAATCCAAGGAAGAGGGGTTAAAAGGTAAGCAGCGCATTTGTGACACCACTGGTGTTGCAGGCGTCCATGGGCGGCGGTAATCGCTTACCATCAGGTGATCCGTCTGCTCGTCTGCCACCTATATCATAAAAAAAACTGCTTCTTTAAATATATATTTTGAAAGACTTTTAGTACAATCGCGTTGAAAACGTCGCGTTGATTTCGCGGATGTTCATGGGCGACGTTGATTACTCTCCATGATGTTGGTGACTTGCTTGCTCGCTTGTTACCTCTAGCATAAAAAAATGTATGGACATTTTGAAATGCAATAAAATATTGATACCTAGTACTGAGTAATCATCAGACAGGTGAAAGAAAAACCAAATCAAAAGAAAAAAATATCTTTCATTAAACGGTCAATGGGCTATGGGAACAAATGTTTAAGTGTGGTTTTAATATTTTTTTTCAATGCCTTTTACAATTTTAAGTAACTTATTTAAATATTTTTTTTAAATAGCAGGTAGTTATTTTTTAATTAAATTTCAAACATTTTAAATTCGAAGCGTATTTGTGACGTCATAAATACGCTTAGTGTTCCCATATGTCATTTTCCCCAATTTACGGGAAATATATCGTAAGAAAAAATAACATACTTCTTGGAATGCCTTTTGATCGGGGAAAATTTAAATCACTATCTGGTAACATTACGGTAAAAGTAAATAAAGACAGCCCACTGTCTTAGTTTTGGTGTCACCCTGCAAATAAACTTGAAACTAGCGCCATCTGTTACCTGGTCCGGGTGAATAAGTCACTTAGACATTGTTGTCACCACGAAGTTATACTAATGTAACCTTCTGAATACAACACAACTAGCGCCATCTGTTACTTGGTCTCGGTGAATTAGTTACTAAGACATTGTTGTCATCTAAATGTAGTCTTCTGAATACAACCTGTCTGAATAGCTAGCGTATTTAGGGTCAAATGAAGGTCAACGCTATTTTATTCAAAATATCATTGATCCAGTGGTTTTAAAGTTTAAAAATATTAAAATATGTTATGAAATACGAATGCCTCAAAACGGTTTTCGGATTAGAAACTGTTTAGTTTTTTTCCCATACCCCATTCAGCACATCATTTAAATTATCTTGCTAAGGAGACAGGGCAACAGTAAGGGGGGCATCATGAGACAATTCCCTAGGCACCTGTTGTAACCATTGCTGCCCCACCCTTTAATGGACTCTAGCTACATCCATGTACGATAGGCTTGCCGGACCGCCGGGAAATCTTGCGTCTTGTCCCGTGTCCAGTATATAGCGCTTCATCATCATCATTATCATCATCAGCCCATTTAAGGACACGGGCCTCCCTCAATCACATGAGGGGTAATTGCCATACTCACCACGCTTGGCAGACGGGTTGGCGAGGGTTTTGATGTAACTGCAGAGTTTTCCTTCTCTGGGTTCTGATGATCATGCCAGCAGCATTACCTTAGTCGCCTTTTACGACACCTCGGTAAGAGTGAGGGTGGCCTATTCTACTCTGCCGGGGACCACACGGCGCTTATTGTCCCGGATTCGGAAAAGTTATTATTTTTTAAACAAAATATACTGACCGCTGTCTGACTCTTTCATGTTTAAAATTTTTGATGATAGCGTCTTATTATTACTCTGTTTTTTTTCTTCAGTTTATTATTATTTTATTTGTTATTTAGTTCCCATTGTCTACGAAAGTTTAAATTTGATAATTTACTACCACAGTGCCTCATCTTAGAATTATAACTGGCGGTAAGTACCTTCTAATTACATACCTACTTTTAATAAAAGTAGGTATTTGAAAATAAATTACTTTTAAATGAATCCTTTGAAAACAAAATATTTGCGATTATAGCCATGTTGGTCATTTTTCTATTGTTTTTCTAGATTTGTCCCGGATTTGATAAGTTACTATCTGGCATCCCTATTGTACGATGATGGCCGCTAGATTGATTTCCACTTTTAGGCCTAAACTATCAAAACTCGCATGTGGTAACAAACAGACTAATTTATTTTCTTAAATATGGCGAACTCATTAAAAAGTTTACATTGTTTTGACACTAGATGACGCTAGCAGTATATAGTAACAATCAACAGTAATTGTAACAATAATATTTTGTTATATTTATTCTAACATAAACAGCCGTGACACACGAGTTGCAGGCAAAAAATACATACATACAGATACTTAGAAAACCAACTGATTACATCGTGTTCCATATAGGGTACACATAATTAATTAAATACGCGTATAGTGATCTCGGTGTGGTTCAACGTGAGACAGAGATATAGGTATTATACGGAACATGTGCGTGAGAGGCACGATACAATACACCGTGCCTTCACTTATTGAGGTTAATATTCTCCAACTGATTACGGCTACGACGGCCAATCTCAACAATCAGCCACGTACGCATGATATATTATAGTGCTCAAGTGTGTGCGCGAACACAAGAGCACTCTCTATTCCCTTACTCTCATATTCCGATGGAAAACGTGACACGACCAGAGAGGGATTGGACGCAGGACCAACGGTTTTCTTGCTTTCTGAGGCACGGGGGCACAATACCGCCAAATCAAAGTGCAACCGAGTAACTAACCGCCGAGGCAGTTTTGAGTATTGATGTTATTATACTGATGAAAACGAACATTTTTTACAACCTGTGCGGATAAAGAATGGGATCAGAAATGGCGGCGAATCTATTCACTTCTCGCTCGCACACTATTTGCGTCTATACTCGCATTCGTGGGTGTGCGCGCGAGAACTGAATAGATGCGCCGCCATTTCTGATCCCATTCTTAATCCGCACAGGTTGTACTTAAAAACATAGGGTCTTTAAGGATAAAATCGCCTTCCTATACAAATTATCTAATCACTTGGGAAGTCATCATTTCAGCCAATAGACGTCCACTGTTAGACATAGGCCTCCCCCAATGTGCCCCCAAATAACCATGCACAAAAGCGGATCCAACATTTGTACCCGAAAGATTGATTAACGCTAAAAGTGGCCGCTTTTGGCGGTAATCAATTTATCGCGTATAAAAACGGACCCAAAATTTGTGCATGCTTATTTTTTAACTATTACAACTGTTTGCCGAGAAGTTGTAACCCCGAAATTGTTTAAAATAGATCCGCTTTAGTAGCTAACAATTAAAAACAAATGATGTCGCTAGTTAGGGCTACCTTAAGTAAATCACTATCGACAGCTCTTGTCGAATCAAGCACTTACAAATTTCGTCGACTTAGTAACGTGTTTAGTGGTCTAATTGTTAGAACATTCACCCGGATTGTGGAAGGTGTGGGTTCGAGTCCCGCCTGAACACGAGATGAAATTTTCAAGTATGTTATTTACTTAAAAATACTGTCAATTCGTACAGTCACGACCATTAATTTGGGACCCATTTCCGTTAAATGTCGTTGGAACATTCATAATGCAATGAGGTTGAAACTTTAGTGCAATAATGTTGAATGTCAAATTAAGACATAAAATGTTTTATTTAATCGACCCTTGAAACGGTAACCTCATTGCAAAAATCTATCAAACGGTTTTCAATTTCCGATATGTTTTGTCACTCGTGTCAGTGTCAGTCAAGATTTTTCAATAAAAAAGATATTGCTATATAAATAGAACAAAGGGCCAAAAAGTTTTTACCCACGTAAAACTTACTCAGAAAACATCGGTAATAATCCTATGCCCTCGCTCAAGTTGGTGTCCCATCGGAATAGTAAGGGAATAGATAGTGCACTTCTGTTTGCGCACACACTTGAACACTATATCCTGCATGGCTGTTCGTTGAGATTGGCCGCCGAAGCCATAATCGGTTGAAGGAGATTAAGATGACCATTTTAATTGAAAAACGTTTTCAAACTTTGTGGTGAAATTCTAAACAGTTTTTCCAATCAAATATAATAATTGGATTTTTAATAATTTTCTTTTAATAAGCCATTCCCCAAAGGTTGTTAATCTAAAAATATAAAGTACTTAATTATTTTCCAGATATTCGATATTAACCCATTTTAAGTCCTTCTTGATAGGATATTGAAAAATATTAATTGGTACTCAAGAGTTTAAGAGCTTAGATTACGGTTCAGTGGCGCCACCAACAGAGTTTTATTAATAAAATCAAAACAATAAATGAATTTTAATTTGGCGTGAAGCATAAGTCTGAAGAGGTCTGTGTTGCGCTGCGTGAGTGAGGGTACCGGAGGTCCAATCCAGGGGAAAGTGGGGTTTAAAGGTTGCCGGTACACTTGTGACTCCACTGGGGTCACGGGTGTCCATGTGAGGCGGCAATCGCTTACCATCAGATGATCCGTCTGCTATTCGGCCACATAAAAAAAAAAAATGTGATTTTTCAAGCTAATTTTGCATACGCCATTCATATCACAATAAAAATGACCGCCATGGCTCGCGACACCAGTGGAGTCACATGTGCGCCACCAACCTTTAAGTCCCCCTTCCCCTGGATTGGGCTTCCGGTACACTCACACACGCAGCGCGAAACACAGCAGAGTGCTGCTTCACGCCGGTTTTCTGTGAGGCCATGTTCTCCGGTCGAGCCGGCCCATAAGTCAAATCTCTAGCAAGATTTAAAAAAATGGCCACTGTTTAAAATCTTGCCAGAGATAATTTACCAGTGTGCAAAATAAGCTTGAAAAATCGCAAATCATTTTTTACTTTAAAGTTTTTTAATGTGTTAGTTGGCAGACGAGAATACGGATCACCTGATGGTAAGCGATTGCCGCCGCCCATGAACATTCGCGACACCAGTGGAGTCAAAAGTGCGCTGCCAACCTTTGAACACTTTCCCCTGTATTGGGCCTCGGGTATCCTGACACACGCAGCGAAACACAGCAGAGTGCTGCTTCACGCCGGTGTTCTGTGAGGCCATGTTCTCCGGTCGAGCCGGCCCATTCATGCCGAAGTGTGGCTCATCCACGGTCAAATCTCCACTGGGCACTGTTTAAAATCTTGCTAGGGATAAATAACATGAAAAAATCACAAATCCTTTTTAACTTTAAATTTTTTTTTCATCTGATAGGTGGCAGACGAGTAGACAGATCACCTTATGGTAAACAATTGCCACCACCCATAGGGGTGTCTATGGGTGCGTATGTCTCAACACCGGTGGAGGCACAAGTGCGCTGCCAAACTTTTCCGCTTCCCCCCGAATTGAGCCTCCGGTACCCTTACTATTTATTAAGCCTTATTAAGCCGTGTGGCCCCCGGCAGAGTAGAATAGGCCACCCTCACTCTTACCAAGGTGTCGTAAAAGGCGACTAAGGTAAAGCTGCTGGCATGATCATCAGCACCCAGAGAAGGAAAACTCTGCATTTATATCAAAACCCTCGCCAACCCGTCTGCCAAGCGTGGTGAGTATGGCAATTACCCCTCATATGATTGAGGGAGGCCCGTGCCCCAGCAGTGGGGATTTAAATGGGCTGATGATGATGATGATGATGACCCTTACTATTTCGGCGAAACTGTACAGGTACTAACTACTTCACGCCGCTTTTCTGTGAGGCCGTGGTAACACTCCGCTTGAGCATTGCTCTTTAACGACATAAAGAAAAGAAATGATTGATTTTCTTTAGGAATGGAACGTTATTTTCTTACCAAAATGTAGCCAATGTTAATTAGGGATAATAATGGTGATATTATAATGCTTAAATGTGTGCCGACACACAAGTGCACTCTCTATTTTTTTTTTACATTATGGCGGACAAACGCGCAGACGGCACACCTGATGGAAAGTGACTCTCTACTTAATTTATATCAATTAGTCTACACGTACAACACTGCGAGATGGAATTTAGAAAGTGGGCAATATGGAGACTACGACTAGAGGTAATCATAGTATCCAATTGTATCTTTGCGTGATCGTCATCAGAAATGATGAGATCAGCAAAAAAACTAAGGTCACAGACATAGCCCAAAGGATTACATGTCTCAAATGGCGATGGGCAGGGCACATAGCGAGGAGAACAGACGGCCGTTGGGGCGGAAAGGTCCTCGAGTGGAGGCCACGTACAGGAAGTCGCAGCCGTGGCAAGCCCCACACCTAGTGGACCGACGATCTGGTGAAGGTTGCGGGAATCGATTCGATGCGGGCGGCACAGGACCGATCTGTGTGGAGAACATTGGGGGAGGCCTATGTCCAGCAGTGGACGTCTATTGGCTGGAGGTAATAAGTAGATCAAAATGCATTACACACACACTTGCGGGATTTAAATATCAACCACAATCGTGTCATTTTGGTCAAGACTGCGCAGCACCGAAAATTCAAGCCGTTTTCAAGGACATGACTAGTCCAATTTTTAGACACTGACTCACTGTGGAATAAAGTGCGAATCAAAAGTAGGATATTTTTATACCTATATATTATTATTTTAATTTGCAAGTTTTATTTTTCTTTTTATTTAATTTTATCGGTAGGCATTATTAATTATTTTTAATTTATTAGTTTTATTGTGATTAATTATAATACGAAATAATTTGTAATGCTTTGGGTATACGCCTGAAATAAATGACTATTTATTTTTTTATTTTATTTTAAACGACTCACAGCGCCATCTTTAGGTACAATTTGAAAATTAATTTAATTAATTAATTAATATCAATAATTCTCACAACATCTCATACGTTGACCTGATTCCGTACTAAGTAGCTTAAGCACTTGTGTTACAGATAAAATAATGTCCCGAAACCAAAAGGAGGCCGGCCAATAGCACAGTATGATAAAAACTTTCCTTAAATTCTTGTTATACTGTGCCACTGTATGAAAATAAGCAAATAAAATTCGCATTTTCGCAATCACTTGTCAACACGACCCCGTCTACAGAATCCAGCTAGGTTTGAGCAGAAATTTAATTCTGACTTACGATAGGGATGCAAATTACATAAAAAATATCGATGTTTTTTATTATTTTGTCATCTTCAGAAAAAAATTTTTTTTTGTAGCGTTTTATCGCTCGCACCATAATTTAGCTTGAAAAAAAAAATTTATTTATATTTCCCGGATTTAGCTTGAAAAAAAAAACATTGAAGCAATTGCCGTCTGGACTATGCAACCCTCGGAAGGAAAGCAGATGAGCTATCATCGTTTGACGTATAAATAAATCAATGTATCAGACTATTCCCTTAGACCGGGGAACCAGAACAACTGAATCATGGTTCCACGTTTCAGAAACTCTTTGAAATGTACAGATTTTCCACCACCTAGAATTTTTTAATGTGATACAGTACCCTCACTCATGCAGCGAAACACAGCAGAAACGTAAAATGGTGAAAAATTAAGTGTAACATAGGTAACTACTCCGTTTTGAACTGGAATGAAAGGTCGTTCTTATGAACTGAGTGGATTTAACAGTCTCTAAAATTTTTGTAATAAATAAATAGATAGATAGATATACTTTATTGCACATAATACTCATCTTAAGTACAAGGCATTACAGAAATTTTGTGTACAATTTCGATATGGTTTTTTTTATGATTCCATCGTTTCTGTAAGCATCCCTAAAAATTCATCATCATCATCAGCAACCCATACTCGTCCACTGCTGGACATAGGTCTCCCCTAATGCACGCCACTGCTCCCGATTTTCGGCCACTCTCATCTAGCCCACACCAGCCAGCCTTCGAATGTCATCATCCCATCTTGTCGCAGGGCGTCCTACACTACGCTTACCGAGTCGCGGTCTCCACTCAAGGACTTTACGGCTCCAACGGCTGTCAGTTCTGCGGCTAATATGACCAGCTCACTGCCACTTCAGTTTGCCTGCCCTAAAAATTACGTAGGCACATCCCTAAAGATGACGTAGGTAGCGCAACAAGGGTGCTGCTCGCGAGCGGATTCCTTCGCTGTTTTTCGGAGACGAAAACACAAGTATACCTATAGGCTTTTCAAACATTTCCATCGGAGAAATTGCACAACTAAGTTTGATTGCGTGGGCTTAGATTGTTTTGTATTTGTGTGTTTAGGGTTCCGTATCGCAAACATTTATTTATTTATACCTAAGTGTACAGGTAGTATGTAGTAAAACGATACAGGTAGTAAACATGTCGCAGCCAACTGGTTAAATTAGCTTTTGGACGCCTAGGGCGTTCGTAAAACGCTGGTATCTAATTGGATTGATGACACGATATTTGATCGTATAATAGCTTAGGCCAAAATCTGCGCGCGCGTCATTGTTTATTGTTTTTAAAGTCAGTTTTTAATATTGAAAGGTAGCCTTTTCATAATGACTAATCAAGACTTAGCCAAGTAATTCAAATTTAATTCCACTTTTCTTTACTGCAGCGCTAGTAATAATAAAATAAATTCTGCGAAAAAAAACCGCCTTCAAAAACCACGAACTAAAAAGTGTAAAATAATATTTTTAACACTTTATGCGCTTCAAATAATGAATAATTGAATGTTGTACTAAATTACAAGATAGTTAGTATTCGGCGTCGACTTCGGTAACACCTTTTCTCGTGTGTGTTATAAAATATTATTTGAAGTGGTTTTTGAAGGCGTTTTGTTTGCAGAATTTTTTTTATGGTTTTTAGTGTCTCATTTTTTGGCAAGACCCCCCCCCCCCTCCCCCTCCTTCTTCCACCCCCGCTAAATAACACTGATTGTGAGTACAGTATTGAAAGAATTATCCTTTAACTCCTTACCGTTGACGAGTTGACCTTCCATCATCAGCAGAGCCACAAAATTAATACAGTCAGGCGTAAATACTGGTGCAGTTTTGAAAAAAGATACTAAAACAGTACGTGTACCTGTAAAATTTAAGGGTTCCCCTCAATTTTTCCAGGGTCCCATCATCAGATCCTGATATCCTCATCATGGTATCAATCCGGGACTACCTAATTTTGAACTAAAAAAAAAAGATCTAAGTCGGTTCATAAATGGCAAAGTGATCGGCCAACAAACATAAAAATATATATATACATGTCGAATTGAGAACCTCCTCATTTTTTTTGAAGTCGAAGTTATAAATAAATATGGCGTCTGCAGCAAAAACAGCTGTATATATTATAGTTATATTATCTCTTTATTATGTGTAATGATTAGTTAAATTGCAGTGTAATATTGTCAAAATAGTCTATAAACATGGCAGTGTGAAGTTAAAGTCTGCAAGTTTTTGCGAAAATTTTGAGTCGGGTGTTTTAGTACAAAATACTATTCTCCTAGGCATCTTATTTCATGCCGGCGCGACAAACGTCTAGTCATCTATTTGGTTAAACGTGGCAGTCAACAACATGGCTTCACAGTGGTTCTTCAGCCATTGAATTAGATTCCGTCGTTTCGAGAACGCCCTAGGCGCACAATTAGGTTGCTAATTCAAACAGATGACAGCGACACAGATATGTAATTCTATATACGTTATAAGCATTTGTGGAGGTCTATCATATTATCCGAATGCGACCCACTGTTGCGTGAATTTGGCAGCCATCTGGAAAAACATCCTGCTAAGCCTTAATAAAGCTTATGTATCTCAGTTCCAAACATATTATTATACTTATAAGACTTACGGAAGACGGATGAAAGACAATTGCATGCGACAGAGATGAGAATGTTAAGATGGATGTGCCGTCACGAGAATGGATAAGATAAGGAATGAGTCGGTGTATTAGGGGTAGCATAAAGGTGGCAGTGCCGTGAAGCCGTGTGGTCCCCGGCAGAATAGAATAAGCCACCCTCACTCTTACCGAGGTGTCGTAAAAGGCGACTAAGGTAAAGCTGCTGGCATGATCATCAGCACCCAGAGAAGGAAAACTCTGCATTTATATCACAACCCTCGCCAACCCGTCTGCCAAGCGTGGTGAGTATGGCAATTACCACTCATGTGATTGAGGGAGGCCCTTGCCCCAGCAGTGGGGACTTAAATGGGCTGACGATGAAAGGTGGCAGCAGTTGGCAAAATATTTGGGCGTAGGTAACATGCGATAAAATGTATTGGATTTTCATTATATTTTCATAAACCATTTTACTGGCTGTACCTTATGCATATCCGCCGGCTGGGAGACCGATGAGTAGTGTCGGGCTCTCCCCTGGGAGAATCCCAGTGGCCTACCAACTAAAACAACTGGGGCTTTTCCTTTCATACTCTGGAAGTCCGAGTGGGGCATAGGCACGAAGCTCTAAGTCTACCACCACACCCCACCAACGAGCAGGAGACAAGACGAAAATCATGTCGAATTCTCATGTCGTACCCACTCTTGCTCTCCATCTCAAAAGGAGCAAAAGGACCATTTTTGTAAAAAGTTACAGTAAAGACTGGTTCTTTACTGTAACTTTTTTACAAAAATGTAAAGACTGGTTCTTTGCTGTAACTTTTTTACAAAAATGTTCCTTTTGCTCCTTTTGAGCTGGATCCTTTTGAGATGGAGAGCAAGAGTGGGTACGACATGAGAATTCGAATTCGAATTTAAGATCAAAATACAAGCATAATATTTGTTTAGTTTCGTCATCGAGTTACATATGTGGGAAAAGTACGTATATTGCAGGAATAAAAATATTTAATCACTTGCCTTATACTATTAAACAATTAGAGGGAATTAAATTTAAAAGGAATTTAAAGAAATGGCTATTGTGTAAATGTTTCTATGATTTAAATGAATATTTCAATTACAATGACGATGAATCCTAACACCTAACATTCAATTTTATTATTGTACGTCCGAAATAGATAAACTGTCTGTTCGAAAAAATATTGTACCATCTTTTTTACACAGTTATTACAATAAAGATATTCTATTCTATTCTATTTTATTCTTGTAAAGATTGGAAGCTCTACACTGGAAGTTGTAGACGAGTACATCTACCTCGGACAAAAGTCCAGCTTGGTAAGTCCAACTTCCAGAAAGAGGTCGATCGACGAATCCAACTTGGCTGGGCAGCGTTCGGGAAGCTACGCAGCATGTTTTCGGCCTATCTACCGCAGTGTCTCAAGACGAAAGTCTTCAATGCGTGTGTGTTGCCAGTGATGACATACGGAACCGAAACGTGGCCGCTTACAATGTGCCGATTAAGGAGGCTCAAAGTCACCCAGAGAGCAATGGAGAGGGCTATGCTCGGAGTCTCCCTGCGTGATCGTATCATGGTTATTTAATAAATAGTATAAGTGTTTGCCGAGAGGTTGTAACCCCAAAATTGTTTAAAATAGACCCGTTTTAGTAGCTAACAATTAAAAACGAATGGTGTCGCTAGTTAGGGCTACCCGTCGCCTTAAGTTTAAGCTATGTTTAAGGTTTGAGCACCGGTTGAAACACAAGGGTCGGGTTTGGTTCCCGTACCAACACAAATGTTTGTTTAAGAAGCAGATATACATGTTTGCGGTACCTTAGTTGTTTCTGGTTTCCATTCTATAAAGGAAAACCTTAGTTTGAGACCAGAGGGCCTAATTTAATGCAGACGTTACGACCGACTCGAAGTTTACCTCTCTTTCACACTCGCTGTGTGGCTCCTTTGTTTGGACGCGACAGGTATATTCTCGTTCGTTACAGAACGGCTTCAAAATAAAGCACCAGGATACGATATATTTGACCGTGGGAGAGCCACGCTTCTGCATGAATGGGCCGGATCGATCGGAGTGATACCAAGGCCTCACAGAAAACCGGCGTAAAGCAGCATTGTGCTGCGTGAGTAAGGGTACCGGAGGCCTAATCCGGGGGAAAAGGGGGTTTAAAGGTTGGCAGCGCACTTGTGGCTCCACTGGTATCGTGGATGTTCATAGGCGGCGGCAATCGCTTACCATCAGGTGATCCTTCTGCTCGTCTGCCACCTATCACTTAAAAAAAGGATAACGTATGTGATGTCTCAATTTATTTGTTTAAATAGATGTATCCTTCGATTTTGAGAATAATGGCTGGTATGTGATGGATGCAGGAATCGCAATGATTCAGGATTAGGGAATCTGGTGATAAGAAAGAAACGACTGTCGTCTGACCTTCACAACCCTTTAACAGGGGAACCAGTGTTTGTGTAGGATGATGGAACGGAGAGTGCACTTGTGTTTACGCACACACTTGAGCACTATATTATATTTATCTATATTTAATCAAATATATGTAAGTAGTCTCACTCTTACCGAGGTGTCGTAAAAGGCGACTAAGGTAAAGCTGCTGGCATGATCATCAGCACCCAGAGAAGGAAAACTCTGCATTTACATCAGAACCCTCGCCAACCCGTCTGCCAAGCGTGGTGAGTATGGCAATTACCCCTCATGTGATTGAGGGGGGCCCGTGCCCCAGCAGTGGGGACTTAAATGGTCTGATGATGATGATGATGATGTAAGTAGTTTATGTTATTTTATGCAGATATATATTAGTAGATATATTCATATTTTATTTATGTTTTAATATTTAAACTTTCTGTGTAAGTATATAAATATTAAGATTCCACTGCCCTACACCTCCATTAAGTGTCCTTTACCCAAAGGTTGTCTGAAAAATATTGCCCATAGTGATAAGGCCGCCTTCGTTGTACATATCCTGTAATACCTAGTCTTAAGTTTTCATTTTGTACTTTGTGTGTAATAAAAGTATATTCATTCATTCATTCAAAAAAAAAAACATTTATTCATTTATGAATGTCAGCGTCAGTTACATTAATATTTATAGCACTAATATTATAACCAGCGCTTCCATTACTGTTAATACCAGTAGACTCTAAAGTGCACTGCCTTCAAAACCTTACCCGGATTGGACCTCCAATATCCTCACTCATTCAGCGAAATAGAACAGACGCTGCTTCACGCCAGTTTTCTTTGAAGCTGTGATCACTCCGGTCGATTCATATCGGCACATTCATGCCATAGCCCATTGCCAAATATTCCGCGAAAGACAATTTTTAAGTCCTTAAGAGGACGTGGGTTGTTGAGATTTTTTTTTATATGAGACGAGCAGACGGTTCACCAGATGGTAAGCAATTCCGCCGCCCATGGACACCCGCAACACCAGTGGAGTCACAAGTGCGCTGCCAACCTTATCCCATTCCCCCCCATTGGGCCTCAGATAACCTCACTCACACGGCGAAACACAGCGCAGGCGCTGCTTCACACCGGTCATCTGTGAGGCTGTGGTATCACTCCGGTCGAGCCGGCCCATTCATGCCTAAGCGTTGCTCTCCCACATTTATTGGTTCCAATTTGAATGACAGCCACGTCTTAAATGTGCGCCGTGTGGTCCCCGGCAGAGTAGAATAGGCCACCCTCACTCTTACCGAGGTGTCGTAAAAGGCGACTAAGGTAAATCTGCTGGCATGATCATCAGCACCCAGAGAAGGAAAACTCTGCATTTATATCAAAACTTTTTATACTTTTACCTCGCCAACCCGTCTGCCAAGCGTGGTGAATATGGCAATTACCCCTCATGTGATTGAGGGAGGCCCGTGCCCCAGCAGTGGGAATTTAAGTGGGCTGATGATGATGATGATGACGTCTTAAATGCCTTCTTCGGAGTGGAAAAGAAGATTGTGAATATAAAAGCTGTTTAAGTTCTAGCTTATCTTATTATTCAGCAATAAAACCCTGTAGGGAATAAATAGGGAAAATGTTTTACTTAGTTTTTCTTTTATTTCTACTATTTAATTGTATTATTATGAACAGGCGGCGACAATCGCGTACCACTAGGTGATCCGTCTGCTCGTCTGCCACCTATCACATTAAAAAAAAGGTGGCTTAATTTGAAGCCGTCCCAAAACAAACGAGAATACACCGGTCGCACCCAAACAAAGGAGACACACAGCGCGTGTGAAGGAGAGGGAAACTCCGATTCGGTCGTAACATCTGCTGTAAATTAGGCCTTTGACATTCGATAGAGGAGTTTTCCGCCCCAACGGCCGTTGGCGGCCAAGGCCCTTTTTGGATCGCTGAGCCGGGGTAGTATGTGAGTAAATAAATAATAATATATAAGGTACCCTTTTAGCAATAACTTTCGGCCTTGTAAACAAAACCCTTGTCCAAACCATAAAATTTTACGATCATTTGTCCGGTACGTATCATATGACCACAACAAAACACCAATTATAATTAATAACGGTTTACGATACTATTTGGAAATTGTCTTGTAGGCTTTTTAGTTAATACGTTTATCTCTATCTTTTAATTTCATAAAAAAGTCTCATGTAATAATATCCTTCAACCGATTAAGGCTACGACGGCCAATCTCAACGATCAGCTACGTACTCGTACGCAGGATATAATGAATGAATGAATGGACAAATTTGTCCACAGTCAATCTCAGTGACGGTGTCAGTTCTGACGGTGACATTCATCAGTGTGGATCACTGGTTATATTAGTGTCTATAGACGTAACTGATGCTGACATTTGTCTACAGTCGATGTCAGTGACGGTGTCAATGTTTACTCTAACATTCATCAGCGTGAACTACTTATAATATAAGTGCCTATAGATGTATGTAACTGACGATAACGCTTTTCCACAGTCGGTGTTAGTTTTGATGACAACATTTGTCAACGTTGACCGCTGGTTAGTATATTGGTGCCTAAGGATGTAACGGACGCAGATTTTTATCCACAGTAGGTCTCAGTGAATGTGACAATGCTTACCCTGACATTCATCAGCGTTAACTGCTTATAATATTAGTACCTATAGATATAACTGACGCTGACATTTGTCCACAGTCGGTGTCAGTTACGGGGTCGGTGCTGACGCTGACTGACTACCGATTTTAGTGAAGCTGACATTTGTCTACAGTCGGTGTCAGTGATGGTATCTGTACAGACGTTGACCTTCATCAGCGTGAGCCGCTGGTTATAAAATTAGTGCCTACAGAATATGTAACTGATGCAGAAATTTGTCCACAGTCGGTGTCAGTGACGGTGTCGGTGCTGACGCTGACTTTCATTAGCGTGGGCCGCTGGTTATAATATAAGTGACTACAAATATTAGTGAAGCTGACATTTGTCCACAGTCAGCGTCAGTAATGGTATCTGTACAGACGTTGACCTTCGTAAGCCTGAACCGCTGGTAATAATATTAGTGCCTACAGAATATGTAACTGATGCAGAAATTTGTCCACAGTCGGTGTCAGTGACGGTGTCGGTGCTGACGCTGACGTTCATCAGCGTGGATCGCTGGTACGCCATCTGCTTCCCCCTGAAGTTCAAGTCCACCACGGGCCGGGCTAAGACTGCCATTCTCATCATATGGCTAATATCGTTGATGTTTAGTAAGTATAATAAGGACTAATAATTAGTCCATGGTGTAACTAATACGAGGGGGGAAGATCAATAACTGTCCGAATTTTACTGAATGAATGCCATCCATAGTCCATTCAGTATGTGAAGGTGAATAGGACAGTTCTATTTTGACATTAAAAGTGAGACGCTCCTTTTAAACCTAACCGATATTTTGAGATTTGAGAATATTTTCTATAGAAATCTAATCGACTTTTTATTTGTTTAATTTTTAATTTTAATCAACATTTTATCTATTAATTTGAATTATCTGGATATGGAATACAATACCTATGTAAATATTATTAGTGGTACTCACGCAATTAATCACAAGTAATTAAATAATATGCATCTTATTCATTCATTCATTCACCACTGAACGCGTTAGTAAGCCGACGAATTTGTTGTAAGTGCTTGATTCGACATGAGCTGTCGATAGTCTCATCAATATTGTAGGTATATTTAAAATATTTTATCTTAACTGGTGGTCAAATATTTGACATAATATTTCCACTGGATATTCTAAATATACCTACAATATTGATGAGACTATCTACAGCACATGTCGAATCAAGCACTTACAAATTTCGTCGGCTTACTAACGCGTTCAGTGGTCTAATTTGTAGAACATTCACCCGGATTGTGGAAGGTGTGGGTTCGAGTCCCGCCTGAACACGAAATGAAATTTTAAGTGTGTTATTTATTTATAATTTTTGTAATTACTAAAAGTTGGTACTTTAGGCTTATTATTGCCTAGGCGTATTATGTGTACTTGTACTTGGAAATTATTACAAGTACATCTAAAAAAAATTAACACTAGGTATTATTAGAAGTTTTTTTGAAAAAATGTTTCATAATCGCCTTAATTAATACAAAGATACCGAAAGCGCTTGTTTCGTCTATGCCCACTGCAATTTTAGCATTTTTTTGATAGGCTAGTAAAAGGCATGGCAACCAACTTTAAAATTGTATTTAGATAAGTACCTACTTGTAACATCGTCTAACAAACGTTCCTTGTTCTTCTTGCCTAGTCTAAGAATATATAAAATTACGAAATTTAACCAGGAAGGGTGGAACAGAAAGGGTTCGAACCCAAGTAACAGCAAGAAAACACCTATATTTTTCTGCTTTTGCGATTTTTATTTTACAGGATCAATAGAACAGAGGTAAGAGAGGACCCCATTATAGTAAATCCAAACAGGACATATGTGCTATTGATTTTTTGGTATTTTATACTCGACACTTATTACTTATTTTCCAGAAATTAAAGATTTTCTAGAACTGATCAGACCAAAATGAAAATTAAGTTTTATTTACATTGAATACTGTAACAAAACCAACAAAGGGCCCTCCACTTTCCACCTCTTTATTAATTCTTTCTTTTTTAACTTAACATCTGTTAAAAACGTCATGTCAATGTCATTGTAAGTCGTTGCCTATGGTCAAAGCAAATAAAGTTCAGCTGAATGACAGTGACAGCAAATGTGTCAAAATAATAATAATTGACGTTGTTTTGTTTTGTTTTAGATGGTGTAATTCTCAATTAAGATTTTTAAAAAATCAGAAAGAGAAAATCCTTACACTGGTCAATTTCTAATTAAAAACGTGTTTCTTTAACCACTGGTGTTTGCAGCGTTATATGAGTGTTTGCCGTGGGCAACACAGTAACAGCTTTAAAAAAAGACTCTTCTAAAATTTTGTTATTTGTACATAATCTATAGATAACTCTGGACGATGTCAGTTTTTTATTTTGAACTTTTTATCAAACAGTAGGGTATATGACTAAGCTCAAGATTTTACAAAATATAAATATTTTATCAAAATATAGGTCAATATGTGCCAATGGCAAAAATTCTCAATTAAAAATAAACGTCTAGCCGGTTTTATGGTCATTCAAAGATTCATGGGCAAGTCCATTTTAAAAGTATGAAATTTTTAAAAAATAATTATACCATTGAATAATCCATACAATTTGCACCAACTATTATAATAGAACCATTGACATAAACGAAACATTTGATATAGCTACCATACAAAATTCAAATGAAATGCATACAAAATACTCTAGTGTGACGTCACATCTTAGTAGCCATTTGTATGGAGCGTTTTGGGTTTGCCCAAAATAATGTGATTTTAAAGTTGTGATATCTCAGGTAGTTTAAATGAGAATCAAGTGATTCTTTCAACGATGTTTCTATCATTGAGAGGTCTTTTGATTGCAGTAATAAAAAAAAAATAGTCATATACCGTGTTGTGGAAATATGATACAATCACATTTCTTATTACGAGATTCAAGACGAATAAATTTGTAATAATTTCACTATCCCACATTGCGTAATAACACGGTACCTCCACAAGATGGCTCTCAGCCTATCTTCTTTGCCTTATAGATAATAAAGCAAATCGACAGTTCTAGAAATAACAGGATCAAATTCAAATTCAAATTCAAATAATTCTTTATTTGCATAGGCTTGTACACAGCACTTACAAATCGTCATACATTTGAATGACATAAAACTATTTATAAGTACTTATGTATAATTTACATGTTAATACATATATCGCGATCGCGAATCGAATTAACTATCCAAGCAAATAAATCTTTTTTATCTTCAGGTATAATGAAATCTGGTGATATTGCATAAAAAAGACATTATTCACGATAAAAAAGTCATACCCTTATAAATAATTCTAGAAGGAAAAGCTGACGAAAATACGTTTTTGTCGGAGCCTGTATCTTCAAAGTGGATATTTTTATGGTTTCCTTTCGGCTCTGAAAGGGATGAAATATATCAATATTACAGTGGAAATAATCTTAGAGGGCTACGTCTTATAGTCGAGACATTTTTTTTTAATATGGCTCTACCCGAAGATAATTTGCCAATGTCAAGTAACTTATTGAGAATAAGTAGGTAGTCAACAGTCAAAGTCAGACAAATACAATCAATAAAACGCCGGTGTTTTATTTATTGACCTACGGATTCAGCGGATATCATTCTAAAAGCAATTGCGGGTTTTAAGTCTTTATTAGGTCCAAGCAAGTTGTCACGAGACAACTAACTCGACACACAATAGCAGTGTTAAAAACGATATAACAACCGTTCTTATTATTATGATCACTTTTCGGCACTTCACTGCACAAATAAACACCAAATTTGTACCCTAAAAACCACTAGACACTAATTTGAAACCTTTGAATTGCATCAGCTCACGCGGCTTGTTTTAGCCCTACACCCGCCGAATCCTAGTCGAGCCAAACTAATAGGTCACATTTGACGTTTCTCAATTTTAACTACATGATCCTCACCATAATTTCACCTCACCTTTAGGTCACCTCTGACCTACTAAAAAAACTTAGATCAAAGTATAAGATAATCGATATGCACTTCGAGCAAACGTGAATTGAATACTACAATAATGGAAAATTAGTTAAAAGTACTTTTATTTGGAGAAATGTTAATCACATTATTGAAAAGAAAGACGATAGTATTTACTTATCCTAGATATCGATACGCGGCCAGTTTATTTCTTTTTCGTTTGAAATCAAAGCTCTTACATTGCGTGCTGTGTATGTTTTCTCTGTTTCTAAGTTATTAATGTATTTATATTTTTGAACATGAGAATAATACGTTTTATTTTAATCAGAATGGGGCTTTTCATTTATGGTTGAATATTCCTACTCGATTGACAGAGTTTAAAAAGAAAATGGGTGGACAAACACAACATTATAGCAACGTTCAATTTTCTACATTTTTTTTAAATTATTTTATAAATAGTTTAACCGAGAAAGTAAATTGTGATATCATCTTTTTTGTCTTTATTGAAATTAAAAAACGCAAACATTATTTTTAAAAGTTAAGAAATGGTGCGT
This sequence comes from Marasmia exigua, assembly GCA_019059595.1. Lineage (NCBI taxonomy): Eukaryota > Metazoa > Arthropoda > Insecta > Lepidoptera > Crambidae > Marasmia > Marasmia exigua. The sequence continues at coordinate 13,954,976 of CM032486.1, forward strand.
TACTGACATAAAATATTGAACAATTCAATGCCCGTTGTTACAAGATCGATGAAGTGTCAAATGTGACCTATTATTTTGGCCCAACTATAGGTACTCGTGAAGGAAGCCTACGTCCAGCGATGGGTGTTTAAAGTAACAGCCACCGAATCTTTACAATCAGTGATCAAATGGATTTCTAAAACAAAGTGTCTATTTTAATCTTTCATATTATACAGACGTCCCAATAACCAGTTTACAGAGTACCCCGGGGGAACCCTATGTAGGATTTTGATAGTTTTAGAATTCTGAACTTTTTCCGAATGTCAGTGTTACAAATTAAACCTCAAAAAAAAATATGTTTTTTTTTTAATAAATCTTTTTGAGTTAGTTACCTCGTTCGTATGAACACATTTTAGATACCTGAAATTCCTGGTGTTTGATTGGATTATGGCTTGAAATTAATGTATCCAACATTTTACAATTGTCAAACAGCCTTATTATTAACAAATTAGAAAGTATTCTTCGTATTCATTTCGGTAATTCATTTGTTGCTTAAGTGTTAAGATATTTAATAAGCTACCACAAAATGACATTAACCTATCACTGGATAAGTTTAAGTCTCATATTAGAACTTGCCTAATGAAGAAAGGTTACTATAGTGTACAAGACTATTTAAATGATAAAAGGATTCTTGGTCATTTCAATTGATTAATCTTTTGAGTTGTTATTCATAGTAGTCTATTAACTTTCATAATTGTATTTTTCTCTTCTTAATTGAAACTCTGTAACATCGTCGATATTTGAAAAGAGTAACTACTGAGTTTCTTGCTGGTGTCTCCTCAGTAGAAATCAACATTCCGAACCAGCGGTTATATTATGTACCTATTTTGACATCCATAAGTGTTTAGTGTGGACCTAAATTGAATAACGATTTTTTGTATCGTTTTTTATCTTTATCTTATTCAAGGGTTATACAATATTTTCTCTTCACCAGACATACCAGAGTTCGTGATGCTGCAAGTCCAAACAAAAGTGGAACTTCGTTTTGACCTGCAGTACTTCATGCAGTGTGCATCAACCTGGTCAGATGAGGACGACCTTAAGTGGCATATCATAAAGGCGCTTTTTCTTTACACGTGAGTATTTTAACCCTTTTACCCATACTCTGTGACCCTTTTTGAAAAAAAGGTTAAGACATCTTGCCCTCGGAAGTCTGTGAACATTAAAACTTTTATATTCGTATATCATCATAACCGTCCTGAGGATGATCGCGGAAAGAGTAGATTGCCTTTATATTAGACATTGTTGTAATAGTCATCTGCAGCAGATGCGAGCAGTCTTATGATTTTTTTATAATATCATCGTCAGCCCATTTAAGTCCCCACTACTGGGGCACGGGCCTCCCTCAATCACATGATGGGTAATTGCCATACTCACCACGCTTGGCAGACGGGTTGACGAGGGTTTTGATATAAATGCAGAGTTTTCCTTCTCTGGGTGCTGATGATCATACCAGCAGCTTTACCTTAGTCGCCTTTTACGACACCTCGTTTTTTATAATATAATTAATTTAAAATTCTAATTCTGATGATAATAATGTCATATGTAGATTCTATGTAATCCGGTATTTCATCTTTATAATTTAATATAATTATGGGTGGGCTGGCCATATTAGCCGCAGAACCGACAACCGATGGGGTAAACGAGTTCTGGAGTGGAGACCGCGTCTTGGCAAACGTAATGTAGGGCGCCCTCTTGCTAGGTGGGGGGACGATCTGCGCAGGATGGCTGGCAAGAGCTAGATGCGAGAAGCCATGGATAGATCACAGTGGCGAACAATTGGAGAGGCCTACGTCCAGCAGTGGACTGCGATGGGCTGATGATGATGATGATAAATATGGGTGTAATTTGTCTGAAATAAGACATTTAGATAATTTTATTCTTTAACTAATAATGCACTAGTTTTCTGTAGGCTTCACAGAAAAACAGCGTGAATGATGATACCAGAGATTCTAATTTAGGGGGGGAAGAATCAATAATTACTTGCAAGAATAGAATACAATAAAGTATAAGAGAACATGTGGACAAACTGCTGGAGAGTCGCCTAACGTTGGTATGGTCATGTCCTGCGAAAACGGGACAGATACGTAGGAAATAAACGTCTGGCCATGTCACCACCGCCGGGTCCCAGACTCCCAACAGAAGGGGAAAACCCAAAAAGGCGGTGCTTGACATTGGAAATAATATATAAATAAATTAATAAAAACTAATACAATAGGCTATTTGACAAAATTCTGAAAACTATCTTAGGGTATTCATTTGTTTATAAGGAGCCCTAAAAATACTTTCATGTTTTTATTTTAGATATTTTAATAAAAAAACGAAAAAGAAAATGCAATATTCAAATATGCAGCAAAACACGTCTTTTAGCAATATGGCGGCCAGTGACGAGATTACGACGACCAGAGACAGTAGATTGTCCACAAATAAACATTGAGCTTGTTGGTGTTTCAGTGTTTCTTTCAAATAGTTTTTAAAGACTTTTTTTTTGTTTTCTTCCTATGAAGGAATCGAAGCAAAGGCAATCAACTATAGGCAGTAGACTTACGCGCAATCTACGTCACGGGCCGTTTTAGTCACGTGACCCCTGTTTAAAAAATAAATAATTTTAGAAGACGAATTTTGATGAAATAATGCAATATTTTTATCTCGCGTTATTACAAATCGCTCTTAAAAAATATATGAACACTGATGTTATAAAAGAAATGTATATTTTTATCACTGGCAAATAGCCTATTAAATAAAAAAAATCATTACTCACAGTACATTACATTAAAAATAACCAAATTACAATAATTTCATATCCAATTACATCCTCCTCCTTGCGTCGTCTGTCCTCAGTGGTGAGGGTCGTGGTCTCTATGAGTTATTTTCTCCCGGACTATCTTCCGCCAGCTCACTCTATCCTCGCCCGCGTGGATCGCATCACAGACTGTGGTGTTTAGGGTTGACCTAATTTGATCGGACCAGCGCATGGGGCTTCTGTCTCTAGGCCTTCTTCCGCTCATCTTTCCCGTCAGAAGTAGCTTCTCCAGGTTGACATCTCTCTTTCTGGCGATATGACCAAAGAACTCAAAGCTCCTCCGTAAGCACGTGGTGCTGAGTCCACTGCTGGACGTAGGCCTCTCCAATTGTTCGCCACTGTGATCTATCCATGGCTTCTCGCATCCAGCTCTTGCCAGCCATCCTGCGCAGATCGTCCCTCCAACTAACCAGAGTGCGCCCTACATTACGTTTGCCAAGACGCGGTCTCCACTCTAGAATTCGTTTACCCCATCGGTTGTCAGTTCTGTGGCTAATATGGCCAGCCCACTGCCACTTAAGCTTGCTAATCCGGTGAGCAATGTCGATGACTTTGGTTCTCTGCCGGATCACCTCATTTCGGATTCGATCTCGGAGAGAGACGCCGAGCATTGCTCGTTCCATAGCCCGCTGAGCGACCTTATTGCTATAGCTTTCGATTATTAAAGTGTTTGATTTCAATGAGCAATTTGCAACAATGGCTATATAGCTATGGCAGTCGAGCATGCCTTTCATTAGTAGGCAATGCATTTATATAATTCAATACATTCCAGCCAGAAATCAGAGCGCCGAAATGAACATTTTTCCCATCAATTTCGGTTTAAATTTTCCACAAATTCAGAGTTTAAATAATTAATGCCGTTCGAATTAAATAATTTTTAATGAATGGATTCATTCCATTCCATTTTATGGTACAGGACGAGAGATACTATTGTGATTTTTAGGGTTCCGTACCTCAAAAGGAAAAAACGGAACCCTTATAGGATCACTTTGTTGTCCGTCTGTCCGTCCGTCCGTCTGTCAAGACCCTTTTTCTCAGGAACGCGTAAAGGTATGAAGCTGAAATTTATATCAATTACTCAGGTCTACTGTCCCTTGAAGCTGTGAAAAAATCAAACTTCTAAGCCAACGCAATCAAAAGATACAGCCGTTTATGCCGCAAATTTTCGACACTTGCAAGGGAATCAAAACCTAAAGGGTACTTCCAGTCGACCTAGAATCTTGAAATTTGGCATGAAGCAACGTTTTATAGCACACATAAAGGGAAAATTCCGAAAATCTTAAATTTTTAGTTACATTACAAAATATATATTTTTTAATAAATATAACTATTACTTTTTTCCTCATGAACGCGTAGAGCTATCAAGTTGAAATTCATATCAAATACTTAGATCTAATTGCCTTTAACCCGTGAAAAAAAAAATCTAAGTCAACGCAAAAACGCAAAACGCTAAAGTACAACCATTGATACCGCATATTTTGAAACTCGCAACTACACGCAAGGAAATTAAAACCTAAAGACCACTTCCCGTTGACATAGAATCTCGAAATTTGGTAAGAAGCAATAGCTTACAGCACAGGTAACAGAAAAATTCCGAAAAGCTTAAAATTTTAAGTAGTTATACCACCAAAAAAATTGTGATTGTAAACATAATTGTAGTTACAGCAATGACCGCGAGTTATTATAGGTACTATGTATGGGGAGGGCAACATTTAAAGAAGACGAAATAGCCTTCTTCTTTATATTTCGACATTCTTTTATCGAAATGATATGTGTTAATATAAAATAAAGGATTACTTAAACGATAAAGAGATCTTTGTCTTAAATTTATGCTCCTCCATATTTCCCCATTGTAATGTTATGAATTTCATTTTGCAATAAAAATACCATAGTTATGACTCGATTGTCGTAATGAACGAACTTTGTAAACCTTGCAGGTTTGTACGGAACCCTCGATGCGCGAGTCCGACTCGCACTTGGCCGGTTTTTTTATTTTTTATGTGATGCGTGGCAGACGAGCAGACGAAACACCTGATTGTAAACGATCGTCGCGCCAGTGGAGTCATAGAATTTGGCTTCCGGTATCCCCGTTCACTCAGCGCTAACCTAAATAATATCCGAGACGTGCAGGTTTCCTCACGATGTGTTCCCTCACTGCCGAGCGAATGGTTGAAATATGCACATAGATTTGACAAATCCAGAGTGAAAATTGTTTTTAGATCAGTAAGTGAAACAATTTTCCGTGCTGCATACATATTTATAGTACTTATATATAAAGATTTTAAGGTGACGGGTAGGGCACACTAGCGACGCCAATCGATTTTAATTTTTAGCTACTAAAACGGATCTATTTTAAGCAATTTCAGGGTTACAACCACTCGGCAAACACTTGTACTATTTAGTAAATAACCATGCACAAATGTTTAGTCCGTTTCTGTACGAGAAAAATTGATTCACGGCAAAAGTGGCCGCTTTTGGCGTGAATCAATTTTTCGCGTACGCGTTGGACTCAACATTTTTGCATGGTTATTTAATAAATAGTATAAGTATTTGCCGTGAAGTTGTAACCCCGAGTTTAAATAGATCTGGTTTAGTTGTTAAAATGTAAAATCGATTGGCGTCGTTAGTGTGCCCTACCCGTCGTCAAAACGACAGTATACCTCATCATCATCATCATCAGCCCATTTAAATCCCCACTGCTGGGGCACAGGCCTTCCTCAATCAAATGAGGGGGAATTGCCATACTCGCCACGCTTGGCAGACGGGTTGGCGAGGGTTTTGATATAAATGCAGAGTTTTCCTTCTCTGGGTGCTGATGATCATGCCAGCAGCTTTACCTTAGTCGCCTTTTACGACACCTCGGTAAGAGTGAGGGTGGCCTATTCTACTCTGCCGGGGACCACACAGCGACAGTATACCTACATAAGAATAAATAGTTCAATGTAATGTAGTGGACTTTTAAAATATATTTGGTTCGTCCATTTCCAATAGTGAAGTAAAATAGAGCAGTACTATTTACTCGTCCATTCCGTTCACAGTTCTCGGTCAACCGGAAAATTACTTTAGATCTGACATTTCGTGATGTCCAGCATAAAAGCGTACACTGCAGTTCTTTAAGGTAACGGGTAGGGTACACTAGCGAGCCAATGGATTTTAATTTTTAATACTAAATCGGATCTCATCATCATCATCATCGTCAGCCCATTTAAGTCCCCACTGCTGGGGCGCGGGCCTCCCTCAATCACATGAGGGGTAATTGCCATACTCACCACGCTCGGCAGACGGGTTGGCGAGGGTTTTGATATAAATGCAGAGTTTTCCTTCTCTGGGTAAATCGGACCTATTTAAAACAATTTTGGGTTTACACTCTCTCGGCAAACACTTAAACTATTTATTAAATAACCAAGCACAAATGTGGGGTCCGTTTTTGTGCGCGAAAAATTGATTCACACCAAAAGCGGGCACTTTTGGCGGTAATCCAAAACAGTTAACTATAAGTATTTCCGATTCCGGTGGTAGGATCACATTATATTTATTAATTTCTTAGTATATTTTTTGTATCGACATATATGTTTAATTACATGTATAATATTTAAGTTGCTTTAAGTTTTTTTTCATGTATGACGATTTGTAAGAGCTGTATATAAAAGCCTATGCAAATAAAGTACTTTTGAATTTTGATTTTTTTTAAATTAAATAAATAGTATAGGTGTTTGCCGAGAGGTTGTAACCCCGAAATTATTTAAATATAGATCCAGTTTAGTAGCTAAAAATTAAAATGGCGTCGCTAGTGTGCCCTACCCGTAACCTGAAGTAAATGGAAGCTATTTCGATGTAGACTGGTGCTTTGAGAGCCGCTTTATGGATCAGTGGCTCCGCCGCCTTTTTTATTGATTGTGACTTTTTTTTTATTTGATAGATGGCAGACGAGCAGACGGATCACCTGATGGTAAGCGCGACATTGGTGGAGTCACAAGTGCTCTTCCTTAGCCCGGGCCCGGAGGAGGAATCCAGATTGGACCTCCGGCACCCTCACTCACGCAAATGATCCGCTTACCATCAGGTGATCCGTGTGCTCGTCTGGCACCTATCACATAAAAAAGACACTCCGATGCCATTCATGCCAAAGCGTAGTTCTCCATGGATGACTAATTACTTATTGTGTTTCACCAGGTTCCCACTTCTGCTGATGATGATAGCCTACTGCCAAATCGTGAAGGTGCTATGGAGGTCAGACAACATTCCTGGACACACGGAGTCACACAAGTTGTGTACAACACCTTCTGGGCAGAATAATTGTGTGTATTTTTTCTAGAAGTAATAATATCCTCTAACCAGTTACGCCTACGGCGGCCTATAGTAACAATAAGCCACGTACGTAGGATATGGTGCTCAAGTGTGTGCACAAACACAAGTGCACTTTACCTTCATATTCCGAAGGGACCGGGTCGGGTACAGGACCAACGGCGTATCGTGCTTTCCAAAGCACGGAGGTACAAAACCGCCAACTTCCGGACTCCTGGCAAACACTAAGAATTTCTTATCGAAGGCTTAGGCGCACACTTTTGGTCAGCCCCGGTGATCGAACCCGGGAGCTCTTGCGCAGCCGTCGCTTCAAAGTGCGACCCACTAACCACTGCGCCACCGAGGCAGTCATTTCTAGAATCAGCACCGACTATTGCTGAGCGGCCGCCTGTTTGGCGCATACAGGGTTAATGTTGTCATACTTTTCGTTTATAATTTATGTTTCTAATTAAGTTTCCTTGTTTTGTATTGTGCCAAATAAAGTTTTCATTCATTCATTCATCTATTCATTCATTCATTCATTCATGCATTCATTCATTCATTTATGCATGCATTCATTCATTCATTCATTAATATATGCATTCATTCATTCATTCATTCACTCATTCATTCATTCATTCATTCATTCATTCATTCATTCATTCATTTATTCATTCATTCATTCATTCTTTCAAACGTTCGTTCATACCTTTATTCATTCATTCATACATTCATTCATTTGTTCGTTCATTCGTTCATTCATTCATTCATTCATAAATTCATTTATAGAAGTAATATATTTGTTATGAGTTATCGAAGTGTATTTTGCATCTAATATAATATACCCGCATCTAATACAATACAGGGTGTATCTATGAACATTTTTATGTGTTCTACCAATACAAAATCACCATACGGTCATCATGTGGTCAAGGTCATCTGACTTGGACCTTTTGTACGGGAAGTCGAAAAAAAAATTTACGAATTTCTATAACTCATAAAATAAATTATGGTGTTCAGAATGAACTCGTGAATACTCGTGGTTAAAGAGATGTAAATGTTCACATATGCACCCTATATATTTTTATCGTTTACATTTCGAAAACCACATAATTGGTATCGTGAATAAAGATCATTTAGCATGTTAGATCAACAAAATAAGCGAAAAAAAATCTGCTGTTCCGCACAATATTGCCGGGTGGAAATTCAATTGTCAATATATAGCTTTCAGTTGATCCACTTGATCTACTTATTGGAGATTAGATTTCTGTTGATTCAGTTGTACCTACTATTGGAAAAAGAGCTTTTTTTTAATACAGTTCTGCTACTAGGCAAGGAGGTTTAAGTTGATCCAGCTGAGCTATTGGGAGATGAGCTTTCTATTAACCTTAATATAAATTAATTTTTGGTCTGGCCTGACGCAATTGGCAGTGACCCTTTCTCATCTCTCATCATCTCATCGCTACCCACTCTGAACATATAGTTATTTGGGTGATGAATATTTTCATTTTTCCAATGCCTGGAGTTGGGTGCCTCTTCAGTTCTGAAGTTTGGTTTCTACCAAACTCTTTTCCGTTCATTACATGAAATGCATAAAAAAATATTTTTTAAGTACTAAAAAAATATTAAATTCAAGCTACAAAAACATTTTATAACATGTAGGCTCTTAAAAAGGTCTCCACTCAGCATCTGGCACGGACACAAGAGGTCCATGGAGCTGGTATTTTGCGAAGACCTTTCTTGCATGACGAAACAGCCTTCCCACAAAGATCCAGTGGTCTACCGTTTTTTTATTAATCGACATTTTGTCAGGGTTAGCAGCAAACCGGCGGACAGCTCCATCGATCCACGCGAATGCTTCAACGGAAGGTCAGCTCAGGTCCCGGCGGAAGGCTGCCAAGATGCTAGTTGCTGTGGTCGCCATGTTCGCTGTTTGCTACTTCCCTGTTCATCTGCTCTCTGTGCTAAGGTTTGTTAACGTTACAGTTAATAATATATTCCAACCAATTACGGCTACGGCAGGTAATCTCAACGATCAGCCACGTATGCAGGATATATTATAGTGCTCAAGTTTGTGCGCAAACACAAGTGCTCTCTCTATTCTCTTACCCTCTATATTCCAATGGGACACCAGCGTGACATGACTGGAGAGGGATCAGGCGCAGGACCAACGGCTTAATGTGCTTTGCGAGGGACGGGGGTACAAGACCGCTTACTCCTAGATTTCGGGCTGACACTAACTATTTCTTACCGAAAACTTAGGTACAAATTTTTGGCCCGACATCGAACCCGGGACCTCCTGCGCAGCCATCGCTTTATAGTTCGACCCACTAACCATTACGCCACCGAGGCACTCGACAACGTTACAGTTACTATATGACTAGATTATAGGCAGACTTAAAGCAGGATGCCAAATTTTGAATTGAATAGACCAATAGTGTTTCACATCTCTTCGATCTGTAGAAATAAAAGGATGATTTTAAACTAAAGTGCCTAAAACACTCCCGATTCCGAAAAAAAGCAATGAGGCGTTTTCCAAAAAAAAAGAAATAGTTCCAAACACATACTAGATGGCGTGAAAGTCACAAAAATTTTACTGTCAAATCAATGAGTGTAGCGCGTCCTCGATTCCCTAATTCTCGGGAAAATTTGTTAATTAAAGTCGTGATTATATAAAATAGATTATATTATTACACTTTGAATAAACGTTCTTTTTAGGAATAATTGTAGGTACTTTTTAGGTATTCGTTTAAGTGTAATAAAGTAAAAAAAAAATAGTTGTCCCATTTTGGTAACAATTATTTTTTCCTACCCTAAAGCGACAGTGGATCAAAACCATAGAATATATGTCCATCGAAAAATGGAATGGTGAATGCTTGTATGCTTTGTATGATATGACACTATTTTTTTAAAAAAAGGACCTATAGTTGGATTTTTAATTAAACAAAGTGATTTGACAGTTGCTCTTGTCCAATCCCCATACATTTTTACGACCCGTTTGGAACAGTGGTAGTGAACGCTATCTCTGATACAAGGGTTGCGGGTTCCATCCCCGCACAGTACAAACATTTGTGTGCATGAACATGTTTGTTTGTATTGGTCTGGGTGTTTGCTATGTATTATAAGTATGTATTTACAAAAGAAAAGTATTATATGTATATATTGGTAATTCCACTGTTGATTCTGATATCCATAACACAGGTGCTTGAGCTACCTATCTCGGGGTCAGATCAATGTATGTGATGTTGTGAAATATTTATTTATTTATTTATTTTATTTACATTTTGACATTTTGCATTTTGCAAATGTATGGGAATGACACATTGACATATATCAGTTTACTTTGACTAATTAAAAATCCCACTATAGTACGTAGTCAACGGAATTGACATTGACAGAACTATTTTCGCCTGCTAAGCGCCATCTATTGAGTTATTATTTTATTAGCTTTTATTTTTTTTAAGAAAACGCCTCATTCAGTTTAAAAAAATAAATACCAGAATACACATAATTTTGATTAGATTGAAAGTTGGTTAATATACTCGTTCTTTATTCATGGGCGCCCTATAACCCTTTTTAAAATAAACACTTGGAATTCCAACTGCTCTTTCATCCGATGACCAGTGTTGATCAGTGAACGCTGCCCCCTTTACAAGGGTTGGGGGACACAGTACAAACATTTATGTGCATTAATATGTCTGTTTGTATTGGGTGGTTTCTATGTTTTATAAGTATATATTTGTAATTCCGCTGTTGGTTTTGATATCCGTAACACAGATGCTTGAGCTACCTATCTCGGAATTAAATCAATGTACCTATGTAATGTGAAATCTTTATTATTTATTCATCCTCAGGTTAGCATACGGCGTCCAGCAGTCTGACGTGGCGACGGCCATCGCCCTCATTTCTCACGTGTTGTGCTACGCCAATTCAGCTGTCAACCCCCTAATCTACAACTTCATGAGCGGTAATTACTTCTTTCAAATTTGTTGATTCATTTATTTCTGTACTAGTTTCTGTAATCTTATTGTTGTTATCATTATCAATAGTTCATATTTCATTGGCATCATCATTAACTTTGCTTCATAAGGGTTATGATTCTCATGTAAAAGTTTTTTTCATCAAACAATTCAAAATTGTATTATATTTATAAGTCTTTACCTCATTACCCTTATACATTTATTTAATGTTTGACCTTATTGATTGGCCTTACACAATCACACCTCCTTTGTTTCCTACTGTGGTTATTTTTTTTGTAATATTATGAAGTTTCTTCTCTGTTAACTATTTTGTTGCGTTTTTCTTTTTTTAATATACTTACATATAAACTATATCGATAATTTTATGAATAAAGTCACCATCACTAACATGTTTTTTATAGTTGTAGTAGTTTTACACAAAAATTTCAGAAACTATCCGAAACGTGGTGATTTTCTCAACTGGTTTTCTGTGTCTAACTATTCTGTGCTCATTTGACCCACTGTCGCGTTTTTCATCCTTTTCCATAAACAAAAAACAATAAATGAAAATCCAATGACAGCATTATTATTATGGACTGAAATAGCACTAAGGAATGATTGAATGCCTAGCAATTGCTTCATTTTCAATGGATCAGCTGGTTCATTCAATCTTCCCCCTACGATCACTATTTTAAAATTTTAGATTGAGTAAGAAATGTTTCTAACCTCTCCTCAGCTTGTAATTTTCTGTTGCGTGCAAGGCTTTCGCGTCGGAGCCCAAATAATGCTAGACCATGATCCAGAATTCGGGAAGTCTGGTAATTACAATGAAACGACTGAGGTCTGACCTTCGCAACCCTTAGGCACGGGAACCAAACCAACTGGATCACTGGATCATTATCTAAAATATTGTGGCTATTTAAAATTTTGAAAAACTTTCAGAGATGTGCAGGTTTCCTCACGATGTTTACCCTCATCAACGAGCTAGTGATAGAAATATGCACATAGGTTTTTGAAATTCAGAGGTATAGGTATACTCGGATTTGGACCACAATCCTCCGTATGGATGGCGCTTCTGTTGCGTGCAAAGCTTTCGCTTCGGAGCAACCCCTAGGCAAGGGAACCAAACCAACTGGATCACTGGATCATTATCCCAAATATTGTGGTTATTCAAAATTTTGAAAAACTTTCAGAGATGTGCAGGTTTCCTCACGATGTTTTCCCTCACCACTGAGCTTATTATAGAAATACTAGCTGACCCGGCAAACGTTGTTTTGCCATATAAATAAAAGGGTTGATCGTAGAAGGGTGAAAATTGAGGATTGTATGTATTTTTGTATGTTGTATCATAAAAAAAGAGATATTAAAAATTTTGTCTAAAAAATAAAAATAAAAATTTAGGGGTGGACTACCCCTAACATTTAGGGGGATGAAAAATAGATGTTGGCCGATTCTCATAGATACTGGATAAGCACAAAAAATTTCATCAAAATCGGTCAAGCCGTTTCGGAGGAGTATGGCAACGAAAACTGTGACACGAGAATTTTATATATTAGATGCACATAGGTTTGTGAAATCCAGAAGTGTATACTCGAATTCTGACCACAATTCTCCGTATGGATGGCGCGTTCTTTTTTTATTATTATTTTTATGACCTAGGTGGCAGACGGTCAGATGAAACACCTGATGAACACTGAGCTACTATCGCTCTTAACGATATTAAATGCGTAGAGAAATATTCGTCGTAATAATAAAGGTCGTTTCCAAATCAACCCTGTATTAGAGAAGACCGCACGCAAACTTCCTTTGGCAAACGGAATCGAAATTGGAGAAGAATCCAATATTTGTTTAAAACAAGTTAATTGAGAGCACTCAAACTTCGCGGAGTCAAAAATATACTAAAGGAATAAATTCTAAGATATTTGCAGACGAGACTTATTTAACGGAATATTTTAAACCAACATTCTAAAAGTTACCTAAGTATTTTTTGGTGTGCAAAAAGGTTAGGTTAGATGGATCATCATCATCAGCCCATTTAAGTCCCCACTGCTGGGGCACGGGCCTCCCTCAATCACATGAGGGGTAATTGCCATACTCACCACGCTTGGCAGACGGGTTGGCGAGGGTTTTGATATAAATGCAGAGTTTTCCTTCTCTGGGTGCTGATGATCATGCCAGCAGCTTTACCGAGGCTTTAAGAGCGAGGGTGGCCTATTCTACTCTGCCGGGCACCACACGGCCAGATGGATAGATACACTTTATTGCACAAAATTTACAGAACTTAGTTTATGTTATTATACTAAAACAATGTAGGCGGTTAGGTTAGCAAATTGTTAAATTTATTCAACCATGTGCATGCATACATACCTACATATACTGTGCTTCGCTGCGTTAGTGAGGGTACCGGAGGCCCAATCCGTGGGAAAGGTGGGTTTAAACAGGGGACTCTACTGGTGTCGCGAGTGTCCATGGGCGGCGGCAACGCTTAGCATCAGGTGATCCGTCTGCTTGTCTGCCACATATCACATATAAAACCCTTATTTAACATCTACTCAATATCTTTATTGCATCTATAGTGTACAGTTAGGTGATCGATTGTAGCTCAGCGGATAAAAACGCACATAATAATAATAATGTCCTCCAAACCGATATTTCGGTCATGGCGGCCAATCTCAGCGATTAGCCATCGACGCAGGACATATTATAGTGCACAAGAATTTGCGCAGACATAAGTGCACTGTGTATTCCCGTACCCTCTTATTTCGATGGGACACTACTGTGACACGACCGAAGAGGGATTAGGCGCAGGACCAACGGCTTAACATGCTTTCCCAGGCACGGGGGTACAAGAACGCCAATTTCTAGACTCCGGCCTAACACTGAGAATTTCTTAACAGAAAAACTCAGGTACAAATTTTTGGCCCGACCCGGGGATCGAACCCAGGACCCCAAGCGCAACCGTCGCTTTAAAGTGCGACCCACTAACCATTGCGCCACCGAGGCAGTCACGAACAAGCAGTCAGAAACGCACATACTCTGGAGGCGGTTAGAATCCGAGCACCTCAACCTCTAGAGTTTTCAAATCTATGTGCGTATTTCAACCATTAGCTTGACGGCCAGGAAGGGTTAGGAAACCTGCATGTTTCGAATAGTTTCTGAAACGTGTTACCATGATTCAGCTGGTATGGTACCCCTGTCAAAGAGTTGCGAAGGTCAGACGGCAGTCGCTTCATTGTAAATACCACACTCCTCAAATCCTGAATCATGTTCTCATCTACTATTATTTAAATGGAATTATATCAAACCTTATTGAACAGACGGCCGTTGGGGGGTACGGTCCTCGAGTGGAGGCCACGTACAGGAAGTCGCAGCCGTAGCAGGCCCCCCACAAGGTGGACCGACGATCTGGTGAAGATCTTGGGAATCCATTGGATGCGGGCGGCACAGGACCGATCTGTGTGGAGAACATTGGGGGAGGTCTATGTCCAGCTGTGGACGTCTATTGGCTGAAATGATATTAAACCTGATGACGCCCTGTTGGTTTAGTGGTTTAAATACTAGGCCGTGATCTCGTGGTCCTGGGTTCGATTCCCGGGTCGAGCCAAAAGTATGTTTCGAATTTTTCGAACATAGCTCGATTGTGTGATCACTAAAGCGCATTTGGCAAGCGTGGTGATTAAGCCTAATCCCATCATAGTAGCGATGACTTGAACTCTATGATGGAGGCCTTTGCCCTGCAGTTGGACTCTAGATAGATTACCCTTTAAACTTTACCTATTTGTGCACCAAAAATTCTTATTACACATCAAACTATGATTTTGATGTGCAATTAGTGTTTTTGGTGAGCAAAATCGTTCATAATGTCAGCCAATAGACGTCCATTGCTGGACATAGACCTCCCCCAATGTTTTCCACACAGATCGGTCCTGTGCCGCCCGCATCCAATGGATTCCCAAGATCTTCACCAGATCGTCGGTCCACCTTGTGGGGGGCCTGCCACGGGAACCTGGGAAAAGGGCAGGAGGATGATGATGTTGTTGCTGTCTGTAGGAAAAACCTCTTTTCAAATAATATAAGATTAATCGATACATCCTGTATTTTTATTGACTAATCGTTGAGATTTGCCGCCATCGCAATAATTAGACACAGAAGGTCGTATGCTTATATATAATGTCAGCTAGCTATTGTATTTATTTGACTACCATAGCCTACAGTGTTGTCGATTAATCGACAAAAGATTAATCGATTATTTTCACCCTAAACACCGTACACACCGTAATAATCTAAAAATCGATTGTACTATCGATAGTATCGTCAATTTAAACGATAATAATCGATTATATCGACAAAAATTAAAATCGGATGAGTCGATAGTATAATATATTGTTAAATTATTGGGCTTATCTAGCAATACTGAGCCGAATATAGCCAAATTATAAATTAATATTAGCAATGTGTGTTGTGGGGTAAACGAGTTCTAGAGTGGAGACCGCGTCTTGGCAAACGTAATGTAGGGCGCCCTCTGGCTAGGTGGGGGGACGATCTGCGCAGGATGGCGGGCAAGAGCTGGATGCGAGAAGCCATGGATAGATCACAGTGGCGAACAATTGGAGAGGCCTACGTCCAGCAGTGGACTGCGATAGGCTGATGATGATGATGAATGTGTTAATACAAAATTATATGCATCTAACACCTTATTATAAATTGCGATCAAAAATTGTTACCATACTAAAGCTCATATCATCCCGTTCCAACACGAAATGTTAAAAAGGGGCTGGCCCGAATTTAGGTCCTGGACTATCCTTAATTCATGATTTGTAATAAGGGGGCTGATGTTTTTTCCGCTCATTTTGTTGATCTAACATGCCTATTATGTGGACGGCATTAAAACGATACAAAATAACGGTATTTTGGCTATTAAATAGTGGCAGAAAGATTCATCAAGTTTTTGCTGTCGAGGTCCCACGTGGCATGTTGTCAGAGCGACATATCTAGCAAGAACAAAAGCCTTTGTTGTCGAGATATATTGACAAACTGTTCTCTTTTGTCTCCAAAAGAAAGACTTTTTTTGTGAATTTTTTGCTTACTGCATCCCATTTTCAAACCTACACGGTGTTATTCTGGCCAATTTTGAATTGGCAACATTAAAAGAAAATTTTATAAAACTCCTATTTAAATCATTCAAAGATTCATCGACTTTTTGCTAATATTAAGTAGGTACTTCAACATTCCGTTGTCTAGTTCCAGAATTAAAAATTTAAAGAAAGAGGTAAAGTTATTTATTTAGTGACATAAAATTATCAGCCTATAAACTGTCCCACTGCAGGGCAAAGGCCTCCATCATATAAATCAAGTCATCGCTTCTATGATGAGATTAGGCTTAATCACCACGCTTGCCAAATGCGGATTGGTGATCACAAATCCGAGCTATGTTCGAAAACTTCAAAACATACTTTTCGCTCGACCCGGGAATCGAAACCCCGAGATCACGACCCGGTACTTAAACCAATAGACCAACAGGACGTCATCAGGTTTAATATAACTCCATTTAAATAATAGTGACATAAATAAAAATCAATTACAAAACATTTTTAACGTAAACTGTATCGTTAATTTGGCGATTACTTACCTACACTTATTGCGTGCCAATAAACTTACCACTAGGGAAGCATAAGACCGAGCGAAGTAGAAGAGTCGAAGTAGGAAATCACACCCTGGTCTCCGAAGCGACGGCTCGCGACGCAACCGTGTCAAAACGATGATGGTAAATTAATATTATTGTTCATTGTGGAAAATATAAATGCTGCAGATTTTTACGAAGTATACAAAGGAATCGTACCTGAATATAAGGGAATGGTGGAAGAGCTAGCCAGTGGTTCATGTGTGGCTATGGAGATTGTTGCCAAAGATAAGAGCCTCAATACTGCAGTAGAGTTTAGGAAATTAGTAGGACCATCAGATCCTGAAATCGCACGGTTATTACAGTCCAAATACAATGAGAGCAAAATTGGGTACAAAACAAAGTTCAAAACGCAATCCATTGTAGCGATTTGGCAGAAGATGGCCTATTAGAAGTGGAATATTTCTTTAAGATCCTAGATTTATAAGTAAAAAGAGGCTGGCTACTTATTAAGTTTGTAACTTAGAACAATATTAATGAAATTACAGTGTGACTGTGTGATGGATGGTGATTTTTTAAATAAATATTTCACCACATCACATACATTGATCAGACTCCGAGATAACTAGCCCAAATACCTGTGTTACGGATATTAGAACTAAAAGCGGAATTACAAGTATGCACTGTCATTTTCTATCGTTTACATCCCGAAAACCTCATAATACGTATCGTGACTAAAATCCATTTAGCATGTTAAATGAACACAATAAGGGAAAAGTAAATCTGCAGTTCCAAACATTATCGCCAGGTGAAAATTCAATTTTATTTCGCTTATTTTGTTGAACTAATATGTTATATATTTTTTTTATGTAATAGGTAGCGATTTTGCCGTGTGGTCCCCGGCAGAGTAGAATAGGCCACCCTCACTCTTACCGAGGTGTCGTAAAAGGCGACTAAGGTAAAGCTGCTGGCATGATCATCAGCACCCAGAGAAGGAAAACTCTGCATTTATATCTAAACCCTCGCCAACCCGTCTGCCAAGCGTGGTGAGTATGGCAACTACCCCCCATGTGATGGAGGGAGGCCCGTGCCCCAGCAGTGGGGACTTAAATGGGCTGACGATGATGAGGTAGCGATTATAGGTAAGCGATTGCCGCCGCCCATGGACACCCGCGACACTAGTGGAGTCACAAGTGCGCTGCCAACCTTTAAATCCCCCATCCCCGGATTGGGCCTCCGGTACCCTCACTCACGCAGCGAAACACAGCACAGTGCTGCTTCACGCTGGTTTTCTGTGAGGCCGTGGTATCACTCCGGTCGAGCCGGCCCATTCATGCCGAAGCTTGGCTCTCCCACGGTTAAAATCTTTATTCACGATACCTATTATGTGGTTTTCGGGATGTTAACGTTAAAAAAACAACGATGTATACATTTAATACTTTTTTTTTGGAAATGATGATGATGAATTATTGAAATTCATCATCATCATTTACAAAATTTAAATGTTTTAAAATTTAAATTTAAAAGTTTTAAGTTCTCGGCTTTCTCTTGTTTTGATGTATCGTTACTTTAACGTTTATTGTATCGATATTACAACGTTATAATACCTACTAAAATATCGTTACATAAACGTCCTTCAGATATCTCATGGCCCCAATGAAATAAATTCCAAAAGATTAAATTGAATGGAAGGATTATTCAAAATGGGTGTACATTTGAGCTTCTTTGCGTAAGACCAAACATTTTATTGCCCAATAAAAGTTGTTTATTTGGGCAATAGTAAGAATGATGACTTTGGTTTCCATTTTCAAAAAAAATACACAAATGCAAATGCTTCTTTGAAAATGTTATTGACCTGTGAAATAAGAACCTATTTATCGACAATGATGTGACAATACGTCATATCTAACAAGGTTTTTCGAGAAAATTACTTGTTCATGTCATTGGTTTTAAGGTTGATTATTAATTTCGGTTAATTTGTTAGATAGGAGGTATTGCCACATCATCTTCGTTATATTGAACATTTTGCAAATATTTATTAAGTTAATTTAGTTTTAAACCATGTTCATAAAACTTGTGATTGGATTTCCGTTATATTAAAATACTAGGGGTTTTTGTACATTGACCACAAAGTCAACTCGCCACATTTTGTTAACTCCATACATTGAAAGTAAACTCACCACATGCATTAAAAATATGTGTAAGTTAGTCACAGGCGGGTGAGGTTTATTTACAATAACCAAAATTATTAATAAACAATTTACTTCATGAAAATAGAACTGTGGTGAGTTTACACTTACTTTTTTTCTGTGGCGAGTTTACTTTATGGTCAATGTACAAAAACCCAATACTAGGACCCCGCTCTCACTTCGTTTTGGGACACCAGTTTCACTTTAAACAAATAGATGGCGCTGGGTCTCGTTTACATCGCACAAACGTTTCGTGTTCTCTGATTGTCAACAAAATTTTAACTTTTTTTCGTAACAAATAACAGAGGTCCATAATTTTACTAAATTGCACTCTCTGATTATGAATCTGTTTTCAAAATGTTGATACCTCGTTTAGTATTTGATTTATAGAGAGTCAAATATCTCAAAATTTGGTTTTAGATTCTTTTTCATTGGCAATTTCAAAACAAGTACAAGCACTTTAAAAAAATGTTTTCGGTATATCAGTAAAGCTCATTTTCTCAATTATATATATCAATAAGATTTATTTTGTAGTCTTTAATCTATATTGAGTAATATTCATATCAACATCCGTGTACTTATAGCGCATACAAATCATCACTTAATTCTTGTAATGGAAAAAACATAAGATAGCTTAATTGGCTGTAGCGTTGCAGGGAAATCAGGTAAAATTATAAATTAAAAAGCATTTCATAATTTGGGGTTTTTATTTTCAAAATATCTATTGAATTTTGTTACATCCCAATTGATACATATTTAAATAAATCCCAAAAAAAACACTAAATGCTACTTTTCAGATTTTCGACCTTCCGTAACTTAATAACTTGACGTGATATGAAAATTCTGATAACAGATCTAGATTCAGCATATTAAGCTCTTCATATTTATCATATTTTTATTCAGGTTGTGTTTTCTTGTTGACTTGTGACCTATAAGCGTTGGCGCTATCTGTATATCGGCTTTGATGCAAATCATAGGTACAATAAGTAACTGCGGTGCAATAATTTTCACGTGAAAACCACTTTACTAAAGAACTGTTGAAAACACTTATTTATTTTGAGACATAGCTTTATCTCATCTCTCGCTTTTTATTTGTTTCATATCTTTTTATCTTTAGCGTTTTAACATTACAGCTTCACTTTATAAAAATAAGCGACTAAATTATTTTGATTGCAGGATTCCCTGGGTTTTCAGGTCAGTAGAGGGAAGAGCACCCTAAGTCTTTGCCACTCTAGGATGATTTCCAAGTGAATTTAGGAAAATACTACCTACGGTTTTTTTGTTGAACTTTGTATGACGGCTTACAGAAGGATAGCAGTTTAGTGACTTCACTACTTAGTCATTATATAGTCACTGCGTAGTCACTGCATAGTCACTACAAAATCACTGCATAGTCACTGCATAGTCACTGCTTAGTCACTACATAGTCACAGCATAGTCTCTACATAGCCACTACATAGTCACTACATAGTTATTTCATAGTTACTACATAGTCACTCCTTAATCAATACTAGTCACTTTATAGTCTCTACATAGTCGCTACAAAGTTACTACAGAGTCACTACAGAGTCACTACATAGTCACTCCTTAATCAATACATAGTCACTACAAAGTCACTTCATTGTCACTACATAGTATAAAACGAAGTCGCTTTCACTGTCTGTCCCTATGTTTGCTTAGATCTGTAATATCAATAAATTTCATTTCAGCCTGTCTTAAATTAGACCCAACTTCGCTTCATTTCGAGATTGCAGGAACTAGCAGTTTCAAAATTTACCAAAAGGTGCCGCTAGGCGTAGTTTACATCGCAAGTGTCTCGTCTTTTTGGGCTAACTGTCGATTTTTTTTGTGTCTTCTTAGATTGATGGAAATAAATTTTAGGGTGGCAATTTCTTTATTTGTGTTATCACATGCAAATGAATGTAAATATGCAATTTAAAAATGAATTAAGTAATTAGTCCTAAATCGTATTTTGTAATAGTGTTTGGCGTTTTGGTGAAATAATTTGCACATGGTAATTCAAACTAACCGTCTTATTAATAAAGAATGAGTACAAATTATTTTTGCTGCTAAATAAATAAAAAAAATGTATTAATTAATGAAGTTCTAAAGCTTATGAAGTTGGCATTTATGATATTGTACTAAAAGGACACCGTATAAAGTAAAATCTTATGCTTTAGAACAGTTTATTAAATAAATAACTCAGTAAAATGTTAAAAAAAAGTTTGTCATTTTTTATTAATGAGACGATGACTTTCATTGGTTCATTTAAAGTGACATTGCAAAGCTTTGGCAATGCAAAAATATCGTTTTCAAGAGGGTAATTTTTAAACATTGACACCAATGCAAGGGGGGCTATCGCGTGTGAATATCCGCTAGATGGCGCGCCTGTGAACCGAGGTACAACTTCAACATCATTGGTTGATTTAATTCGTTAGTTGACAATTTCACATCATCATCACACTCGTCCACTGCTGGACATAGGTATCCCCTAATGCACGCCACTTCTCCCGATTTTTGGCCACTCTCATCCAGCCCACACCAGCCAGCCTTCGAATGTCATCATCCCATCTTGTCGCAGGGCGTCCTACACTACGCATACCGAGTCGCGGTCTCCACTCAAGGACTTTACGGCCCCAACGGCTGTCAGTTCTGCGGCTAATATGACCAGCCCACTGCCACTTCAGTTTGCTAATTCGGTGGGCTATGTCGGTGACTCTGGTTCTCTGTCGGATTACATCATTTCTGATGCGGTCCTTCAGAGATACTCCGAGCATAGCCCTTTCCATAGCTCTTTGAGCGACTTTGAACCGGTGGACTAGTCCAGCCGTGAGCAATTTCACATATCACGTCTAAAAATACCCAATCACCTTGTTGATGGACCTCAGGCCTATAGTGCGCCATCTTGCGGATTATTCGCACGCGATGCCCCCAGTGAGTGATATGTTTATAACATTTGAGTAACTATGCACTTATGGAATGACTTCCTTTCTTCGCATGTAATAACCACTTTTGTTCACAGACATTTAACGTTTTTTAATCAAATTACCGTTATTAAGGTGACGGATATGGCACACTAGCGACGCCAATCGATTTTTATTGTTAGTTACTCTGGGCAAACACTTGTACTATTTATTAAATAACCATACACAAATGCGGACCCATTATTTGTACGCGAAAAATTAAATCACGCTAAAAGTACTTTTGGCGGTAATCAATTTTTCGCGTACAAAAACGGACCCAACATTTGTGCATGGTTATTTAATAAATACTATTAGTGTTTGTATAGAGGTTGTACCCCCCAAAATTGTTTAAAATAGATCCGGTTTAGTAGCTAACAATTAAAAACGAATGGTGTCGCTAGTTAGGCTACTCGTCGCCTTAAAAAATAAACACAGTAAAAATAATTTTATGTTAAAGTCTTCATCAGATCATAAATAAAAACTTTTAAAGGCAGAGTTCACCAACTTTTTAAGCAGCTGTTACAACAATTCTCGACAGTTTGCTTGATTTATTGAGATAAAATATTGAAAAAAAAAATTAAATTAAGAATAATTATGAACTGTTTAACGGTTTGAAAAGTCAGTAAGTGAAAAATAGCTGGCTGTTTTTTTTTATTTTTGAATGGGTATTCCATTGTTTGCTGATTTAAGCCGAATGTTGAACTAACGGGAAAAAAAGATTTTATTCATGACCGTTTGACTGGCATTAAAATGACAAAAATATTAGGGTAGAAACCAATATTATTGATGCACAGTTAAGGCGACGGGTAGCCCTAACTAGCGAAACAATTTGTTTTTAATTGTTCGCTACTAAACCGGATCTATTATAAACTATTTCGGGATTACAACCTCTCGGCAAACACTTATACTATTTATTAAATAGCCATGCACAAATGTTGGGTCCGTTTTTGTACGCGATAAATTTATTACGGCCACTTTTAGCGTGAATCAATTTTTACAAAGGTACAAAGGTTGGGCATTTGTGCATGGTTATTTAATAAATAGTATAAGTGTTTGCCGAGAGGCTGTAACCCCAAAATTGTTTAATAGATCCGGCTTAGTAGCTAGTAATTTAAATCGATTGGCGTCGCTAGTGTGCCCTACCCGTCACCTTAATGAGGGTTTTCGCGTGTGAAAAATCCGCTAGATGGCGTACTGTTGGACTGAGTTCCAACATCATCCGCATTGGTTGTTTAGTTTGTCAAATTGACATTTTGACAGATCACGTTTAAAACTAACCAATCACATTGTATATGGATCTCACTCCTATAGTTCTCCATCTAGCGGATTTTTCACACGCGAAAACCCTTAATGCCAATTCACATATTTACATCTCTTTTGTGTAGGTAAGTATATCTATTACGGCTAAAGCTAAAGATACATGTACAGCTAAACTTATCAATAGCCGACTAAGTGAAGCTTAGACGGAACTTTTTCTGAAGTTGTTTTGTTATTATTAAGCTAATTAAATTATTGTGAAAAAAATATTTGAACATGTCCCTTTTTACAAAAAATGTAAATAAAAATGCTAAAAGGCTCTGATTAAACTAGAAATTAGGCGACTCATGTTAAATTAGCCGTACATCTTTCATCTTAAGCCGTACATTTTTTTATCTCTTTTTATTTTGGAGTCAAAAAATATGTGTCTTTATTTCCCCCTATTACTCTTGATCTAGTATTATCATTGTAGATGTTACACCTGTTTGCAAGTCTAGTCGTTACACGTCCATAACACTTATAATTGCAAGTACCCCTACCCCGAGTTTACTATTTTAGAATTCATCATTTCAGCCAATAGACGTCCACTGCTGGACTTAGGCCTCCCCCAATATTCTCCACACAGATCGGTCCTGTGCCGCCCGCATCCAATGGATTCCCGCGATCTACACCAGATCGTCGGTCCACCATGTGGGGGGAGCCACGGCTACGACTTCCTATACGTGGTCTCCACTCGAGGACCTTTCCGCCCGTCAGGGCACAAAGATCCTCGCAATGTGCGGATCCCTTCATTTTAGAATTAGGCGTCACAAATTCCGCTGTGCCAGTCTTTTGAATTTTTTTCTCATTGTTACAGGCAAGTTTCGTAGGGAGTTCCACAGATCGTACTTCAAATGTTTCTGTTGCTGCCACAACGCTCCTGCTGCAGACCAGAATGGAACCTCTTTCGCTCCAATAGGCAGTTCTAGAGCTGGTACCACCAGGACTGTTGTGAGAAGAAACGACTCTTGTGTCAGCTATAGGCTGACGCACCTGTCGCCGTCAAACCATAACAGGTAAATTCGAAAAGCAAATTCAATCACTGTAGCAGCATTCAAAATAAAATTGAAAAAAAATCTAATAGACAAGCAGATCTCATTGACCTAGGCAGACATAGTCATGCCCGCAGGTGCGCGGTACGGCACCAGCACCAGCATTGCACAGGCTCCCTTTGCTGCCGGATAGGGACGGCTCAGTTCTCCCGGCTGTCCCTATCCCCTCTCCCGGCACGTCCGGGGGAGGAACCGCCTAGTCACATCCGCCCGGGGAATATCGTGGAGGGAGGCTTTGGCTGTATCACCATGATATTCCCCAATACGGGCGATGAGGGAGAACCGCAGGGGGTTTAGTGGGTATGCCTGGCTTCTCTTTGGGAGAAGCCCCCCGCCAAAGGAGAGCCCCACATAACCCGGCCACCCCCCGGTGGTCTGGTATGCATATCCCTTGAGCCGGCGGCATTCCCCCTGCAAAACCAAAAAAAAAAAGCAGACATTGTCATCATATGTTTATTTTTTTAATTACTTCAGCAATGTTTATAAATATGATCTTCTTTTTCTTGTTCTTGTTTTTCTCTTGTTATATCCCTTACTTTTCAGTTGCTTTTGTATTACCCATTACTTTCAAGTGTTAGATATCACTATCTAGTAGTAGTCGTTTCGATTTGTTTTACCTTCTCCTTTATTATAAAGCCTTTTTAGCCCCTCTCTACAAAATGGTTTTCGCTGAAAATCAGCGTCTCGGTTTTACTAAGCCGTAGACACAAGCTGAGTGAAAACCATTTTGGCCACATAACAAAATTATTTCTCTCGTCTCTGTTATTGTGATACTATTTATTATATAACATACTGTTTATAATGTACCTACCTGTAATTAATGTATAATATGTGTCCCTATAAATATTTTCATTAATTCATTAAAATAGATAGATAGATAGATACATTTTATTGCACAAAATTTACAGATCTTAGCCTAAGCTAAGTAAGAATATGTTGCTAAAGACTAGAAGAAGTGTTGAAGGTGTAGCATAGTATTTATTAGTCTCACTTGCTCCTAAGCAACCGGGACAAAACACTAAGATGAAGAATGGCTGCTCTGTGAAAACCGAAAAGAATAAAGCTTTTAGAAATTTGCAAGTGTTCTGAATGGGAATCTACGATAACGACCTCATTGGGGCAGTGGTTGTGGTGTTGTGCTCAAGTGCGAAAGGTGTCTGTTTCGATTACCAGTCTAGTTAATTTAGGACACGACCTTTTCTTACTATACTCGAGTTAGACTAAGTCTTTGAAAACCATTTTTATCAAAGATATTCTTAAAACCTCACTATTTGTACATTTAACTGGCTTCAGCCGCTATTTTAAGTAGGACCTACTCAAAATAGCGATATACCGATGACTCGTATCATCAATGGTACTAGTGACACTTATAGTACGATCGCAAAAGGTTCTGTTGACCCTTGATTGATAGTAATTTCAAAATGCAGCAACAAATAATCCCCTCTCTTTCTAGCATCCACCGAGACTTCGTCAGAAATACGAACACATCTTTCATCGAGCAGATCAACGGTCGACGACCAAAAGTCAGGGACGACTCCATCAGTGAATCCGCCACTAGATTTACCCTCACCACCGACGCTGGCAGAGATTGACAGTTGAATAAAGACCTCTACTACACCGACATAAGGAACAGAAACGAAAGCATCGTCACGTACATAGCTCGCAGCACGAACAGCATCGATTGTAAACCTTATTACGATTGTTTTAAAGGCCCCGGACCAAGTCGTTGCGACAAACACGCCATGGACGAACGGTATAGCGACACTTGCACGGACTATAGAGAGAACGACACAGAGTCAAAGGAGCTGTTCTCTTTGAACGATGAAACCAAAAATGGATTTAAGTTTAAATTTAATCGTAGTCTAAATAGTTGTCAGATTAAAAATAAGAGGAAAGTTAATACAGTTTATTGAATAAAATGTTAGCAGAAATTTTATAAAGCAAATCAAAATGTATGTATAACTATTAGCATTGCAATGTTTCTTATTGTATGTAATCTATATGTCATAGTCAAACAAAAAATAAAAGCTCTTGATAGTAGACTCCATAGTGTTTTCAGCAGAGACAATTCATTTTGCTAATGTCGGGTTAATATTCCCATGATAATCACGTTGTGAGTCTTTCAAGCCTCAGTTTTATGTAGATCTTGGCCTTTGAAACAAGAGACCGCCACATTGATCGATCCTGCGCTACTTTTCGCCAGTTATTGGCCGCAATATCTCATAGATCAGCTTCGTCGACGTCTATCAATACGAAGGTCGGCTAACCGGTGGACCCTGGATTGCTTTCTTCGCAAGACGATCTTCTCTCAATCTTTCATGACGGTCAAGCCAACGGACACGGTGCGCTTTGGTCTCGCCGATGATGTTAGGTGTAGGGCTTCATTTGCACCGGAGACAAATTTCGGTTTTTTAAAACCGGTTTTGAATTGCCGCCACCCATTGACACCAGTGGAGTCAGAAGTACACTACAAACCTTAAAACCCCCCTTTTCCCCGGATAGGGCCTCCAGTACCCTCACTCACGCAGCGAAACACAGCACAGTGCTGCTTCACGCCGGTGGTATCACTCCGGCCGAGCGGGCCAATTCATGCCAAAGCGTGCCACTTTGCGTTGGCTTTTATTAATATCACACCTAATGACGAAAAGCTGAGCATATCCCCTGCTTGGGGTAGGTATTAATGAGTTACCTGTCGCCGAGAACACCCTCAGATGGAACTGTTTTGGATGGAATGCATAAATATTTTCGTTAAAAACCGGCCTCGAATGAGCGATTTTCTCTGGTCTTCACAATCTCCTGTTTTTTGAAAACCGGAGCAAAGCACAAGTTAGGTGTGTTCTCAATTTTCTTTATTACGGGATTCCTGCAGTTTCTCCATCACAGTCTTAAGCTTTCATTGGACCCAAAATCTTGCGGAGGACTTTTCTCTTTACCAAAATACGTTTTTTTTCTTCTTTTCGCTTACTTGTAACTCTAGCGTGTAATTCCTCGTTGTGTCCTTCGCTGTCGTCTTCGCTGCTGTCTGTCGCTCTGGAGCCCGGGGTGCGCTTGAACCATTATGCTTGGTTTGGGAAGTCTGGTAGGGAAGACCTAGGAGGGTTGTGACAATTTTAACTTCAGAGTTTTTAAATGACGATTAGGGCCGAATAATAATTCATATTTTGGAAACACGATGCGCAAACAAAATATTAGTACAATAGAGACCTGAATACCCGTGCAAATTAAGAAAAAACAACACAAGGATGCACTTATACTCAGACATTAAATAAATTCTTACAAAATTTTGAAGAAAAAATTACTTTTCGCATTTTCTTGTGCACAGACGTCAGATCAACGCAGCCGCGACTCGTGCGCCGCCGGCTGGTACTGGCTGGTACTGACTGGAGTAGCGCGCTTGGATGGCGATAAACACGCGTTGTTGCTATCTCGCTCACTCTTATAGGTAGAAAGAAATCGTCCTTGTCACAACTCACCTCTGTCACAACCCTTCTAGGTCTCCCTAATTACAATGAATGCCGTCTGACCTGCGCAGCCGTTTCACTGGGTAACCAGACCAACTGAATCATGGTTACACGTGTCACAAACTATCCGAAACGTGCAGGTTTCCTAACGATGTTTCGCTCGCCGCCGAACTAACGGAATACGCACATAGATTTGAAATATTCAGAGGTGCATGCTCCGATTTGAATCCGGACCCCCCGTATGGAAGGCGCGTTATGAACTACTGAGCTACCAACGGTCTTTCCGCTATCAGAAGATTTTATTAAGAACGAAATTCGAATTATCAATGGAAACACATCTGTATGTTTTCTAGTACAGCTGATGTCCAAGGATAAAGGTAATCTCTTATTATTATTAATTCGGCATGAATTTGCCGGCCTGACCGGAGTAATACACACAGCCTCACAGAGAAACCGGCGTGAACCAGTACTGTGCTATGTTTCGATGCGTAAGTAAGAGTACCGGAGGCCCAATCCGGGAGATAGGCGGATTTAAAGGTTGACAGCGTACTTGTGACTCCACTGGTCTAGCAGGTGTCTATTGGTGGCGGCAATCTCTTCCCATCAGGTAATCCATCTGCTCGTCTTCCACCTCATCATCATTCATCATCATTTCAGCCAATAGACGTCCACTGGACATAGGCCTTCCCCAATGTTCTCCTCACAGATCGCTCCTGTGCCGTCCGCATCCAATGGATTCCCGCGATCATCACCTGATCATCGGTCCACCTTATAGGGGGCCTGCCACGGCTGCGACTTCCTGTACGTTCCCTTCCCCCACTTGACGACCTTCCCGCGAGGACAACATACGGCCGTTGCGTCTGTTCTTCTCGCTTTGTCTTCCACCTACCACATAAAAAATAAAAACATTAGGTGACCAGCTTGCTCTTTCGTTTCCTTTTTTTAATAATGAAATTTGTTTTAGGCAAAACAAATTAGAAGCTGTAGGTTGTTTGCGTGTTATCTAAAATATTCAACAAAAAGTCCTTTCTTATTCAAAGAAAATACTTTTTTGATGATAATTTTTCCAATGGAAGCCTGCAAAAAGTTTTACGCGTTCCTCTGCTCCATCCATCCGCATTTTCTCCACGTTTATTCATTGTGTAATATCACGGTACAAGGTAATATAATTCGTCCTTTACGTTACCGTATAATTATAATAATATGCTCCAACCGATTTCGGCCAAACTCATATCTATCAGCCACTTACGCAGGATATATTATAGTGCTCAAGTGTACTCTCTATTTCCTTACCCTCATATACCGATGGGACACCAGTGTAACACGACCGGAGAGGGATCGGGCGCAGGTCCAACGGCTTAACGTGCTTCGACGCACGGGGGTACAAGACCGCCAACTTTCAGACTCCGGGCTGATTCTGAGAATTTTTAACAGAAAAACTCAGGTACAAATTTTGGCCCGATCGAACCCCCCCCAAGCTCAACCTTCGCTGAAAAGTACGACCCACTACCTACTGTGCGATCGAGTTATAATAGTAGTGTTTGTGATTGTCACATAATTAGGGTTATTAAAACACGAGCAAGGTTTTAAAAAACGAGTCTTGGCGAGTTTTTTAACAGCTTCACGAGTGTTTTAATACCGAATTATGTGCAGTCGCATACACTACTTAATATAAATTCATGTTTAATCTTCAAAGAAAGAAATAATAGGGCTAGAACAAGTTTTGTATACATATCTGATAATCTAGTCGCTTTGTCTGATAAAAGACTACTCATTTCTAACTCTTGATGCTTTTTCGAAAATATCTGGTGAAGTCAAATTCTGAAAATACTTTTCTACTATTTTCTCCATTTCAGATTAAAAAATAAAATAGATTATTTCTTTTCCAATAAATACGGACTCAATCGGCACATTGTAAGCGGCCGCTTACAATATGGCGATTGAGGAGGCTCAAAGTTACCCAGAGAGCAATGGAGAGGGCTATGCTCGGAGTCTCTCTGCGTGATCTTATCAGAAATGATGAGATCCACAGGAGAACTAAGGTCACAGACATAGCAAAAAGGATAGAAGTGGCAATGGGCAGGGCACATAGCGAGGAGAACAGACGGCCGTTGGGGCGGAAAGGTTCTCGAGTGGAGGCCACGAACAGGAAGTCGCAGCCATGGCTGGCCTCCCACAATACATTGGATGAGGGCGGCACAGGACCGATCTGTGTGGAGAGTATTGGGGGAGGCCTATGTTCAGTAGTGGACGTCTATTGGCTGAAATATGGACTAAAAAATTTGGCAGTTCCTATTTCTGCCGCACCATCGAGAAATGGAACTCGTTGCCGGCGCATGTATTTCCTCCTTCCTACAATATGGTTTCCTTCAAACGAAGCGTGTACAAGCATCTCGGGGGCCAGTATGGCGGTGCCAAAGGAGGTTATGCCTTGACATCGCTTCCAACCATTCTAAATCACTTTTGGGGATTTTAGTTAATTTCAGCTGGCCCTACTGAAAATCATGCGTCATGACCTTTTTCAGGGCTCTGCCATAGGCTGAGTGAGGGCCATTTATGTTGGAAGTCACAACACACAATATATATTCGCTGACTGGTTATTTGTACCCTTTTTTATTATGGTTCTAACCGAAGATAATTCGCCCATGTCAAGTAACTTATTGAGATTAAGGCAGTCAGCAGTCGAAGTCAGTTAAAATCACAGTCACTCAACAAAACGCCGGTGTTTTACGTTTTATCGACCTACGGATACAGCGGATATCACTTTAAAAGCAATCGCAGATTTTAAGATTATTAGGTCCAAGCAGGTTGTCACGAGAAAACGCACCCGACACACAATAGCAGTGTTAAAAACGATACAATCCAACGATTCTTATTATTAGGATCACTTCGCGGCACTTCACTGCACAAATAAACACCAAATTTGTAGACTAATAACCACTAGACGCTAATTTAAAACCTTTGAATTGCATTAGCCCACGCGGCTTGTTTTAGCCCTGCCCGCCGAATCCATTTGTACCCTTATCATTTTGTTTTTTCTTTGCTTTGATTTTTTTAGTGTTTATGAAACTGATGTATACCTACTCGTAAATAGTGTTGTGATGTCGGAAATATCGCGAAACGTTTTTAAGGTTACTGACTTTGTATTTTCATACAAAGTCAAACTTGCATTTTTTAAATAAAAAAATCCAAAAGTCATAGAACAAATGTTGTTCAGAATGGTTTGTAGAAACTGTGGTTAGAGGAATGTAAATGTTTTCAGATGCAATCTGTAATTTTTTTTTTCGTTTTATCTAAGCTTCGCAGTCCAAATAGGTCTCGATGACGCTCGAGTAAATGCACATTTTATACGTGGCGGACGAGCAGACCTGATGGTAATCATTTGCCTCCGTCCATAGATACCTGAGGCACCTGTGGAGTCACAAGTGCGCTGCCAACATTTAAACCTCCCTCCCTCCCTCCTTCCCTCAGATTGAGCCCCCGGTACCCTCACTCATTATGGATCCGGTACATTATGGATCGTAGGCTCCTTTAATACCATACAAATCTTGTTTTCCACTGCCTCGGTGGCATAGTGGTTAGTGGTGCGCACATTAAGTGACGGCTGTGCAAGAGGTTCGATCCCCGGGTCGGGCCAAATATTTGTACCCAAGTTTTCGGTAATTAAAGTATAAATTAAAGAGCCGAAGTCTCTATGTTTGCGATCTTGTACCCCCGTGCCTCGGAAAGCACGTTAAGCTGTTGGTCCTGCGCCCGATCCCTCTCCGGTCGTGTCACATTAGTCCCATCAGAATGTGAGGGGGCCAAATATTTGTACCTAAGTTTTCGGTAAGAAATTCTCAGTGGCAGCCGAAGTCTCTATGTTGGCGATCTTGTACCCCCGTGCCTCGGAAGGCACGTTAAGCTGTTGGTCCTGCGCCCGATCCCTCTCGGGTCGTGTCACATTAGTCCCATCAGAATATGAGGGGGCCAAATATTTGTACCTAAGTTTTCGGTAAGATATTCTTAGTGGCAGCCCGAAATCTCGATGTTGGCGATCTTATACCCCAGTGCCTCGGAAAGCACGTTAAGCTGTCGATCCTGCGCCCGATCTCTCTGCTCGTGTCACATTAGTCCCCTCGGAATATGAGGGTAAGGGAATAGAGAGTACACTTGTGTTTGCGCACACACTTGAGCACTATAATGAACGCCCTGATTGTCTAGTGGGTTAAGTACCGGGCCGTGATCTCGGGGTCCTGGGTTCGATTCCCGGGTAGAGCGAAAAGTATGTTTCGAATTTTTCGAACATAGCTCGGGTTTGTGATCACCAATCCGCATTTGGCAAGCGTGGTGATTAAGCCTAATCCCATCATAGTAGCGATAACTTGATTTCTATGATGGAGGCCTTTGCCCTGCAGTGGGACAGTTTATAGGCTGATACTTTAATTTTTTAATTTTATGCGGCCGCATGGCTGATCATTGAGATCGGCCGCCGTAGCCGTAATCGGTTGGAAGATGTTATTATCGATCCCGTTGAGTTAATCCCCGTAATTTATAATAGTTATTGTTATACATTTGTAACTATTCCATCAAAGTTTTTGTTTTCAAACAAAACATAGTTACAGGCGGAAACGTGATCTTAAACACTATACTGATTTAGTCGTTTTCTGTTCTATGTTTAGCCTGATTGAGTCGTACTTTTGTTGTGGAAATAACCCGTTTCAAACAACAGAATTCCGTTGGAATGACTCGTTTGTCATGTCTTTGTTGAAAGCTTGATCAGACTGATTTGAATGAATTAATGATTGCTATTGAGAGTTTACGCGGATTAATAATGATAGACACTGATTAATAATGGAAACAATGGAATTAATTTTATTGGATTAAATAGCTGTCGGTGTTTGGATATCTGACTTCAAGTAAACGTTTAGCTAAGTCACGAGGAAAAGGCGGAACCCCACGGGCCCAGTCTTAGGTTAAATCAAAATAGCGGAAGATAGGTGACTCTCTCTACCGCGTGGACCGCTTAAGGTGACGGGTAGGGCACACTAGCAACGCCAATCGATTTTAATTTTTAGCTACTAGGACGCTGCCGGTGAGCAGCCGTCCCCAACGAGCACTGGAGGTGACCGGTGCAATGCCAGCGCGGGTATCCTAGTACCAGGCGCCGGATGGCCACCTCCAAGGAGAGGAAGGAGACGCACATATTGGCGTCATCTCCGACCCCTCCTCGCTCTTCGGAGCGCATCGGCGGAAGGCTCCTCCTCCCGCGCGCGCTCCGCCGCCTCCTTGCCTGCAGAAAGTGGCAAAAGCCTTCCAGGTTCCAGGCCTCCTCCCCTGACAGCATAGCTTGCACTATACTGGCAAAGGTGAGGTTCTGGCCGACTTTCGCCACCAATGCCTGGCGCTGCTGGTCCCACGACGGACAATACGCGAGCGTATGATCCGCCGACACACGTCTATCTCTCTCAACTCATCTAGGGTAAATAAATAACAAAAGACCTATATTCTTTTTATAGAAATCTGCTACCATTAAAATTGTATTATCTTTCAGTTAGACATAAATAATGTATAAAATTTATATAAAAGTAAGTACAATGAAAATTATTCCTATTAATTTACTATTGATGTTATACAATAGTTATTTTGCATTTATATACACAAAACTGCCTCGATGGCGCAATGGTTAGTGGGTCGCACTTTAAAGCCACGGTTGCGCTTGGGGTCCCGGGTTCGATCCCCGGGTCGGGCCAAAATTTGTACCTGATTTTTTCTGTTCAGAAATTATCAGTGTTAGCCCGGAGTCTAGAAGTTGGCGGTCTTGCACCCTCGTGCCTCGGAAAGCACGTTAAGCCGTTGGTCCTGCGCCTAATCCCTCTTTGGTCGTGTCACACTAGTGTCCCATCAAAATAAGAGAGTACGGGAATAGAGATGCACTCTCTATTCCCGTACCCTCTTATTTTGATGGGACACAAGTGTGACAGTTTGTGTCTGCGCAAATACTTGTGCACTATAATATGTCCTGCGTCGATGGCTGATCGCTGAGATTGGCCGCCATTACCGAAATATCGGTTTGGAGGATATTATTATTATATACACAACTTGGTACTATCACCGAAATTTTAATATAATATTATAGCTATATTTATAGCCAGTAGTTCAATTTTGTATTCACAGTGTCTCGTGGAGTAACCTTGTTGGACTTAGGACCGCCCTTAAGTCTAAGACACAAGGTCGACATTAGGTCGAGTTGAGACCGCGCCCGTGGCACATTCTATGTAAATAATCTTCTGTATATGTCGCAGCCATTTGGTTTAATTAGCCATCCAATTGAACGCCTAAGTCGTATGTTAAACACCGGCGTCTAATCAAATGACTGAAGAACTAGCCATGTCGTTTACAGCACCGTTTTACCAGATGTCTGGACGTTTATCGATACCATCATCTATTGGATGACTAGGCCGATATTTGTTAGAACTAAAATCACTCGACTCAATTTTTTTGTAAAAACTTGCAAACGACGTACGTATTATTTTTTAGCGCTTCAATATTTATTGACTATTGAAAATATAACCATTATAACACTTCAATTTAACTTATAATTGCATAAAATAACTGATGATAGAATATTAAATTTACAGAGGTTTTCGCTGTTTTGATGACGCTGAAGTGGAGAAAAGCGGAACTAATTTTGAATCAATTGGCTGTGTCTTGATCAGGCATTTCGAATAGGCTTATTCTTATGATACGCTAAGCTGTTTAACAATGAGTGTTTTTAGTTCTAACAACTATCGACGTAGGAATCGACTTATTGCATGCCGGCGTATGATTGGGTGACTAGTATTTTGGCATTTAGATTGACAGATATAGCATGTCAAAACGTTATTATGTATACTTAGCTTTTAAGTTTTGTGTGTTGTTGAATGAAGATTACCTATCTACCTTAATCTTGCTACTGGCTATCATTATACAATGTTACTACTTATCAACAAAATATGTACATAATTATTAAATCTTCTATGACTCTATTTTTATAAACTGTAAATATAGACTACTCTTGTTAGAACCAACATATATGTGTCTATGTTTGAGGCGTGTTGTATGTTTGTAAATAAAGTATTAAATAGTTTCTCAGCTTTTCTATGCGTATTTAGATTTAGGTTACACTTTGTATTTGTACACACTAGGTAAGTACCTTCTGAAATCTTCATTAAGGTGACGGGTAGGGCACACTAGCGACGCCAATTAATTTTATTTTTAGCTACTAAACCGGATCTATTTTAAACAATTTCGGGGTTACAACCTCTCGGCAAACACTTATACTATTTATTAAACAACCATGCACAAATGTTGGATCCGTGTACAAAAGCGAAAAATTTTTTCACGCCAAAAGCGTCTACTTTTGGCGTGAATCAATTTTTCGCGTACAAAAACGGATAAAAAAATCGAATACAAATTAAGCATCAGATAGTACTTTTCTTTTAAAGACCCAAGAGGAATATAAATCAAAGTGTTTTCTTATATTATTTATTTTACTATAATGTATCGGGGGTACAATACGGGGATTAACGAGCGGACTCAATGCGGAGCGGAGTCCGCTCATGACCACGGCTGCTGTAACGTAGCCGAAACGTCGAGCCAAATATGTGAGTACACAATGTTGTTTCACATAATAAATATCGTGTTAATCCCCGTATTGATACATTATAGTTATAATGCAACACGAAAATATAAAAAACTATTTATTTTACTACCTATATAAAATGCCTAGTGTGTACATACATAATCTATATTCTTAGACAAGTGTTAAATTGTCTAAGTCTTTATGATATTTGTTCTGAAATCTCTAGCTTTATTTCTCACTGAGTATTAACTATTGCTGTCAACTATTTTTTTACGGAATCCTACATTACGCGTGGCCCAAGAACCTTGATTTCGATATTTTTTTTAAAAACGGCCTGTCTCAAGCCTTGGTTTTATGCAGTTTTTTGGTGACCCGTTAAATAACACCCTTAATTAATTTTTCATCAAACCTATACGTGTGGGGTATCTATGGATAGGTCATTAAAAATGATGATGATGTTTTTAACATAATTTTTTTCTAAACACAATACTTGGGGCAAGAGACGCTCCTCAGAAAACTTAAAAAATATATGATGTACATAATCATGAAAACTAACAACGAAAATTGGTTTGGACTAGATCTAGTAAGTAGTTTTTTTTTAATACGTTATAAACCGTAAACCGCAATTTACCTTCCATATATCTTACTTGCTGCTACTTGCTTGCTGGAACCCTTCATGGGCGAGTCCGACTCGCTCTTGGCCGGTTTTTTAATGATTTATTTTAATTAAAATATTACATTTGATTCATTATTGTTAGTATGACATACCTAATTATAAGTCATACTATATATAATGGACGCATAGTATAGTTAGCTAAGGTAAATGGTTTTGAAGTGTCTTGCCATTCAATACGGGGATTAACACGATATTTATTATGTGAAACAACATTGTGTACTCATATATTTGGCTCGACGTTTCGGCTACGTTACAGCAGCCGTGGTCACGAGCGGACTAAATATGTGAGTACACAATGTTGTTTCACATAATACATTTCGTGTTTATCCCCGTATTGAAACATTATAGTTATAATGCAACGCGAAAATCTAAAAAACTGTCTTGCCATTCCTTTGTCACTTGTTTTTTTATCCCTTGTTACTACAACGGATATCAAAAACAAATTACAAAGTAAAGACAAAGGAAAGAATATGCCGTTAGCCTATATTGACCACAATCTCACCTGATGGAAAGTGACAATGAGGTCTAGGATGTAATGCTTTCGCCTAAAAGATGCCTCTTAGCTCTAGCCTTAAAGATGTCCAGATTGATGTCATTAAAGTGAAGTGGAAATCTTCAAAATCATAATTGAAGATTAAATTCTGAAATTGAAATTAGATTCTTTAAATACAGTTTCTTTATAAAAGAGGACTATTTAATTCCTTAATAACTTTTGTTTTCCCTTGTAGTAACAAGGGATAACAAAAACAAGTTACAAAGGAAAGGCAAACTCTTCGAAACCATTTACCTCAGCTAGCTATACTAGTTGGTACCAACCAGAGGAACCAACCTCAGCAAACGATGAAGTGCCTCCGAATAAGAGAGTCATATCTCTCCGCAACAGTCTTCAAGATACTGTTGAAGTTGGCCCGCACTCTCTCTAGCAACGAAGACGTTTTCTGGCTTATTACCCCAAAATAATATTTTTAAAACTTTATACACCTCTAATAACGTCCTGTTGGTCTAATGGTTTAAGTACCGGGCCATGATCTGAGGGTTCGAATCCCGGGTCAAGCAAAGGTATAATTCGAATTTTTCGAACATAGCTCGGGTTAGCGATCACCAATCCGCATTTGGCAAGTGTGATTAAGCCTAATCCCATCATAGTAGCGGAGACTTAATTTCTATGATAGAGGTCTTTGCCATGCATTGGGACAGTAAGTAGGCTGATACTATACACTTCAAATAACATTTTATAACAATACACTCGAGAAAAGGTGTTACCGAAGTCGGCGCCCAATTCTATCTTGTAATTTAATACAACATTCAATTATTCAACAGGGATTAGGCGCCGACTTCGGTAAAACCTTTTCTCGAGTGTACTGTTGTAAAATGTTATTTGAGATGTATAAAAAAGTTGAAAATATTACTTTAGACTTTTTAGTTCGCCGTTTTTTTCGCAGATTTATTTTTTCAAGCCTTTTAGTGTCTCATTTTTTGAAGTCGGTTAAAAATCATCTGTACGCGACTGAACAAACATCTCCGATGCACTGCAGAAGCGAGGCAGCCCGAACAATGGCCTGAAACCATTGATATACTTTTGCCAACCGGGTTATTTAAATAATAATAAATTGCAATTCATCATCGTCATCGTCAGCCCATTTAAGTCCCCACTGCTGGGGCACGGGCCTCCCTCAATCACATTAAGGGTAATTGCCATACTCACCACGCTTGGCAGACGGGTTGACGAGGGTTTTGGATTAAATGCAGAGTTTTCCTTCTCTGGGTACTGATGATGATGCCAGCAGCTTTACCTTAGTCGCCTTTTACGACACCTCGGTAAGAGTGAGGGTGGCCTATTCTACTCTGCCGGGGGCCACACGGCATTGCAATTGATTAACACCAATTTCGAAACATAAAAATTTTGCTCGAGATTTCAGAAACACTGTATATACAATTAATTTAAGTTGGGAACACACTGTATCGGTATTTGATAGTTGATAATGTGTCTAGCCGAATTGAAATAAATTTATGTTGTACAAATAAAATAAGTAAAAATAAATTTCAGCTGTTTTATTGACCCTAATAATTCTTAATTTGTATACTTCAAACATGATTCCCGATGGGCCAATTTAATAATTATGACAACTCATTTTGTTAAGGTCGTTGGTTCAATTCCCACAATGGACAAAAATCAATTTCGTGATATGAACACATATTTGTTCACTGTCTGGGTATAAATGTATTGAAGTAATATTTGTAACTTCCTGGTGAATGATATCCTTAAGGAGACGGGTAGAGCACACTAGCGACACCAATCGATTTAATTTTTTACCTACCAAACCGGGTCTATTTTAAACAATTTCGGGGTTATAACCTCTGGGCACACACTTATACCATTTATTAAGTAAACATGCATAAATGTTGGGTCCGTTTTTGTACGCGAAAAATTGATTCACGCTAAAAGTGGCCGCTTTTGGCGGTCATCAATTTTTCGCTACTAAACCGGATTTATTTTAAACGTTTTCGGGGTTAGAACCTCTCGGCAAACACTTATACTATTTATTGAATAACTATGCCAAAATGTTGGGTCCGTTTTTTTTATCACCGCCAAAAGCGGCCACTTTTGGCGTGAATCAATTTTTCGCGTACAAAAACGGACCCAACATTTGTGCATGGTTATTTAATAAATAGTATAAGTGTTCGCCTAGAGGTTGTAATCCCGAAATTGTTTAAAATAGATCCGGTTTAGTAACTAAAAATTTAAATCTATTGGCGTCGCTAGTGTGCCCTGCCTGTCACCTTAAGGCGATACCTGGTCAAAACTACCGCTGCTCATCGATTTTACTTTATTGTGTTGTCCAAAGCTGACACTTTGGAGCCCAGGGAACGTTTAATTGTAGGAAGAAATTCTATAATGTATCAATACGGCGATTAACACGATATTTATTATGTGAAACAACATTGTGTACTCACATATTTGGCTCGACGTTTCGGCTACGTTACAGCAGCCGTGGTCACGAGCGGACTGGCGGAGCACGGCGTCGTCTGCTGGGGCCGGGCTGTGAATCTTCGGACACCCTCACATTTTTTGATATTAATTCGCCACTAAATGAATTGTCAGTGAAGCTACTCCGACACACTACACTAACAGTATCGGTGTTTGTTTGCGTTAGTAACGGCCTAGCACGGGGTTTGCACTTGTTAATTACTGGATTCCAAGTCGATGATATTTTAAATCCATCCTCCCGATTGAAAGTCTTATACTTCTTGATCTCAATCGATTCACGTACACGAAAGAAATTCTTGCGTGGTTTTACGTGGTATTTTACGTGGTTCGCAAACATTTGTTAAAATTTCCTTATTGAAATCATGTGGTGGAGCTAGTTTCGCGGTGTTGCCTTAATAAGCTTAGCCAAACATTAATCATAGAACCATCTTATTATTCACGAGTCGGCTGACAACGGGATGGGGTAACATCTCAAATCCTAATTTTGTCAAAGCTAATTTACAATAAAGAGCCAGCGGTTAGAATGTTTGCAATGATTAATTATCTATGTCAAACGCCCTGGGGGGCGATTCTCGTGTACTCGACATTGAACTCAAGAAATTTGTATTACGACCCGATTGGAACAGTGCTAGTGAACGCTGCCTCTGATACAAGGGTTGCGGGTTCGATCTCCGCACAGTACAAACATTTGTGTCATGAACATGTTTGTTTGTATTGGTCTGGGTGTTTGCTATGTACTATAAGAATATATTTACAAAAGAAAAGTATTATATGTATATATTTGTAATCCCACTGTTGATTCTGATATCCGTAACACAGGTGCTTAAGCTACCTATCTCGGAGTCAGATATTTATATTTATTTATTTATGTTAAACTAAATTGGACTTAAATTTCGAGTGCACGAGAAATAGCTCCTTAGTTTCATAACTTCCTTATAACCGAGACTATAAGGGAGTTGCCACACTGGCGGATTGCGAGCGTTTTCAAAGCAGAGCGACGACGCAGCGAGCACGTTGCGACCGCGCAACTGTCCAACGGATTCGCCGCGAAGATGAGTCTGATAGTCTTGTGGTTAATCGGACACTTTGAAGTTCAAACCGTACTAGTACAATGCCAAAAGTGTCATCATCATCAGCAACCCACACTCGTCTACTGCTGGACATAGGCATCTCCCCTAATGCACGCCACTGCTCCCGATTTTCGGCCACTCTCATCCAGCCCACACCCGCCAGCCTTCGAATGTCATCATCCCATCTTGTCGCAGGGCGTCCTACACTACGCTTACCGAGTCGCGGTCTCCACTCAAGGACTTTACGGCTCCAACGGCTGTCAGTTCTACGGCTAATATGACCAGCCCACTGCTACTTCAGTTTGCTAATTCGGTGGGCTAAGTCGGTGACTCTGGTTCTTTGTCGGATTACATCATTTCTGATGCGGTCCTTCAGAGATACTCCGAGCATAGCCCTTTCCGTAGCTCTTTGTGCGACTTTGAACCGGTTAACTAGTCCAGCCGTGAGTGTCCACGTCTCATCACCGTAAGTCATGACCGGGAGGACGCACTGGTCGAAGACTTTCGACTCAAGACTTTGAGGGATGGGTGACGAGAAGACTTGACGAAGTTTACCAAATGCTACCCAGCCTAGCTGAATTCCTCTATTGGCTTCTCTCTCGAAGTTGTTTCTGCCTAATTGGAGCGTTTGTCCTAGATAGACAAAAGTGCACCAGTACACTTTAACAGTACAATAGTACTTATTAGTACAGTAAACTTAAGGTGAAGGGTAGGGCAAACTAGCGACGCCAATCTATTTTAATTTTTAGCTACTAAACCGGATCTATTTTAAACAATTTCGGGGTTACAACCTCTTGGCAAACACTTATACTCTTTATTAAATCATCATCATCATCAGCCCATTTAAGTCCCCACTGCTGGGGCACGGGCCTCCCTCAATCACATGAGGGGTAATTGCCATACTCACCACGCTTGGCAGACGGGTTGGCGAGGGTTTTGATATAAATGCAGAGTTTTCCTTCTCTGGGTGCTGATGATCATGCCAGCAGCTTTACCTTAGTCGCCTTTTACGACACCTCGGTAAGAGTGAGGGTGGCCTATTCTACTCTGCCGGGGACCACACGGCCACTATTAATACTATTAAATAAACATGCACAAATGTTGGATCCGTTTTTGTACGCGAAAAATTGATTCACGCCAAAAGTGGCCACTTTTGGCGATGATAACAAAAAACGGACCCAACATTTTGGCATAGTTATTTAATAAAAACCCTCGGTCCCTCACTTACCAACAGGTAACAGGAAAATATGCCCAAAAATCTAGCCATAGTGTCTGTCTATTCGAAAATAAAGTGGTTTTGGTTGGCTCGCGCGATTAATGTCACCACTTGTTGCGGTTTACAGCGTCGCGGGAGTCCTTGTTTGTACATAAAATATTACTTAACCCTGTGACAAATTAATTCTATCTCCCCTACTGTGAAGTAAAAATTGAATCTTACACTCAAGACACAATATTTCCGCTATCGCTTGCTAGTTTGATACACACGCTCACTTCATACATAATTTTAATTAATTTTCAACACATCTATTTCACTCTAACGCCCTGTTAGCCTAGTGGTTTAAATACTGGGTCGTGATCTCGGGGTCCCGGGTTCGATTCCCGCGTCGGGAAAAAATCATGTATCGAATTTATTATGTGATACAACATTATGTACTCACATATTTTTTGCTCGACGTTTCGGCGTTACAGCAGCGGTGGTCACGAGCGGACTAAGGCCTAGAACGCACTAGCGGGTGGTGAAACCGCTTGATAACAACGCACTCATTTGCGGCTAGCCGTCGATCTCTCCGATTGATGATCTCCGAATCTTCCGGAGCTGATG
Organism: Marasmia exigua; assembly: GCA_019059595.1. Taxonomy (NCBI): domain Eukaryota; kingdom Metazoa; phylum Arthropoda; class Insecta; order Lepidoptera; family Crambidae; genus Marasmia; species Marasmia exigua. The sequence continues at coordinate 13,996,802 of CM032486.1, forward strand.
TGCGGCACGCCGCATCGCGGACTACCGTTAGTGCGTTCTAGGCCTTACTTATCTGTTAATTTGGGGTTAGAAATGAGTTGGTACTTTTAGGTATCAAATGTGTCAGCTCGAAATGGCTGGCCTATAATATTGACGTACATCAATCATGGAATATCATGGCTGTGTTTCAGGGGAAGGGACAGCTTTAGCTGACTCACGGGTTTTTTTTTCTCATTCGTTGGGTCGTCGGAATTATGATAGGCGGCGATGATTGGCTGCCATTAGGTGACTAATTTGCTCGTTAATTTATTGTGACTGCCTCGTTTTCGCAGTGGGTAGTGCGTCGCACTTTAAAGGGACGGCTGCGCTTGGAGTCCTGGGTCGATCCCCGGGTCGGGGCAAAATTTGTACCAGAGTTTTTCTGCTATGAAATTCTCCATTTCTGATCCCATTCTTTATCCGCACAGGTGGTAATGTAATAATATTAATATATAAAATAATGTGTATTTCTGCCATTCTCAATTTCATTTGTTAAACTACTTTGCACTGCCTTCCCTTATTACGAATACGATATTTCTTTCCTCTACCCAAAGGTTGTCTGGAAGAAATCGCTACAAGCGATAAGACGCCTTATTGTACTTACTGTTACTGTTGTATCATGCTTGTATTTTATTTTTGTGCAATAAAGAATATCTATCTGTCTATCTATTTCTCAGTGTCAGTCCGGAGACTGGAAATTGGCAGTCTTATACCTCCGTGCCTCGGAAAGAACGTCCTGCGCCAGACCCCTCTCCTGTTGTATCACACTGTGAAAGAGAGTGCACTTGTGTTTGCGCATACACTTGAGCACTATAATAAATCTTGCGTAAGTAGTTGGCTGACGGGCAGATCGATTACCTGATGTTAAGTGTGCCAATTAGTCACGCTCATTCGAGTTATCGCTAAGGAAAACTGTTGTCTTTCACTGTTTGTTTTGAACGTGGCAGACACACTCTTCGGCATGTTTGGGCTGGCTCAACCGGAGTGACCACCACGGCCTCAGAGAAAACCGGCGTGAAGCACTATGGCTGCGTGAGTGAGCTATGTCGGCAGTCGGGAGTTCATAGAAAAAGTCGTGAGAACTCGCGAATTCCCGATAATCTAGCAACCATTGAACCCAAACAAAATAGCGACAAAAGGTAGCCCAGTTATCTTAATAAAATACCTTCTTGATATGCAGTGGAAAAAGAATCCCTCCCTTTCCTAATAAATCAATCACTTTTACTCGTAGTAACTCAAATGGTATTATTCGTTTATAAAGCATAAATCTCTATCAGGGCTTTTCCGCTCTCTCTAAAATACATTAATCTTACGACCCAAATTATTTATTTTCTGACACATGAATGGGTTAACAGAATTCACCCTCAATTCATGACTGTGGCTGTCCCATACGTATCTTGATTCAAGAATCCTTCGTGATGTTAAGGTGACGGGTAGGGCACACTAGCGACGCCACAAACAAATGTTGGGTCCATTTTTCGCGTACACGTTGGACCCAACATTGGTGCATGGTTATTTAATGAATAGTATAAGTGTTTGACGAGAGGTTGTAACCCCGGAATTGTTTAAAACATCGTCAGCCCATTTAAGTCCCCACTGCTGGGGCACGGGCCTCCCTCAATCACATGAGGTGTAATTGCTCACCACGCTTGGCAGACGGGTTGGCGAGGGTTTTGATATAAATGCAGAGTTTTCCTTCTCTGGGTGCTGATGATCATGCCAGCAGCTTTACCTTAGTCGCCTTTTACGACACCTCGGTAAGAGTGAGGGTGGCCTATTCTACTCTGCCGGGGACCACACGGCTATTTGTTTAAAACAATTCCGGTTTACTAGCTAAACATTAAAATCGATTGGCGTCGCTAGTGTGCCCTACCCGTCACCTTAAAGAGATTTTGTAGGTGAACTAAGAGAAAGTGTACTTTCCTGTCTGATTCCATTGACCAGTATTATATTATTATAGTGAAACACAACCTGTGCGGATAAAGAATGGGATCAGAAATGGCGGCGCATCTATTCACTTCTCGCTCGCACACTATTTGCGTCTATACTCGCACTCATGGGGTGCGAGTATTGATGTTTGTTTTGTTAGTATAGGCTGGTACAATTCATGGTAAGGATTCTCTCAAAAAATAACAAAATAGAAACTTTATTACATCTTCACCATCACTAATGTCAGAATCTCTGACTACGGAATCTGAGTCGGGCACTTATAGAATAAAGTTTTCCACCACTCTAGTAATTAATTCGTCCAGTTTTGCACAAGTTTTAGATTTAACGCGTTATTAGGCGAGATCACTCGTAAGGAAAATTGTCAAGTGATATTTTGACAAAGTGGGTAGTCAACAGTCGTAGTCGGTCGAAGTCTCAGTCACTCAATAAAACGGGCGCGTTATCGACATACGGATTCAGCCGAGACTACTCCAGGTTTTAAGACTCTCTTAGGTCCTAGAAACTTGTTCAAAACTGACTCACTCGTTTTAAACAAAACTACTGTGTGTAGTTTTGTTTAAAACGATTAAAATTCAAACATTCCTATATCCCTTTCCGGCACCTCACTGCACGAAACAACAACATGTAAGATCAAATGTTGTACCAAATGTTAATACACCTGAAGTGACAAGCTCAATACCAGCTTTTCTACCAAACATTACAGATGATTAAGTTTTTATTAAAGTGTCTTGTATTTATCTAAATATAAGTCAACAAAATTACTTCTTTATATTATTGAATTAAAATTACTTATAAACAAATTATGTCGGCGTATGTTTTTAAGAAATAGGTATATACTATTGTACGATCATACTATTGCAGTGGCAACATTGTAGTAGATTTTTTGGTCTTGAATTCCAGTTTTGGGTATAGATCTAGTGAGTAGTTTTTTTAATTACGTTATAAGCCGTAAACCGCCATCCATATATCTTACTTGCTGCCCCGGAACCCTTCATGGCCGAGTCCAACTGGCATTTGGCTGGTTTTTTTTTTATTTTAGTTACATGGAAGCTCCGTAGACTTGCGAATTTTCTTGAAGCTATGTTTCTGCGGATTTTATTTTACGTTTCCTTATATTTTCCTCCTCCCTAAAATACATTACCCTCCTCTTTCGACTGTTTAATGGCCACTTAAGTCTTTCTTTAGAGTTATCGCTGTTTTATAGAGACTCCAAGTGACTCAAGAGGTCCAAATAAAAGCTAAAAGCGTGTCTTAGATCGATAAGATTTGAAGTGATTTTTATGGCCTTTGAAAATTTAAAGACAGGTCACCTATTTCCGCACTGTTGGTCTAGTGGTTTAAGGTGACGGGTAGGGCACACTAGCGACGCCAATCGATTTTAATTTTTAGCTACTAAACCTGATTTATTTTAAACAATTTCGGGGCTACAATCTCTCGGCAAACACTTATACTATTTATTAAATAACCATGAACGCAAATGCAAAAAATTGATTCACGTTAACAGTGGCCGCTTTTGGCGTGAATCAAATTTTCACGTACAAAAACTGACCCAACATTTATGCATGGTTATTTAATAAATAGTATAAGTGTTTGCCGAGAGAGTGTAACCCCGAAACTGTTTAAAATAGATCCGGTTTGAATTGACATAACTTCTAGTAACATAAAATAGTTATAATAATAATATAATAAATAATTCAGATATTAGTAAGTAAATACAGACGCTTCACCAACACCTTGTAAAGCTTAATTTGTTAAGGTGACGGGCAGGGCACACTAGCGACGCCAATCGATTTTACTTTTTAGCTACTAAACCTGATCTATTTAAAACAATTTGGATATTATAACCTCTAGGTAAACACTTATACTGTTTATTAAATAACTATGCACTAATGTTGGGTCCAACGCGTACGCGAAAAATTGATTCACGCTAAAAGCGGCCACTTTTGGCGTGAATCAATTTTTCGCGTACAAAAACTGACCCAACATTTGTGCATGGTTATTCAATAAATAGTATAAGTGTTTTCCGAGAAAGTGTAACCCCGAAACTGTTTAAAATAAATCCGGTTCAGTAGCTAAAAATTAAAATCGATTAGCGTCGCTAGTGTGCCCTACCCGTCACCTTAACTATTCTACTTTAATTCAGTGACGTTAAAGTGGCCCAATTTTTTTTTATATATTAGAATAGCCAGACATTTGGCCACTACCTCACCTGATGGTAGGTAAGTGATGATGGGGCCGAGGATGGATGATGTTTGTCTAGTAACAGCCTATTTAATATTTTCTTGAATACGTTCAGATCATAGCGTTCAGGGAACACATCTTCCGGCAATGAGTTCCATACTTTGGCCATACGCAACATGAATGTACATTTGTACCGTAATTTATCATGAAAATCATACCAAAAATTATTCACAATGCAGAGAATTCGTGTCGATTCGACATAATACTGCAAAAATCGATACATTGTGAATTGTGATATTGTCGAAATAGCGGATATGAGACCTCACACTAATCTATGCGCCATAGAGCTATTAAATGTTTAGAGTTGAAAAAAACCGGCCAAGTACGAGTCTGACCCAAGATATTACTAAATGGAAGGTAAATTGCGGTTGAAAGTTTATAACGTACTAGCTTTTGCCCGCGACTTCGTCTGCGTGTAATTCGAATAAAAGCAAGGTCTTATAGATATCTTTATAAATTATAGCCTATGTGTTATTCTGATCTATAAGCTACATTACTGTAAAGTTTCATTAAAATCCGTTTAGTAGTTTTTGCGTGAAAGAGGAACAAACATCCATCCATACATCCATCCAAACAAACTTTCGCCTTTATAATATTAGTAAGGAAGTAAGGATTAAAAAAACCACTTAGTATATCTAGTTCAAACCATTTTCGATGTCAATTTTCGTGGTAATGTATACCTATCATATATATTTTTATTTAATAATTCTTATTATAGAAGTTAGAGGGGAGGGGGACACGTTTTTCCACTTTGGAAGCGTCTCAAGCGCAAAAAAAGTTAAGAAAAAAAATTACAAACTTCAACATCATTTTAAATGACCTATCGATAGATACCCCACACGTATGGGGCCCCCAATTTTTTTTCTTATTTTTGTGTAAAAATTGTAATGTGGTTAACAAAATACATCTATTTACCAAGTTTCAACAGTATACTTTTATAGTTTCGGAAAAAAGTGTCTGTGACATACGGACGGACGGACAGGCAGTCAGAAAAACAGACAGACATGACGAATCTATAAGGGTTCCGTTTTTTACCATTTGGCTACGGAACCCTAAAAAGGTTGGTTTTGCATAAATGCTAGTTTTGTGTGATGGATGGCAGAGGGAGCAAATGATGGTAAAGTACTGTAAACTATTAACACCCGCTAAATCATTGAAATCACAACTGCGCTGCCATTCACTCACTCACTCCCTCACTACACTGAGTGAGTATTGATGAGACTATCGACAGCTCATGTCGAATCAAGCACTTACAAATTTCGTCGGCTTAATAACGCGTTCAGTGGTCTAATTGGTAGAACATCCACCCGGATTGTGGAAGGTGTGGCTTCGAGTCCCGCCTGAACACGAGATGAAATTTTTAAGTGTGTTATTTACTTAATGATAAGACGTCGATTCTATCCCTTCTAAACACAACAGCCATATCTCGAAAAGGTGGCCAAAACAGCCGGCCCTTCCGACCATTAATGTAGCTTATTGTGTAGCGCTATTAAAGTGCTAGAAAGGTCACTTTGACCTCATAAAGCTACACTATAGGTCAAAAACTCCTAGTATGAAAACATACCCTTAATTTCAGTTGAAATTTCCTACTTGACATTACGAAGCAAGAGCGCCTAATTTAAAGCAGACGTTACGAGCGAGTCGGAGTTTTCCTCTCTTTTACACGCGCTGTGTGTCTCCTTTGTTTGGATGCGACAGGTAGGGTAAGGAGGAGGAATGGCGTTCACTTATATATATATATATCATACATAATTGGTGAAAAAATTACGCATCATTATAAAAGAGAATAGTTTAACTCAGAAAAGTAAAATATGTAGGTAAAAAACACCCTAAAGTTTTAGACTTACCGAAAAAAATCAATAGACGAAATATTTGATCAGTGCGGCCGCAAAAAAAGAAACGTACTTCACCGTCGCATGACGCGGGCTGACTTTCCGATCACATCGCTGTCCGTTAAAGGACCCCTTCTTTTGCCCTCCACACAACGTGGCGTGATGCTATGTTCTATTTTGACAGAGCTACAGAGCTGAGCGCCATTACCCACTGAGCGTAATTCCCCCCGCTTACCCTATTCATTAAGGGACCAGGTCACAAAATAAATAGACACAGATTTTCGGCTGTAGTTAAACATTGGAAAAAAGGGTGTATCTGTGAACATTTACATCCTTATAAACACATGTTCTACCAACCATTCTGAACAACATTTATACTACGACTTTGTAAAATTCGTCGAATATTTTTTCGTCTTCCCATATTAAATAATCATGCCACGAATTTGTATTTTATTTTTATGCACGTGATCTCGGGGTCCTGAGTTCGATTCCCGGGTCGAGCAAAAAGTATGTTTAACATTTTTCGGGTTGTGATCACCAATTCGCATTAGGCAAGCAAGGTGATTAGGTAAGCCTTATCCCATCATAGTAGCGATGACTTGATTTCTATGATAGAGGCCTTTGCTCTGCAGTGGGACAGTTATGGGCTGATACCTGACCTTACTTTAATGAGAACTTCCGAAGGTAACTTACAATAAATTCACAGGTTGTCGAACTTTAATTTACTCTGTGGCACCACTAAAAGCCCCGGTCTGAGGATATTAGGCGAAATTACCTAGGGTTCCTTTCTGTCTGAATTTGTATATTTTTATTATTTTATCGTTTTTATGCTAGAGGCTGACAAACGAGCAAGTGAGTCACCTGATGGAAAGTAATCATCACCGCCCATGAACATCCGCGAAATCAGAGAGATCAGGATAAGGCTTAATCAACACCCTTGCCTGATGCGGATTAGTGATCACAAACCCAATCTATATTCGAAAAGTTTAAAACACATTTTTTGCTCGACCCGGGAATCGAACGTCCTGGGTTCGAGATCACGGCCCGGTACCTTAACCTCTCCCAACTGGGTGTCCTGATATAATAGGCAAGTTGACCCATGTCACCATTTATAAAAATAATTTTTAATTCTAGTATTATTCCGTACAAGGGCCCGAAATATATAAACTTCAATAAATATAAATACGAGATTGCTGTAAAAATTCAACTTCATCATCATCAGCCCATTTGAGTCCCCACTGCTGGAGCACGGGCCTCCCTCAATCACATGAGGGGTAATTGCCATACTCATGCCACGCTTGGCAGACGGGTTGGCGAGGGTTTAGATATAAATGCAGAGTTTTCCTTCTCTGGGTGCTGATGATCATACCAGCAGCTTTACCTTAGTCGCCTTTTACGACACCTCGGTAAGAGTGAGGGTGGCCTATTCTACTCTGCCGGGGACCACACGGCGTAAAATTCAACTTAAATCCGTTATATTTTTACTTTGTTTTCTTTTGATTGAAAACACCGTCCGCCATGGTTCTACGTACACCGTTCACCATTATTGTAAACAACAAAACGTCAAGCCATAGTTTTTATTCCGATAAAAAGGTTATGACAGTAATGACAGTCAGTATTGCTTACAATAACAGTGACGTTACGGCACAGATAATTATTAGACCATCATGGCGGACAGCTTTTATGGCTGTATAGCGAAAATGTAATTTAAAATAAATTAGAAAAGTTGCTTAAAAAAAATCCTATTTTTTACATTACGCGTAATGAACCGTTCAATCAAATAATAAAAATAGTGACTGGCAATTAGCCTATTATATATACCTATTTATTTTTTTTTGCAGGGCATAACGAATTTTATCGAAGTCATTTTATATTACCTTCGCAGTAATTAACATAACTTCGAACTTTAGGCACCAGACCCAGCCAGGGCAAAATGCCTATTCCGGTCTAACCGGTACACCAGGGGCCCAAGGAAATGCAGTTTTCTTTAGAAACATTATCTGGCGGGTAAGGAATGAAAAGGGGTTCAAAGGTTGGCAGTGCATTTGTGACCCTACTGGTGTCGCGGGTGTCTATGGGTGGCGGCAATCGCTTACCATCAGGTGATCCGTCTGCTCGTCTGCCACCTATCACAAAAAAAAAAAAGACAAGTTGTAAAGTCTAACTTTGATAGCTCTATGCCTCCATTATGAAAGCGCAGTGGTATACAAAAGTTGGCTTTGTGGTATTGTGCTCGGTACAGGCTGTATTTGTTGCCAGAGAAAAAAGAAAACATTAGAAAATGCAAGGTATTTACAGTACCTACATAATAGATATGTATCTACAGTGAAACCTGGTTAAGTGGGACCTGGATAAGTGGGAAACCTCTATTATCGGGAACTGCAAATAAGGTCCAGGACCCTTTTTATCGAATTACCTAAGTTAATAGGACCTCTCAAACTTGGTTATATGTGATTTGATTTCTAGGATTTTATCAATTTTTATCTGTATAATTGGGACTCTAGTGCAAGAGAAAATACGATTATTATTTTTTTTCTTTATAGAAAGGCCAATCAGGATGACCTCACTCCGCCTGATGGTAAGCGGCCGTGAAATCCAAATATGAGGTTGACAGGCACAAAAGAACTAACAAAATACCCATTGAGTCTACCCTCCTCACCCTGATGGCCTGCTGAGATGCCGCTTCACGCCCCGCCTAATAGACAACGGATTGTATGAAGGAGGAAACTACTAAACTATTTACTAACATTTCCACCTTTCTAAATGATATAACGGCACACTTTGATCTCTAAATGTGGTGGTTTCTGTAAATGAGACAGCCAAATTTCAAAACTGGATAAATAAATGAATAGGCGGTTCATTTTTGACGACTTATTTAGAACAGTGGTAGTGAACGCTGCCTGTGATCCAAGGGTTGCGGGTTCGATACCCGCACAGTACAAACATTTGTGTGCATGAACATGTCTGTTTGTATTGGTCTGGGTGTTTCCTATGTATTATAAGTATGTATTTACAAAAGAAAAGTATTATATGTATATGTCACCGGAAAATAACAAGATCCGTAAGTTTATCAATTTACTGGAAAGTTTATAAACTTTTCTAGGATTCTAAACGGGAGATAAATTGTATTATTTTACGTCCATATTTTTTAAAATATTAAGTAAGCAATATCCAAACGCTACACGCGATCTGATTGGCATTGCCACTATGAACATTAACCAATCAAAGAGCAGTGTGTAATTTTACGTTTTTCAAAGATTCGTATATTCAAAAGAGTTTCAGTGATTGGTCGAACCATATAAAATTTTATGAATTGATATCCGTTAGTTTATAAATTTACCGTGTGACGTCGGAAATTGATAAATCGCAGTGGAGTGTATACGTAAAATAATACAATTTATGTATTGTTCAGAATCCTACGAAAGTTTATAAACTTCCTAGTAAATTGATAAACTTACGGATCTTGTTATTTTCCTTTGACATATATATTTGTAATCCCACTGTTGGTTCTGATATCCGTAACACAGGTGCTCGGTGTCAAATCAATATAATGTGATGTTGTGAATTTTTTTTCTAGCCTTCCAGAGTCCCTCCATTGATCGTCTATTTATCACCATTTGTAACCTTTTCAATTGCAGTTAGCATGAATATTCAAGAAATTCGTAGCTCGCTCACGCAATCCTTCGTCACCGTTTAATCCCAAGTGGCAGAATGAGAAATAAGACAGTTCTCTTTCCAACATCAGTGACTTTTGTTTTAACGCAATCCGATTAGCCCAAAAACATTTGAAAAATAAAAAAGAAAATCCAACGAACGCGATGCAATGAAACGAATAAATTAACATCAAAACTTGTTAACAGAAGTGCGAAGTTGATGAAACAAAAGGAAAACTCCAGCGCAAGGAGCATTTGTTCGTATAAAGTTTATCAAATATTTTATATTCACTAAGAATATTCACGTTTCTTTTACATTAATACTTTTTTCTTTTTCCTACATAGCGCAAGGTTTGGTGCTTACGTAAAACGACTAGCTAAGTGAAACATTGTTTGTTTCTACATGAACTACTAGTGGCCCGCCATCACCTTGTTTTAATACCAATAGATGGCGCTAGGTATCGATTACATCGCGCAAACGTTTCATGTTTTAGAATAAAATAGAATAACGTTTATTAGGCACATTACAACATTTTTGGATTACATATAAGCGTTGTCGTATTTGTAGGATTAACCATTTTAAAAATAGCATTAATAGATGTCCGGAGCACAAGAGTTTAATCCATTAATGGCCGATTCTCTCTCGAATCTTAATCCGATACTAAATCTTTGGTATAGCGTTGTCATTCTGTACAAATTTCAGCTAGGCTACAAAGCTGCTACAATAAGAAGTATGGTTCTGCTGGTATTTTGTCTAGCACAAAGCGAGGGTTTAGGCGACATTCTAAAGGTCATTAAAGATGATTTTATAATTAGAGAACACAGAGACACTTACACATACACACCGCACACTCACACCGTACACACACACACACACACACACACATATGCACAGTTTAAAATAAATAAATAAAATAGATATTCAATTTTTGTGGTGAACAGTAACGGGTGGTTAATGTTTAACTTAACCATTACCGCCCGTTTTCGTATCTGTCCGTTATCTAGATTTTGGTGAACTCCGCCCTTAGCAGAGAAAAACCTATTTATCTTTTTATTCAACGACATAATAACGTTGGCTTTCTCATTTGATGATAACGATAGGGCTGAAAGTGGAATCACAAGAATCCGGGATAGGTACCTCAAGGGAACCGGCTGTATTATCTCTAACTGCCGGAGCACAATGGCAAAAATTATTCAAGCTAAGGTATAAAAACCTGACAAGTACGTGTCTCGCCTTTGCACTGAGGGCTCCCAGGATTATTAATTTCAATTTAATATTCATTTTATTTGCATTTGTTTTCAATTTGCATGTACTGGCTTGACATTTTTATGAATCTTTTAAGTTTTAATTTTACATCCAATTTTAATGTAACTTGACATTTAGTTATTAACTAACCCGGAACCGTGAGAGATGTCCACGTTTCGGTATGATAGGCCGGCTCGACCGTAGTGATACCACGGCCTCACAGAAATAGTCGTGAAGCAACACTCTACTGTGTTTCGCTGGCTGAGTGAGGGTACCGTAGGCCCAATCTGGGAAAGGGGGTTTAAGGGTTGGGAGCGCTGGTGCGCGGGTGTCCATGGCGCGGCAATTCACTTACCATCAGGTGATCCGTATGCTCGTCTGCCACCTAATCACAAAAAAAAAAGACAAGTTTGTAAAAGGTCTAACTTTTGATAGGCTCTATGCCTCCATATGAAAGCGCAGTGGTATACAAAAGTGGGATTTGTGGTTATTGTGCTCGGTACAGGCTGTATTGGTTGCCAGAAGAAAAAAAAGAAAACATTAGAAAATGCAAGGTATTTACAGTACCGACATAATAAGATATGTATCTACAGTGAAACCTGGGTAAGTGGGACCTGGATCAAGTGGGAAACCTCTATTATCGGGAACTGCAAATAAGGTCCAGGACCCTTTTTATCGAATTACCTAAGTTAATAGGACCTCTCAAACTTGGTTATATGTGATTTGATTTCTAGGATTTTATCAATTTTTATCTGTATAATTGGGACTCTAGTGCAAGAGAAAATACGATTATTATTTTTTTTCTTTATAGAAAGGCCAATCAGGATGACCTCACTCCGCCTGATGGTAAGCGGCCGTGAAATCCAAATATGAGGTTGACAGGCACAAAAGAACTAACAAAATACCCATTGAGTCTACCCTCCTCACCCTGATGGCCTGCTGAGATGCCGCTTCACGCCCCGCCTAATAGACAACGGATTGTATGAAGGAGGAAACTACTAAACTATTTACTAACATTTCCACCTTTCTAAATGATATAACGGCACACTTTGATCTCTAAATGTGGTGGTTTCTGTAAATGAGACAGCCAAATTTCAAAACTGGATAAATAAATGAATAGGCGGTTCATTTTTGACGACTTATTTAGAACAGTGGTAGTGAACGCTGCCTGTGATCCAAGGGTTGCGGGTTCGATACCCGCACAGTACAAACATTTGTGTGCATGAACATGTCTGTTTGTATTGGTCTGGGTGTTTCCTATGTATTATAAGTATGTATTTACAAAAGAAAAGTATTATATGTATATGTCACCGGAAAATAACAAGATCCGTAAGTTTATCAATTTACTGGAAAGTTTATAAACTTTTCTAGGATTCTAAACGGGAGATAAATTGTATTATTTTACGTCCATATTTTTTAAAATATTAAGTAAGCAATATCCAAACGCTACACGCGATCTGATTGGCATTGCCACTATGAACATTAACCAATCAAAGAGCAGTGTGTAATTTTACGTTTTTCAAAGATTCGTATATTCAAAAGAGTTTCAGTGATTGGTCGAACCATATAAAATTTTATGAATTGATATCCGTTAGTTTATAAATTTACCGTGTGACGTCGGAAATTGATAAATCGCAGTGGAGTGTATACGTAAAATAATACAATTTATGTATTGTTCAGAATCCTACGAAAGTTTATAAACTTCCTAGTAAATTGATAAACTTACGGATCTTGTTATTTTCCTTTGACATATATATTTGTAATCCCACTGTTGGTTCTGATATCCGTAACACAGGTGCTCGGTGTCAAATCAATATAATGTGATGTTGTGAATTTTTTTTCTAGCCTTCCAGAGTCCCTCCATTGATCGTCTATTTATCACCATTTGTAACCTTTTCAATTGCAGTTAGCATGAATATTCAAGAAATTCGTAGCTCGCTCACGCAATCCTTCGTCACCGTTTAATCCCAAGTGGCAGAATGAGAAATAAGACAGTTCTCTTTCCAACATCAGTGACTTTTGTTTTAACGCAATCCGATTAGCCCAAAAACATTTGAAAAATAAAAAGAAAATCCAACGAACGCGATGCAATGAAACGAATAAATTAACATCAAAACTTGTTAACAGAAGTGCGAAGTTGATGGAACAAAAGGAAAACTCCAGCGCAAGGAGCATTTGTTCGTATAAAGTTTATCAAATATTTTATATTCACTAAGAATATTCACGTTTCTTTTACATTAATACTTTTTTCTTTTTCCTACATAGCGCAAGGTTTGGTGCTTACGTAAAACGACTAGCTAAGTGAAACATTGTTTGTTTCTACATGAACTACTAGTGGCCCGCCATCACCTTGTTTTAATACCAATAGATGGCGCTAGGTATCGATTACATCGCGCAAACGTTTCATGTTTTAGAATAAAATAGAATAACGTTTATTAGGCACATTACAACATTTTTGGATTACATATAAGCGTTGTCGTATTTGTAGGATTAACCATTTTAAAAATAGCATTAATAGATGTCCGGAGCACAAGAGTTTAATCCATTAATGGCCGATTCTCTCTCGAATCTTAATCCGATACTAAATCTTTGGTATAGCGTTGTCATTCTGTACAAATTTCAGCTAGGCTACAAAGCTGCTACAATAAGAAGTATGGTTCTGCTGGTATTTTGTCTAGCACAAAGCGAGGGTTTAGGCGACATTCTAAAGGTCATTAAAGATGATTTTATAATTAGAGAACACAGAGACACTTACACATACACACCGCACACTCACACCGTACACACACACACACACACACACACATATGCACAGTTTAAAATAAATAAATAAAATAGATATTCAATTTTTGTGGTGAACAGTAACGGGTGGTTAATGTTTAACTTAACCATTACCGCCCGTTTTCGTATCTGTCCGTTATCTAGATTTTGGTGAACTCCGCCCTTAGCAGAGAAAAACCTATTTATCTTTTTATTCAACGACATAATAACGTTGGCTTTCTCATTTGATGATAACGATAGGGCTGAAAGTGGAATCACAAGAATCCGGGATAGGTACCTCAAGGGAACCGGCTGTATTATCTCTAACTGCCGGAGCACAATGGCAAAAATTATTCAAGCTAAGGTATAAAAACCTGACAAGTACGTGTCTCGCCTTTGCACTGAGGGCTCCCAGGATTATTAATTTCAATTTAATATTCATTTTATTTTGCATTTGTTTTCAATTTGCATGTACTGGCTTGACATTTTTATGAATCTTTTAAGTTTTAATTTTACATCCAATTTTAATGTAACTTGACATTTAGTTATTAACTAACCCGGGAACCGTGAGAGAGTCACGTTTCGGTATGAATAGGCCGGCTCGACCGGAGTGATACCACGGCCTCACAGAAAATAGGCGTGAAGCAACACTCTACTGTGTTTCGCTGCGTGAGTGAGGGTACCGGAGGCCCAATCTGGGGGAAAGGGGGTTTAAGGGTTGGGAGCGCTGGTGTCGCGGGTGTCCATGGGCGGCGGCAATCACTTACCATCAGGTGATCTGTCTGCTCGTCTGCCACCTATCAAATAAAATAAATAAAATATATATAACTAATTGTGAACACAAAATTAATACAATCAGTCGTTAATACTTGTGCGGTTTTAAAAAAATTAAAAAAAATTATGTGTCCCTTTAAAATTTGAGGGTTCATATTTTTGGCAGCCCTCCCATCTCCCTTCCACCCCCGCCAACCAACTAACAAATTAATTGTGAGTACAGTATTGAAAGAGTTATCTTTTAACTCCTTTCCGTTGAGGAGTTGACCTTCCATCATCAGCAGAGCTACAAAATTAATACAATCAGTCGTAAATACTGGTGCACTTTTGAAAATAGATACAAAAACGTTACGTGTGCCTTTAAAATTTGAGGGTTCCCCTCAATTTTTCCAGGATCCCATCATCAGATCCTGATATCCTTATCATGGTACCAATCCAGGACTCTCCACTTTAGAACTGAAAAAAGAATTATCTAAATCGGTTCATAAATGGCAAAGTAATCGACGAACAAACATAAAAAAAAGATATCGAATTGAGAACCTCCTACTTTTTTTTTTAAGACGCTTAAAACGCAGTGCAGTTGAATTTCCCATACATCATCATCATCATCATCAGCCCATTTAAGTCCCCACTGCTGGGGCACGGGCCTCCCTCGATCACATGAGGGGTAATTGCCATACTCACCACGCTTGGCAGACGGGTTGGCGAGGGTTTTGATATAAATGCAGAGTTTTCCTTCTCTGGGTGCTGATGATCATGCCAGCAGCTTTCCCATACATCCAATCCTTATTGTCAGGTAGGTCCACTCTCCAAATTGACCATTGATGTATTAAATTGGTAGTGAACAATTTTATTTTGGTAAATTAATGAAATAAAATGTTACCACTGTGACAAAATAGCAAATTAGATGGGAATCGCAGTGGGAACGAAAAAATGAATGCACTTCAATTTCTTTGGTAATCCATATTTTAGTATATATTAATTTGGTGATTCATACCTGAGAACACATTTGTTTACCTGAGAACGAAAATATTTTGTGACGATAGATCTCATTATTTGGTGACACAACTTGATGTCAAATATAAATGTTGGTGACAGAAAATATAGTTCCGAAATAAAAATGAAGTTTTTAAACTAAAACCCGACTACCAAAAAAACACGCTCTTAAAAGTACGAAACAAGAACATTGCCTCTGCTGAAAATATTATCGCCGTAGTAGTATTTAATATATTGATTTTATTTTATTATTATAATTAATCTGTTTTACTACAGTAGGTGGCATACGACCAAGGCAATACGGCATAATAATTTCAGCAGAGTCAATTGTTTCGTATTTTTAGAGCGTGTTTTTTGGGAGTCGGGTTTTAGTTTTTAAACTTTATTTTTATTCATCATATTTTTAGTTATGTTAATAAAATTACATATTCAAAATGTGCTAAAAACACTCTTTCATTTTTGATACCCCACACGGTACCGTCAAGCAATTTTTTTTAAGTTCCTTAGTCTAAGTCTCCTAGAGGGTGCTGTAGTCAATTTAAAGTGACGTCATGTCACCTATAACCAGAAGACAATCAAGACGCTTCTAATGACATCTCATTTGTTCAAATACATATGATAGCTAGACGGCTGTACTAGCCTTTTTATATTGTTTGTTTCTTTACTTTTTAACTGGTTTTGATGGATTGTTTTGTTATTGTATTGTCTTAGTGTATGTCTATAAATACTAGAAAATACACCATTTTGTGGATAACAGTAGTTTTTGTTAGCATCCCTCAGGGGATACGTCTGCTCGTCTGCCCACTATATCATAAAAAAATCCCACCGTCGTCAGCGTTTATATACATTCCATTTGCCACAATAGCATTTTAGCGGCGATTATTTACGCTGTTTTCTGTTCTTATCCACTGAGCTGTGTCGCTCTAGACATCCCTGTAAAATCACTTTTAAGTGCTTTGACGTAAGTACCTTCTGTTATTTTATTATTCCCTATTGAAGCAACCTGAAAGCTTTTACGGAGAAACCACATTATGTACAATACAATATTAAAGCACGCGATGCGTGCCATTTTTTCCGTGTGTTCGCGTAAACATTGACTGTAAATGTTATTGAGATGTTTTTTTTTTCAGATATAAGTAACTAAGTGGTTTATAAAAATGGCAGCGAAAAAGCAATGCTAAGTGATGTTTTAAGGGAGTGTGGGAAATATTAGGCATTATTGATATCATTACGACATACGAGTAAAACCTTAGAACCTTACTGAGATAAGTGTAAGAGCTTAAAATAGTTTATCTTTAAGAAATGGAACTCCTTCCTACAATATGGATTCCTTAATTGTAACTTGAGCTCTTCTCTTGCTTACCAACAGGCTGAGGAGAGCCAATACACTGAACCTCTCTTTAAAAAAATCTTTAAAATAGGTGAGGCCAGAATTTTAGAAGCTGATATCTGTAACACAAGTGCTTAAGCTACTTAGTACGGAATCAGGTCAACGTATGAGATGTTGGGGGAATTATTTTCTTTGTTAGAAAATACGGACCATTCTAGGCATTAATTTTATTTTTTTGTTTAATTTGAACATTTGTAACTGAAAGATCACCAACATCTATGTGTGCATATGTTGGAATAGAAGTATGTCCTGATTCTAGTGTTTGTTGGTCTCGAGTGTATACGCTCGAAAAATGATCCGCAAAAGCGCTGGCTGCATCAGAACCCGTATACCGAAGACGATGATATGTAACACTTGGCTCGAAACCGCCTACGGACCTTAAACTGCTCATGTGACGCCAGAAACCGCGAGGATTTGAGTGCAGATCTTCTTCTAATTTTGCAATGTGAGATTTGTACGCTAATGAGATCCTTATCTTAAGGCAGGCTCGAAGATTCGAGAAGTGAATGTAATTCATATGATATTTGGATTGCTTCCAAGCCCGATGTAGTTTGATTTTCTCTCTGATATCTTTGATGATGTCTGCAGTAAACCACACCGGATATCGTCTAACAGAAGACTTTGACCTCAGCTTTTTCGGGGCAAGACTGTCAAAGATAACATATAGTGAGTCATAAAAAAGTTCCAAAGAAGAAGACAAATCTTGAGATAGAAACCATGATTCAGGATTTGGGGAGTCTGAAATTATAATGAAGTGATTACCGTCTGACCTTGGAAACCCTTTTTTTTTTTTTTTTGTTTTCCCAGGAGAAATGCATTACGCAGACCCTGCCGCCGGGGGGCGACAGGGTACTGTGGGACTCACCCTCCGGGCCGCTTCTTCTAACAAGAAGCGGCCTGAGGGCAACCCACTAAAACTCCCGGGGCTCAACCACCCGTGGGTATAGAATGGGGTTAGGCACTAGGCTATTCCCCGCAACCCCACTCCCCCACAGGCCCCTACACGGGGTGTGCGGCCACGCCCCTCCTCAGACTAGGAGGAGGGGGGTTGGGGACAGCCGGAAGAGCTGAGCCGTCCCCAACGAGCGGTGGAGGTGCCAATGGCAGTGCCGGCACAGGGGCCCCCGTCCCTGTTGCCGGCTGGCCACCTCCACGGAGAGGACGAAGAGTTCTCCGCCGAACTCGTCCTCTCCTTGCTCGAAGCGGGCCTGCGAGGGGGTTAATCTCGCGCTCCCGCTCCGCCGCCTCCTTCTGCGCCACCACTTCTTCACAGAAGTGGGCGAAGGCCGACCACGCCCCCTCATTATCCAGCATAGCTTCAACTATGCTGGGCAATGAGAGGTCATGTCCGACCTCCGCGACCAGCGCGGACCGCTGTTGATCGAAGGACGGGCACACCACCAACGTGTGATGTGCCGAGTCCTCCGCAGCGCCGCACTGGTGGCACGAAGGAGTGTCCTCCCGTTGAATGCGGTGCAGGTAGTTACCGAAGCAACCATGCCCGGTAAGTACCTGCACCGTCCGGAAGGACAAAAACCCGTGGGGGCGCTCAAGCCACCGGTCCAAGACCGGGGCGAGCGCCGCGAGAGTGGGACGGCCGTACCTCTCCACTTGGAGAGAGGCCGTCCATGCCTCTACCATTTGCTGGCGACGCTCCTTCCTTATTGCCTCCCTTTCTCGGGGGCAGAGGGGATCGCCAGCCGCTCGCTTAGCCGCCGTCTTCTCGTAGACGGCGGCCAACCTTAGAAACCCTTTTTTTTTTTTTTGTTGGCCCGGTGGAAAATGCCGCCTTAAGCACACCCGACCGCTGGGAGACGGCCGGGTAGTGTGGGGCTCTCCCTTGGGGTGCTCCCAGGGGCCTACCCACTAAAAACCACCGGGGCATTTCCTGCTACGTCCGTGTGGGGTGGGCTACGGTAACGGGTAGAAACCAAGTCCGCGGCCCACCCTCGAAGGACGAGAGGCTCGCCAGCACGGCCTCTTCAAAAACGGGCCTCGCCGAAAAACGAGGCCTAGGGCCACTCACATGGCCCACCATTCCCCCCTCTCCGGAATCGTCCACGTTGCTGGATTGCAACGCAGACGCTCCGGAAGGGACGACTGCAGACCCCTCCCCCAACCAATACCCTGCTGGCTGCAGGGCAGAGAGAGGAGAGAGCACCCACAGACTTTAAGTAATACCCGAAAACCCTCCCGTTCGAGCATCCCCGCTGGGTTGCGGAGACAATCGACGGGACGGGAAAAGCGGGGGTGGCGAGTCGTAGCTGCATCCCACTGGCTGCGGGACTCAACACAGACCCACCAACAAAGCCCCCACCATAAAGGCGGGGAGAGCGCTCCCGAGAATCGGGGCGCAACAGACTGTTGGCAGGAATTCCACCACCGTGGAACTCCCCAACATTCGAACGCGCCCGAAGGCGCGACAGTTCAAGGCCCGAGAACAAAAAGGCCCCCATACGGCACCATCACACCAGGAACACCGGCCCACCGCACGCCAAAGCGCCCGACAGTGGGTGCCACCACACCCCAACGCCAACCTACGGCAGAAGGGGGGGCTGGATAAAGAAGGCAGCCTCCGTGCCCGGCCCTATTGTGTTCAGGTCCGTAAAAAGAGGCCGGTCCTCTAAGCCCTCAGCAGACAATGAAAGCCCCCGAGTGGTGTGCGCTGCACGCGATCCACTGCGTCGGGGCTGGTCCGCCGGAAATTCTGTGCATCCTTTGGCCGTCGGGTAGCAATCCACGAATGAATTACTACCCGCCATTGCCCGGGGAAAACCGTGCCCCACGGTAACCGTTTCTGCCTAATACCAACCGAAGCTGGAATCAGGACAGAACTGATTACCAGCGGGGCCACTCTAGGAGGTAGATACACCTGAGTCCCCCCTTGGAAACCCTTTAACAAGGGGACCAGACCAATTAAGTCTTGGTTACACGTTTCAGGAATTATCCGTAACGTGCAGAATACCTCACAATCTTTTCCCACACCGTCGAGCTAATGGTAGAAATATGCACATAGATTTAAAAATAGTGCATTCTCTGATTCGAACCACGACCCCGTAAGGAAGACGCGAATCCACTGACCTACCATTGGCTCAATATTATTATGTCTATTAAACATCTTTTAAATAAGCAAAAGTTTTGTCAAAGATAAATAAATACCTACATTAAATACACAAATTGGCCTTGATAAATGGGGCCTGTGATAAAATTGAAACATAAAGTGAGGATATAATATTACTTTGAAACTGTCAAACTCGCAGCCCTCGTCTAAGGTCCAAAGTTCAAAAGAATTTAACACAAACATTTTGTTGAAGTTTTCATCGAAAAGTTGACAACGATTACCATACAATAACTTTGGGATGTGCTAGTCAAGCTGACTTGAGAACTAACATATCTTTTGCTTTCATAATCATCATCAACCAGTTGCAGTTCACTGCTGGATATAGGCCTCTCCAAAATTCGCCACTTCGATCGATCTTTGGCCACTCACATAGAACAAAAGCTCCAGTCAGGAGCTTTTGTTATACTCATCGTCATCACACGAGAAATCATCATCATCATCAGCCTGTTGCAGTCCATTGCATAGAGTAACTTAGAGGCATGAGTCGGCTAGCCAGTGCTAGCGCCATCTAGAGGAAAACTATCAATACTCAACGGCTAATTAGTACGGCCACCTTCGAGAATCGGTCAGGGAGACGATTAAAAAAAATATCAAAAATCATTTTAAAAATATCAAAATTCTTAATATCTTCTAGATCTTTGGGGTTATTTCCCATACTTTTCTTAAAATTGGTAATGTGGGTAGGCGGCTTGAAATCATTGTTTCGGAAACACGCTTTACTAGCGCGATGTAAAAATGCATAGTGACATCTACCGAAACAACGACGAACCATCTCCATAACTTCTTTTTTGTAGCTACATCTGCTTTTTACAAGCTCCTTCTAACGAAAACCGCTGAACTATTCTTTCCAAACTAAGGAACAAAGTACCAATTGAAATTACCCTGGTCCATTGCTGGACATAGGCCTCCCCAAATGTTCGGTACTCCAATTGATCTTTGGCTACTGGCATCTAGCTCCTGCCAGCCATATTCCACAGATCGTCACTCCATCTGGCCTGAAGGCGTCCTTCACTACGTTTGCCTCGGTAAACTCGGTAGACCTCGTCTCGACGCGGTCTCCACTCCAGAGCTCGTTTACCCTAGCGGTTGTCAGTTCTACGGCTGATATGGACAGCCCACTGCCACTTAAGTTTGCTAATCCAGTGAGCTTTGTCGATGGCCTTGGTCTCTTCTTTGACATTGTACTCCCCAGACTCCCTCAACCGTGGGAGTGATACCAAGGCCTCACAGAAAACCGGCCTGAAGCAGCACAGTGCTGTGTTTCGCTGCGTAAGTGAACCCCCACTCACTCCGGTCGAGCCGGCCCATTCATGCCAAAGTGTGGCTCTCCTAGGGTCGAATGCCGAAACCTGGCTCTCCCATGGCTTGACCAAACCGGCGTGAAGCAGCACGGTGCTTTGTTTCGCTGCGTAAGTGACGGTACCGGAGGCCCAATCCAGAGGAAAGGGGGGTGTAAAGGCTGGCAGCGCACTTGTGACTAAACTGGTGTCGCGGTTGTCTATGAGCAGCGGTAACCGCTTACCATCAGGCGATCTGTTTGGTTGTCTGCTACCTATCACATAAAAAAAATTACACCCCAGACTCCCTCGATCCTGGGCCATGAACCAAGTGTACCCCGGGCTCCAAATCGAAAGCTTTGGAGCCCGGGAAATAACAAGCTGTGGTCATGATGAATCTCTTCTTACAGTCGGGCCACCGATAGAAGTCTGATTTCACACATAGAAACTTATTTAATGATATTACCTAATACCCAAGGTTAGGAAATTATTGCTATTTTTTGATACTTTTATTCATAGAAAAGAATATTACGTTATTTATTGCTTTTTTTATAACGTTAATTATCTTTCTAACATAAAAATTAAGGTTATAAAAATAATTTAATTGCGAAGTCGTGAATGTTTTGAAAAATGAAACGTGACTAAAATTTGTAATTAAATATTAAATTAATGTATCCAATTGATTCTCAAATAGTTCAATATAAATTGAATTTATTTATTGTGATATATGTAATAACATTATATTAAAAATCCTTACGATAATATTACAGTGCTGTTACAGGCCACATCACTACACTTTAAAAAAAATCGCACGACCTAATCTCGTTTAAGCGTGGGATGGAACGGACCAAAATGGTTTTTCTTGCAATTTATAAAGTATTTCCTTGACAGAAACTGTTGATTTTATCCTAAAACTGCAGTATCAAAATACATTCGTATTTATTTCAATTTTTGAATGACAGATTAATAAAATTTAGTTTTATGATATTTTGTACCTCAGTCTAAAGTTGTGTCGGTTGTAAATGTCAAATCAGACTTTTTTATGAGAGGTGGCAGACGAGCAGACGGATCACATGATGGTAAGCAATTCCGCCGCCCATGGACACCCGCAACACCTGTGGAGTCAACCTTTTCCCCTTCCCCCCATTGGGCCTCCGGTAACCTCACTCACGCGGCGAAACACAGCGCAGGCGCTGCTTCACGCCGGTCTTCTGTGAGGCAGTGGTATCACTCCGGTCGAGCCGGCCCATTCATGTCAAAGCGTGGCTCTCCCACATTTAACCATGACTATATATGTCTTATGTTTGTGTGGATAACATTGGGGGAGGCCTATGTCCAGCAGTGGACGTCTATTGGCTGAAATGATGATGGTGATGATGATGATATATGTCTTAGACCATGATTCAAGATTTGGAGAGTCAGGCAGGTTATTGCGAGTTGCCACATTGCACTGGCGGATTTCATTTGCGAACGACTGCGTTTTTCTGCCTGGCCGCCTCAAAAAATCAATGGCTTTCGGACATATCTCCGCGGTGAATCCGTTACGCATCCGCGACGACTTTCACTTTGAAAACTAGCAATCCGCCAGTGTGTACCACCACTGCCTCACAGAAGACCGGCGTGAAGCACCGCCAGCTGTGTTTCGCCGTGTGATTGAGGTTACCGGAGGCTCAATGGGGGGGGAGGGGTTAAAAGGTAAGCAGCGCACTTGTGACACCACTGGTGTTGCGGGTGTCCATGGGCGGCGGAATTGCTTACCATCAGGTGATCCGTCTGCTCGTCTGCCACCTCTCATATAAAAAAAAAGCGTTACCCCGGATTCAAAGCGACAGGTGACGTGTTGCAATCGGGAATTATAGGGCATTCTGTATTTATCTAATTTAAGTGGTTACTAGACTGCGCTCGCGGCGTTACTCACGAAGTTTTAGTCTTTATTACAAAAGTCTTCATTCAAACTTCAAACCTGCGCAATTATCCCTTAGGGGTTGAAAATTCAAAAGTCCTTTGTACTGATGCAGAGGAAGGACGCAGTGGAAAAAAGCCGGAATAATAGCCGCTAGAGTATCCAAATTATTACCTAGTTGTATTCAATAGGTTTAAGTATACACGGTATCTTGGTCACATGGAGACAGTCAAACATGATATATAGTTATAAACAAAGTACATACATTAAATTCAAATCAGTGTCACAATATTGCCAGTGTCTGATTAGACAAAAAGCAGGTTTTACCTACACTTTTATTATTCAAAACCGGTGCCCCAACATCAATTTTAAGATTCTAACTTTTAAACTGTCTAATCCCCCATACTGCATTTCATCCCCTAATTTACCCCCTCAAAGGGTGATTTTCCAAAAACGTTGAAGTGAATTGCTTTTTATTTTAATTATACGTATATTATTGTATGGAATCAACTGTTTCAAAACTTAATGAAGATTGTTAGCGTCTTCGTCAGGCTATAGCTGAAAATCAGCGGTTTGCCATTCGGTGAACCAAATTGCTGAGCTATCGCCATTTTGCATCACAGCGACACACAAAACGCTAACTTTTTCACTCGCACATGGCAACTACCTATGTTTTGTTGTTTTGAAATATGTTATGTATTAAGTAGTTTTAATTTTTTTTCTTATTTTTCGCATTTCCTTGTTTTAATTTTTTAATTTTGTAATCTGTTATTATGTGTGTTTCATGATGCAAATAAATGATTTATCTATCTATCTATCTCTCTATCTATATATACAATTTTTCACTTTTCTAATATCAAAGATGACGAACTTCCATACAAACTTCAAACCTCACTTTCACTATTAAACGAACCTCCTTCCCAAATTTCAAGTTTCTAGGGTCAGTAGTTTGGGCTGTGGGTGAGTTCCTAATCACTGAATCACTTAATACCTTAGTCACTCAGGTTCTCCTTTTATATATATATATATATATATATATATATATATATATATATATATATATATATATATATATATATATATATATATATATATATATATATATATATATATATATATATATATATATATATGTATATATATATATGTAGATAGATTATTTCTTTCCTCATCTTAGCGTGTAATTCTTGGTTGCATTCTCTGGAGCCAAGGGTACGCTTGGACCATTATTCCAGATTTTTCCTGTTCGCTACGACATATCCTTTTTTAAACGAGGTTTGAAAAGAGTTCTTCTCTCACGGTAGGCAGCGGCATGACTGTGCTCTGGCATTGTTGATGTCTATGAGCGGCGGTTACCATTTACCATCAGATGGGCCGCATGCTCGTCTGCCTATTATTCGCAATAAAAAAAATATATTGTAGTTCATCATCATCAGCCCATTCAAGTCTCCACTGCTGGGGCACGGGCCTCCCTCTATCACATGAGGGGTAATTGCCGTACTCACCACGCTTGGCAGACGGGTTGGCGAGGGTTTTGATATAAATACTGAGTTTTCCTTCTCTGGGTGCTGATGATCATGCCAGCAGCTTTACCTTAGTCGCCTTTTACGACACCTCGGTAAGAGTGAGGGTGGCCTATTCTACTCTGTCGGGGACCACGCGGCACCTGGGGACCACACGGCACACTTATTTTGTAGTTATTCTTTTTTATTTCTTTAATACTCGAACACCGAGCTGGTGCATCACTAGCATAGCAAAAATTATAAATACAAGTTTTTCAGGACAAAGCTATTTTAATGAAAACGGTTTGGGAACTCCATCCAACGCTTAGTCCGTCAAATTGTGACCGGAGCAGCGTTTTTATTGTCTATTGTTTCGGAGATAAGTTTTTTGGGATTGCTTTGGTAAAGCCTAAAAACCATTTTAGTTTTTTAAAATACCGAAAAAGTGCGAGTCTGAAACACAATTGTTGAACTTTGGACCGTCTGAACAAATCACGGACCTAAGCGCAATTTGGGACTAATCTCAATGAGAATAAAAGCCAATTTAGGTGACGAAAATAAGAGTTTATTTATCTAAGTTCTCTAGCCTATAAGTACGCTCAAATAAAAATCTCGTCATCGCGGTATACAACTTTTAGCCGACGTTGTTTTGACTAGCCCCATCTGTTGGCGGCCGGATGGAACTACCGCGTTCTTTACATTGAAGCAAGGCGCCATATTTACAATGGTTTATACACCGTCCTTATGGAGATACAAGCCATTTTTGCACTGCGAGGGAGTGAGGGGTAATAATCATTAAAATATAAAAGGTAAAGATCATTAATTACTTAATAGCCATTAAGAAATGAAGTCGCGCTGAGTTTTTTTTTAATTTTTCAGGTAAAATATAAATTAAATTCTTCTTCTTCTTCTCAATTTTCCACTTGTCATGGTGTCGTTTTGTGCTTATGGATTGTTTGTGTGTTGGGTACAAACATTTTTGGTGAGGTAGCAACTTTTGTAGGAGTCAAACACTCCGCGTGGGCAAATGCAATTCAAAACTTTTAAGTTATTATCTAGTGGTTTTTAGTATTCGATGTTTATTTGTGCAGTGATACTGATAAGAAGAATCTTTGAATTGTATCGTTTTTAGCACTGCTATTGTGTGTCGAGTGAGTTGTCACGGACAACTTGCTTGGGCCTGATAGATTCTTAAAACCCACGATTGTTTTTAGAGTGGTATCGTCAGAGTTGGTGAATACAGCGTAAAATACCGGCGTTTTATTGAGTGACTGTGACTTTGACTGACTTCGACTGTTGACTACCCACTTATTCTCAGGATGTTACTTGACATTGGCAAGATATCTTCGGTTAAAGCCATTATATAAAAAATAAACTTTTTCGAGACTTCTCCATCTTTCTCTGTTGTTGTAAATAAAATACATCTTGTTATTTATATACATTGTTAAAAGGCTGTTGTTATTCTTTAATCTTGTTTACATCAAACCATTCTATGATGTTTTATTTGAACTCGACGCCCCTAAATTTTTAACTCTCTATTTTTTTTACATTTTTCGTTTTTTTTACATTATGGCGGATAAACGAGCAGACATCTGCAACACATGGGGCATCACAGATGCATTGCCCGCTCTTAAGGGAGGAACAAGTTCTTTTCTTGAAGATCACTACTCCAGGTCGTATCTGTTCGGAAACACCATCGTTGGTAGCTGATTCCATAGTTTTACTACGCTCGGTAGGAAGTGACGTGAGAAGCGTACCGTGGTGGACCAAAATCCAATGTAAAGGGGGCCTATCAAAATACGAAGATAATGGAATGGAAACTGCATTTAGCACACCCTTAAGTATTTGCATCTTTGAGATTACCAGCTAAAATAACTATAAACCGCTGAACACAATAGAACCAGACTTATTAAATGTACGGAACACTGAATAAAGACAACAAATTCTTTTTGACATATTTTTTAATATCGTCCGGATCAAACGAACAAAGCCGCTTTGTTTGGCCGTAATAGAGGATTTAGACATCGTTCATACAACGCAATGTCGTTGATTAAACGGTACATGACTGATTTCATACATATCCATAGGGGGCCAATTCGGGACAGGTCGGTTTAAAGGTTGGCAGTGCACGTCCGTACAATGTGGCAACTCGCAATAACCTGCCTGACTCTCCAAATCTTGAATCATGGTCTAAGATATATATAGTCATGGTTAAATGTGGGAGAGCCACGCTAAGGCATGAATGGGCCGGCTCGACCGGAGTGATACCACTGCCTCACAGAAGACCGGCGTGAAGCAGCTCAGCTGTGTTTCGCCGTGTGATTGAAGTTACCGGAGGCCAAATGAGGGGGGAGGGGAAAAGGTTGGCAGCGCACTTGTAACTCCAATGGTGTCGCGGGTGCCCATGGGCGGCGGCAATCGCTTAACATCAGGTGATCCGTCTGCTCATCTGCTACCAATCATATAAAAAAAATATTGAAAATTAACAACCGTGAGACAGTGCCTGGACCTCATTAAAAAACCTACTCCGTTCTTTGACACCAGTGGAGTCACAAGGTGCGCTACCAATCTTCAAACACCCCCTCCCCAGATTGGGCCTCCGGTAACCTCACTCACGCAGCGAAACACAGCACTGGGCTGCTTCACGCCGGTTTTCTGTGAGGCCGTGGTATCACTCCGGTCGAGCCGGCCCATTCATGCCGAAGCGTGGCTCTCCCACAGTAGTTTTAAAAATCTAAGCATACATAGTAGAATAGGCCACCCTCACTCTTACCGAGGTGTCGTAAAAGGCGACTAAGGTAAAGCTGCTGGCATGATCATCAGCACCCAGAGAACGAAAACTCTGCATTTATATCAAAACCCTCGCCAACCCGTCTGCCAAGCGTGGTGAGTATGGCAAGTACCCCTCATGTGGTTGAGGGAGGCCCGTGCCCCAGCAGTGGGGACTTAAATGGGCTGACGATGACGATGAAGCAAACATAGGGACAGGCTGTGAATGCGACTTTGTTTTATACTTTGTAGTGATAATGATACGTATACGAGTGGGTATTATTCACCAGGTCTAAAGCTCACCAACATTGGAGGGAAACCACATACAAAGGGCCTGCTCTCATTGATTACAGACCCTCTCAATTTGAGCATGGATCTATAGAACTATTGAAGGAGCTTCAGGCAACATCTCACACATTGACCTGATTCAGTACTATGTAGCAGAGTAATATCCACCTCACAACAATTATTAATATTCTTTAAGATGACGGGTAGGGCACACTAGCGACGCCAATTGATTTAAATTGTTAGCAACTAAACCGGATATCTTTTTAACAATTTTGAAGCTGCAATCTCTCAGAAAACACTTATACTATTATTTAATACTTAAACTTAACCTTTGGGTCTGCTTTGTACTCGAAATTTGAATTACCCCCAAAAACGACTACTCATGGCGTTAATCCAAATCTCAAGTGCAAAAACAGATCAAAAAGTAGTGGCAAAAAACGGAACCCTTATAAATTCGTCATGTCTGTCCGTCTGTCCGTCTGTGTGTCCGTCCGTCTGTCCGTTTGTGTGTCCGTCCGTATGTCACAGCCACTTTTCTCCGTAACTATACTATTGAAACTTGGTAAATAGATGTATTATGTTAACCGCATTATAATTTTTACATAAAAATTGGAAAAAAAATAAAAAAAATTGGAGGGTCTCCGTACTTGAAACTGAAACTCAACATTTTTTTTTTATTAAACCTATACGTGTGTATCTATGGATAGGTCTTTAAATGGTGTTGAGGTTTTTTAACATATTTTTTTTAAACACAATACTTTGCGCAAGAGACGCTCCCAAAATGTTAAATTGTGTGCCCAAAATATATGATGTACATAATCATGAAAACTAACAACGAAAATTGGTTTGAAGTAGATGTAGTAGTCGTTTTTTTTAATACGTTATAAAACCCGCACCGTTAAAACGTAAACCGCAATTTACCTTCCATAATATATTTTACTTGCTGCTACCCCCTTGATGGGCGAGTCCGATTCGCATTTGTCCGGTTTTTTTTTCTTTCTCGATAAGTAGAAGTTTAATTTTTTTATATCATCTAGAAACTCTATATCTTTGGCCATAGTTGAAGCGCATTTGTCGGACTCAGGTCGTTAGACCGCTCTTTGAGATCTAATGAACAGGCGAGGCATTCTGATAATCCGTTCATCTACATATGTGCCTACAGTTACATGCCTTTCTCGGTTCTGCTTATGTACTCTCATCTATGAATAAGCCGGCATGACCGGAGTGATACCGGTCACACAGAAAACCGATGTAAATCATCGTCGGGCGCTACGCCGTGAATGAGGTTTCCGGAAGCCCAGTATGGGGAAAAGTTGGCAGCGCACTTGTAACTCCACTGGTGTTACGGATGTCTATGGTGTTTGCTTTCCCATACATTTCATATGTGATAGGTAGTAGAGACATTTTACCACTTTGGGATCGTCTCTTGCGAAAAGTATTAAGTTTAGAAAAAATATATATTTGTAACAAATATATACCTCAACACCATTTTTAAAGGCCTATTCATAGATACCCCACGCGTATGGGTTTGATGAAAAAAAAATTGAGTTTCAGTTCTAATTATGGGGACCCCTTAAAATTAAAGTATAGATGATGCCCTCACTTCGTTTCGGGACATTAGTTCCTATTTATACCAATAGATGGCGCTAGGTGTCGATTACATCACGCAAGCGTTTCGTGTTTTCGGATTGCCTATAAGCGGTGCCGCTGTCTGTTTAATGAATCTCTTTATACAGGGTGTATCTGTAAACATTTACATCCCTCCAACCACGTGTTGTACCAATCATTCTGAACAAAATTTGTTCGATAACTTTTGGAAACTCGCACAAAAAAAATTCAACTTTTCATACAAAGTCGGTCACGTGACTTGTCCATTTTGTATGGGGGGTCAACAAAAAAATTTCGACGAATTTCGAAAAGTCATAGAACAAATGTTGTTCAGAATGGTTGCTAGAACATGTGGTTAAAGGGATGTAAATATTCACAGATATGTACATAAGACCTGTACCTGTAGATAATGAATGAAAAAGGCGATGTGAGAAACTCGATATTAACCAGGAATGAGTTGAGAACACACTTCCATAATAAAAAAAAACATATCTTAACATACATAGACAGATTAATTCGAGTCATTGAAAGAGGAAAACTCAATAAATTGCTTTTTAGGGTTCCGTACACAGTTTCCATCTCAATTAAAAAGTTTGGCAGCTCTAATGTTTTCCGAACGAGAAATGAAAATGAAAAAAAAAGTTTTGAACCGTCACGGTCAAAAGTGGAATGGATAGGAGATGGGAGAACCACGCCTCTGCATTAATGGGCGCACGCACCTTTTGAAGGAAACATTAATGTTTCTTTCCCTCCTGAGCCCAACATTTCTTTCCACCCTTTATTGAGTATTTAAGACTTCATTTTCGTTTGGAAAAAGGGTTGCAGGTTCAATTCCCGCACAGTACAAACATTTGTATGCTCGTGCACACACATATCTGTTTGTAATACTCTGGGGGTCTAGGTGGTTTCTCTTTTATGTATGTATTTACAAAAAATGAAGTTTAAAAACCAAAACCCGACTACCAAAAAGTACGAAACAAGAAAATTGTCTTTGCTGGAATTTTAATGCCGTATCGCCGTGGTCGTATGCCACATTGATTTTATATAATATATAAAATCAATGTTATTTTTATTAAACCTTATTTGAAATGTGCTAAAAAATCTCTTTCATTTGATAACTCACACGGTACCGTCAAGCAATTTTTTTTTAGTTCCTTACTCTAATTCCCCTAGAGGGCGCTGTAGTCAATTTAACGTGAAGTCATGTCGCCTTTAACCAGAAGACAATCAAGATGATTCTAACGACACCTCATTTGTTCAAATATGATTACTAGTTTAGAAGTTATGAGGGAACAGATGAACAACCATACATACATACATACAGTTCAAAAAAAGAAGTATTATACGTGTATATATTATGTAATCCCAATGTTGATTCTGATATACGCTTGAGCTACCAATCTCGAAGTCAGATCAATGTAGGTCTTATGTGATGTTGAAATTTTTTTTTTAATATTTATTCATGAATGCATTCATATACAGTCAGGAATTTACCGTGTAGGCGGCCAACTCACACTTGCCCAATTTTCTACAAATTAATGAATACCCTCTGTTGATGCTTTTACTATGATCAGGTGGGTTCAGGGCGATATTCAATGAAGAAATTTATTGTCTTGAATTAGAATACTAAATTTAATTTTAAAACAAAAGAAATTTACAACTGGTTTGTAATTAACAATAGAATTAGGATGCCGCGGCCTTCCGTGTCTGGATCCGAATTGAAAAGCAGTGTCGTTGGCGGCGCGCGCGCCGCCCTGCCGTGTCGTCTTCTTCCGCCCCACCCCCCGCATGCGTCCCTCCAAGTTTTCCTAGTTTGCCGCCGCTCGCGCGCGGCGTTGATGATGCGTAAACACCCTCAACATTATTGAAACCGAGAAGCGAGCAATATCCAGAGTAATAAACAAATAAATTGAGATGTCTCTTCGAATTACTTACACGAATTTATAAGAAGGGTGGCTGTAGTTTTAAGGAATATCAGGACCGCTCATCTCTTTTTAAACACTATTACTTTGAGTAGAATATAGGTGATGTTGTTGATAACTCGAGTTCACGGAATAAACGATGAGGCAGGTTTTTTTTTCTTTAGTCCGAGACTTCGATATAGACATGTGTAACTCTATGCTGAAACGACTCAGTGATCCGACTCAGCCAAATGATACACTGTTCCGAATCTCTAATGTTCGCTTCGAATGTATGATTCGACTTAAATGGTTCTCGAGTCCGAGTGAACCGAAGGATCCGAATGAGCGTAATGATGTGAGTGAGCCGAATGATTCGAATGAGCGGATCTGAGAGTCGATGTTCCAAATGAAGCGATTCACTGTTCCGCATCTCTGCACTGATTCAGATGCAAATGTTCCAATTTTTGACAGATACGTTTTTGCCAGGTCTACTTCGATATCATTTAATGTCTTACAATTAATGTGGAAAGGGCACCGAACAACTAAAAAAAGGGGGTGATATTATTACAACAAAAAGTATTTGTTCCGACTCGGATTCGATCATCCGCCACTTGATTCTAACCTCGCGGTACAACATCATCAACGTAACTAAAGCGCATCGAATTGAGAAAATGAGAGAAGAATGATCAGTATCTTTATACTTTCTTTTTTTATTTCTTTCTTTTCTCTTTTTTCTTTCTTATACTCTTTAGGGTACCTGGGACGGCCAAATGGTGGAAGGCCAGTTGCCTTCCAAGGTACCGCTGGAAATATGAGGTAGAAAATTACTTGCACGGAATCTTGTCGGATAACTTGTAGGAGGTGGCGCAGTACCGACCAAAGATTAACTTAAATATACTGAGATAGAGGCATCAGTCGGCTAACCACCTGCTAGCGCCATCTAGAGGAAAACGACCAATACTATGTAGGCTATGTAGTACGACCATTTTTGAGAAACAGTCAGGGAGACGATTAAATAAAAAAACAGAAATAATTGTATTTGCTATATAACAAAATTCCCAATACCTTTTAGATCTCTGGTTTAATTCCTATACTTTTTTTTAATTTCTAATGTGGGCTTGAGGTCATTGTTTCAAAAACACGCGTGACATCTACCAAAACAACTCCGAACCATCTGCTTGATTGCTTTTTAAAGCTACATCTGCTTTTTACAATCTCTTCAAGGTTGGCGCACCGGACCCATAGTGAGTCTTGGCCTCCGATAACAGAAGCCTTCATCTCGGTCGGTCTTACGCCACTTCCCTCCAGTCATCCTCCAAGAGTCCGCGCAAATCCTTATCGACCTCATTTTTCCGGCGGTATCTTGGACCTTGGCCTTCGCCAATTAGGACGTCCCAGGTACGCTCTTTCTTTATTGCACGATATTACTTACACCTATCAGATTTTTTTATCCTAAAGTATGCCAAAGCCTCCAGCTAGGTCGGGCCTGCACAGCTTCACCACGATAGGTCAATTAACTTTAGACTATTTGACCATCCTAGGTTTCATGACTGTAAAACATATTCGGCCATGCCATTGCATCCGTTGTTACTGCAACTTGGCCCACAGTAGCTTGACTTTCCTTTTTTTTATATTAAATGGGCTTTCACTTGACCTCATCTCACCTGATGGAAAGTTACAATAAGGTTCTAAGATGTAGTGATAAGGCCGCCTTCGTTGTACACATCCTGTAATACCTAGTTTTTAAGGTTTCATACTTAATTTTGAGTGCAATAAAAGTATTTTCATTCATTCATTCATTAATGTAGCGTGCTCACCCAGAAGAAGCCTATTCACTCTCGACTTAAAGACACCCAAATTGGAGCTCTCTGGGAATACAGAAGCCGGCAAGTTGTTCCATTCCTTGGCAGTTCGTACCAAGAAAGAAGAAGCGAAACGCTTAGTACGAGCTGGTGGAACTTCTACAGTGTAAGGGTGGATTCCTGTCGTCTTCCGCAATTTTCGGTGGTAGAAAGGAGAAAGTGGTATCGGGTCGTGAAGCTCATTAGAACACTCTTCAAAATGGACCCTATAAAAAACCGATAGACAGCCTTTTTCTTACCATGAGGTTAAGGCGAACAAATTTACCTACTGTGCTACTGTAAAAAAGATCTTCAAAAAGTCACAAAATAATCCCATACGTTGACCTGATTCCGTACTAAGTAGCTTAAGCACTTGTGTTACAGATATCAGGCAACGAGGAACTCAAACACAGGGTGTAAAAAGACCCTTAACGAAGCCGGCGTCTACGCACTCCTGTATATACTTAAATACATATATTACACCCAGACACCGAACAAATACAAGTGTTCATCGCACAAATGTTTGTCCAGGTTGGGGATCGAACCCATGACCTTTGGCGTAAGAGGCAGGGTCACTACCAATTGCGCCATCCAGTCAGTCGAAAATTGAACATCCAGTCTCGTAACTTACTTTCATGTATTTATTCAAAATACACGAAACTAGGTAATATGTTATGACATTCAACTCGGAAGACATTGCATATTTAAGTGCGAACATTCTGCTTTTATTTGTGAGTTCAGATGCAATTTGCTTTGCAAATTATTGCATCTCGTCGAGAGAGTTTTGTTTTTTCTTTGCGAGAACATCTCTCTCGATGAAAAGCATAAGAGAAGTTTTAAGCAAGTTAAAACTAGTACATAAAACTAATTTATTCTACCAAAATGGTTGCCACTTAGCATTATGCCATATTTGTGTTGATTTTTTTTTATTTGTTTTATGTGAAAGGTGACAGATGAGCAGACGGATGGTAAGCAATTGCCGCCGCCCATGGACACCCGCAACACCAGTCAAAATCTGGTTGCATTGTGATACTTCAAATGGTGACAGCTGTCACTGTCTATACTTGGGAGTGGTCTATGATTTTCCGGAAAGAGGCATTCGAACATATATAATACTACTCTTTGCATTCGAACGTGAGCCGCCATAGTGAACGGACGAAAGCACCGAACTCTCCGCGGTTCACAACGCAATCCGTTTGCATCCTGCGAGTCACACTACATTTTTATTTCACAGTACTTTCCCCTATATAGGGCCTCCGGTACCCTCACTCACGCAGCGAGACACAGCACAGCGCTGATTCACGCCGGTTTTCGGTGAGGCCGTGGTATCACTCCGGTAGAGCCGGCCCATTCATGCCGAAGCGTGGTTCTCCCACGGTCAATTTCTAACTCTCATCTCATAATGTCGTTCAAGACTGTCGCTTTTGAGCCCTGGTTTGCTTAGACCATGATTAAGGTAAGTCTGATAATTACAATGAAGCATCTGCGCCGTATGCTTGCCAAATGCGGATTATAAATTATTGTAAAATTATAGTAAAATTTATATACCAGTGTTATATAAATTTTACCAATCCAATTATTTTCTAAATTTTTTTTATTTTAATTTTAGTGGTATACATATTTTTTATTTGGTAAAATTTATATACCAGTGGTATATAAATTTTACCAATCCGCATATATAACTTGTGAGAGTTGCCAACATCTACGTTAGAAAAGCAACGATGAGGATGAGATGGGTTTGCCTAGAAGATGCCTGTTCAAGATGATCAGATTACAATGGCCAGGAAAAACCGACCTCGACCGAGTTCCATTCCTTAGCTGTCCCCATTATAAATGTGGAAGCGAATCGCTTCGTGCAGATAAGGGGCAAGTCTATGACCTGACATAAGGATGGAAGCCCTCGATGTGCCCAGTCGTCTTGTGATCAAATGGGCTGGAACTCCAATGGGACATTAACATTGTGGGCTATCGCATGTGAAATATCCGCTAAATGACTTAGATTAAATATTAAATGTGGCGAGTTGTAGATTTTTTTTTAAAGTGAGCATCAATAAATTTAAAGAAAGTAATAAAATTGTTTTAAATAAATAAATATATTTCTCAACATCACATACATTGATCGGACTCCGAGTTTGGTAGCTCAAGCAACTGGGTTACGGAAATCAGAATCAACTGTGGGATTACAAATATATACATATAATACTTTTCTTTTGTAAATAATCATCATCATCAGCCCATTTAAGTCCCCACTGCTGGGGCACGGGCCTCCATCAATCACATGAGGGGTAATTGCCATACTCACCACGCTTGGCAGACGGGTTGGCGAGGGTTTTGATTTAGATGCAGAGTTTTCCTTCTCTGGGTGCTGATGATCATGCCAGCAGCTTTACCTTAGTCGCCTTTTACGACACCTCGGTAAGAGTGAGATGACTTAGATTAAATATTAAATGTGGTGAATAGTAGATTTTTTTTTAAAGTGAGCATCAATAAATTTAAAGAAAGTATTAAAATTGTTTTAAATAAATAAATATATTTCTCAACATCCCATAACATTGATCGGACTCCGAGATAGGTAGCTCAAGCACCTGGGTTACGGATATCAGAAACAACTGTGGGATTACAAATATATACATATAGATAGATAGATAGATAGATATACTTTATTGCAAAAAAATACACAACTTAAGTACTAGGCATCAAAGAAATTTTGTGTACAATTTCGGCGGTCTTATCGCTGAAAGCGATTTCTACCAGACAACCTTCGGGTAAAGGACATTTGATAGTAGAGAAGGGGTAGGGGGTGCAATATTCAATAAGGAAAAAAAAAACCGTAAATGTTAAAATATAACTTATAACCCTAATACATATAATACTTTTTTTTTAAATACATACTTATAATACATACATAACGCCCAGACCAATACAAACAGATATGTTTATGCACACAAATGTTTGTACTGTGCGGGGATGGAACCCGCAACCCTTGCACCAGAGACAGCGTTCACTACCACTGTTCCAAACGGGTCGTCTTTTTTTGCCACCTATATGTAATAATTCCTTAATAACAATAATCTCCTCTCTAAAAGTTGCCACTTTAAGCAATTATCGATATTAATGTTACTTGTAGGTAGTAATTATATAATAATAATAATGTCCTCCAAAAAGATATTTCGGTCATGGCAGCCAATCTCAGCGATCAGCCATCGACGTAGGACATATTATAGTGCACAAGTATTTGCGCAGACACAAGTGCACACTCTACTCCCGTACCCTCTTATTTCGATGGGACACTAGTGTGACACAACCAAAGAGGGATTAGGCGCAATTAGAAATAGGAATTTGTACCTGAGTTTTTCTGTTAAGAAATTCTGAGTCTGGAAGTTGGCGGTCTTGTACCCCCGTGCCTGGGAAAGCAAATTAAGCCGTTGGTCCTGCGCCTAATTATTATATAAGTTCGCCTCGAAAAATAGGTTAATACTTTCCTTAAAGTAATTGATGCTCCTTTTTTAAAAAGTGTCTCTTATTCGCCACAATCAATATAGGTATATATTAAACCAAAAACATTAGTAAATTAAGAAATTATAATGTATCAAGACGGGAATCAACACAATATTTATTATGTGATACAACTTTGTGTACTCACATATTTGGCTCGACGTTTCGGCTACGTTACAGCAGCCGTGGTCAGTCCGCTCGTGACCACGGCTGTAACATAGCCATTCAAAATGACTCTCCTATTAGGAGGCATTTCATCAATTTGCTGAGATCGGTTGCTCTGATCGGTACCAACTAATATAGCTTGATAGATAGATACACTTTATTGCACAAAATTTACAGATCTTAGTCTATTGTACATTGTAGGCGGTAAATGGTTTGAAGTGTCTTGCCTTTCTTTTATACTTGTCTTTGTTAAACCCTTGTTACTAACCTAATTATAAGTCATACTTACAGTAATGGATCAAATTTAATATTTAAATTGAAATAAATTATTAATTACTATAGTCCCCATTTGAAAATTAAAGTCCGCTCCACCATGGAATACCCGTGAAAAGCGCGCCATTAACATTCAAATTTCAGCTTTATGTTTATAGACATAAGGAATCTAAAATTTTAGTTCCGTGTATTTTCCACCTGATTTCTTTCATAGCACGGACTATACGCCAGCCTGCTTAACATTCCTCTACTGTACATGTACAAATACGAGTCTCATATCAACCCTGGGGCGTCGTAAAAGCGACTAAGGGAGATTGCCCGATATACACAGCACCATGTGAAGAAATCAGCCAATTTCCTCAGGCAATTCTCACCCTAATCATGTATGTCGTTAAGGTGAGTGTTGGATGAACTTTGTCAGATTATTACCTAGCGTGTTGATTGTACCTATTACAGCTAGCACCTGAGGGCACCCAGGAGGAAGGTATACTGCCAACCGACCGTCAAGTACTGATTAGATTAATCGATAAAGTATCGTTTCCGTTAGTAGGTATTGTTAGCGGAACCAAAATCGATTGGCTGCATCATTAAGCGATAAACGCAAAACCGTAGTAAACTTACTCAAGCTGTCAGACTCTCACTGACTGTGTTAAATGGTTCATTTAATTAGACGAATTACTGTATGTAGTTAATATCAATAATTGCATTATAACCATGCTTAATAGTAAAGTATCAGCCTATGTACCTACTGTCCCACTGCAGGGCAAAGGCCTCCATCATAGAAATCAAGTCATCGCTCTGTGATGAGATTAGGCTTAATCACCACGCTTGCCAAATGCGGATTGGTGACAAACCCAAGCTAATTTCGAAAAATTCGAAACATGATTTTTGCTCGACCTGAGAATCGTACCCAGGACCCCGAGATCACGGCCGGGTACTTAAACCACTAGACCAACAGCGCTAAATAATCACGGAAAAATTAATTTAAAATTCTATATAATTTCTTTCATAGATTCAATGTTGTACTTTTTTTAAATGTCTAATTGTTGCCTGCCACTATTAATACAAATCTCTTGGCGATGCAGCTGTTTTCGCCGATGCGTCACCGATGGCAGCGCACTCCAAACATTTCCTTGGTAAGATTTCCGTAAGCCGGTGAAACACAATGTGGTACAATTAGTGCACTGACGAAGGTAAAGGGCCGGCGGCAGGTGGGAATAATCCCTCTGACCTTACGGGAAGGTCGGCTTATAAGCAGTTTCGGTTGAGATCTGAATAATCTGCTATGTTATATATATGTTACCGGAACTTGATAAATATACGAAAGTGTGGCCGTAAAATATAAAATAACCATTTATCTTCCGTTTAGAATCCTACGAAAGTTTATAAACTTCCTAATAAATTGATAAACTTACGGATCTTGTAATTTTCCGGTGACATATAGACGAATTTAGCACAGTAGATAACGCTAAAGCAGTATGTACACTTTTTTTTTATGCTAGAGGCGGACAAACGAGCAAGCGAGTACCTACACTACGAACACTACGAACAAACGCTCGAATGACACACGCACACAGGCGCACACTTTATACGGATTCTAAGGTCCCGTCGGAGTACAATCGCAGGAACTAAATTTAGGGTTGTCGGTTTTACTCGAGTGCCGTTCACTTTATTTTGGTAAAGAAAATAAGTAGATATATTATTTATGTTGTCAAAAAAAGGTTTTAGATTTTTAAAGTGATATGGTTGGATAGGTAAGTGGTATATCTAAGGGGCGTTCTTCCTATTTTAGTTGAAATTGAATCGTGTCTGCTGTAATTTACGCTTTTGGAACTTTAGAAATCATTTTGTGTACCTTGGTGTACGATATTTTTAAGCTAGTATTCTACTTATTAACACGCACCAGATGATCCTTGTTGCACCTAGGACCCCGTGATCACGGCCCGGTACTTAAACCAGTAGACCAACAAGATGATTTTGGGGTTTTGGGGCTTGGGAGGTTTTGTTATGGGGGAATTCATTTTTTTAAACTTCATGCTAATATGGAAAGTTAAGAATAATATTTCACAAAAATAAGAGGACAACCCTATCGTAGGTAACTTTGTGTCAAAAATTTCGCAGTGTCGATACTGCTTTAGCATATATATTTATTGTAGATATATAGATAATTAATTTATTGCATCAAAGGACACACATGCATATACAAAATTTTAAACATTGAAATAAAAATACCTTGTAAAATAAAGAGTGTGGAACCCTTTCCTAAGTTTTCCGCATGTGTGCCGCAGCAGTGCAAGTGGGCCAAAGCTCAGTGGAGTTTTTGTTCAAAGACAGAGTCAAAGAGCAAAACACTGATTTTCAGCTTAAGCCCTGAGTACACGTGGCGCACCATAAATACCGAGTCTTATCATTGGAAGTAGGTACAATAATGGCTAATTATTATCATCTTAATATCGTAATTATGTCCAATTAAATTAAAAATTAATTCTCTCCGAGATCGAATCCGAAATGAGGTGATCCGGCAGAGAACCAAAGTTATCGACATTGCTCACCGGATTAACAAGCTTAAGTGGCAGTGGGCTGGCCATATTAGCCGCAGAACCGACAACCGATGGGGTAAACGGGTTTTGGAGTGGAGACCGCGTCTTGGAAAACGTAATGTAGGGCGCCCTCTGGCTAGGTGGGGGGACGATCTGCGCAGGATGGCTGGCAAGAGCTGGATGCGAGAAGCAATGGATAGATCACAATGGCGAACAATTGGAGAGGCCTACGTCCAGCAGTGGACTGCGATAGGCTGATGATGATGATGAAATTAAAAATGGATGATGCCTTATTCTTCTTATTGTGACCTTAGCGCAGTTTTTTCACGGCTGGGATGCAAGTTTGGCTAATTCTATTCTGTTTTCTGTTTCTGTTTTAATCGTTTATTGCATAAAAGTAGTAGGATACAGACAAGGTAGGCAATTTAAACTTAAAATTAGTTACTAACATACCCCCCCTTTGAGGTCCTTAACTACATAAAATCACCAAACCCCCTACCCCAAAATAAAAATTATGACAGTACATTTTATACATCTTATTAACATTAAACATGCATGACTGCCTAAACTTAAGATTGGTATTGTAATTTAATTTACTACTACTAAAGAAGATATCCAAATACCGAAAACTTTCCAATCATCTTGTGAATAATTGGTCCGGAACCAAAGTAATAAATCTTGAATCCGCTAAAGTATATCAAGAACCGCAAGGTAACTTAGGCCCAACAATCTGGACCAGTCATTA
This sequence comes from Marasmia exigua, assembly GCA_019059595.1. Classification (NCBI taxonomy): domain Eukaryota; kingdom Metazoa; phylum Arthropoda; class Insecta; order Lepidoptera; family Crambidae; genus Marasmia; species Marasmia exigua. The sequence goes on from CM032486.1 coordinate 14,037,090, forward strand.
TAAATTGGTGTTACGGAATTAGGGTGGGAGATGAAAAATAACTGCCCAGGTGGAACATTTAAGGTGACGGGTAGGGCACACTAGGTTTTAATTTATAGCTACTAAAGCGGATCTATTTTAAACAATTTCGGGGTTACAACCTCGCGAAAAATTGATTACCGCCAAAAGCGGCCACTTTTAGCGTAAATCAATTTTTCGTGTACAAAAACGGACCCGACATTTATGCATGGTTATTTAATAAATAGTATAAGTGTTTGCCGAGAGGTTATAATCCCGTCATCATCATCATCATCATCAGCCCATTTAAGTCCCCACTGCTGGGGCACGGGCCTCCCTCAATCACATGAGGGGTAATTGCCATACTCACCACGCTTGGCAGACGGGTTGGCGAGGGTTATGATATAAATGCAGAGTTTTCCCTCTCTGGGTGCTGATGATCATGCCAGCAGCTTTACCTTAGTCGCTTTTTACGACACCTCGGTAAGAGTGAGGGTGGCCTATTCTACTCTGCCGGGGACCACGCGGCTAATCCCGAAATTGTTTAAAATGCATCCGGTTTAGAAGCTGAAAATTAAAATCGATTGGCGTCGCCAGTGTGCCCTACCGGTCACCTTAATACGGCGTGTTTCTGTGAACATTTGCATCGTTCTAACCAAGTCTTGTACCAACCATTCTGAAAACATTTTTTCTGTGACTTTTGGAAATTCGCATTTCACTTTAGGAGAGCCACACTTTGGCATGAATGTGCCGGCTCGATAGGGGGGATACCACGGCCTCATAGAAAACTGGCGTGAAGCAGCACTGTGCTGTGGTTCACTGCGTGAGTGAGGGTACTGGAGGCCCAATCCGGGGAAAAGGAACACGAAAAACTGATTCACGCCAAAAGCGGCCACTTTTGGCGTGAATCAATTTTTCGCGTACAAAAACGAACTCAACATTTGTGCATAGATATTTAATAAATAGTAAAAGTGTATGCCGCGAGGTTGTGACCCCGCGATTGCTTAAAATAGATCCGGTTTACTAGCTAAAATTAAAATCGATTGGCGGCGCTAGTGTGCCCTACCCGTCACCTTAAAGAGGAAGCGCACTTGTGACTCCACTGGTGTCGCAGGTGTCTATGGGCGGCAGCAACCGCTTACTATCAGGCGATCCGTCTGCTCGTTATTATTAAGCGAGTTTAGCATCTAGAAAATAACATACAAACTTCCAATTTCCATTTGCAAAATTTATTAATCTTCAAAAAACCCTTACGAATACTTTTAGCATTCATAAACGTTATTTGATGAGTAAATAACTGTTATTGGAAACATTAGCGCTTAATTGCGTTATAACGTTATTTTACGATGCTCTTACTTACCAGGGTTCGCAGGGAACAAATGTTATAGGTTATTAAAAAGTGATCTTCGGTTTACCTCATATTTAGCTTTTAATTTGCTTCATTCTATTTTGTGTTGCATTAGACTGTATGACTTGGTATGAGGATAATAAACCATTGTAAAAAAGTTGGCGATTAAAAAGAGTAACTGGCGAGTTTCTTGCCGGATCTTCTCGACCAGAAACAACTTTCTGAGCCGGTGGTAGAATCGCATTATGTTTATTTACCTTTTTTAGTATATTTTATGTATCAACATATATATGTATTAACATGTAAATTATTACATAAGTACTTATAAATAGTTTTAAATCATTCAAATGTATGACGATTTGTAAGTGCTGTGTACAAGCCTATGCAAATAAAGAATTATTTGATTTTGATTTTGATACTTTAAAATATCGAAAAGTAGCGCAATTACCATGATTATATTCTTTTGTATAGCGATGGTAGCTCAGTGGTTCAGAACGCGCTTTCCATACGATGGTCGTGCATCGAATTCGAGCATGCGCGATTTGACATATCGAGAGCGATATGTCAAATCTATGTGCATTTTTCTACCATTAGCGGTGAGGGAAAACATCGTGAGGAAACCTGTACCTTTCGGATAGTTTCTGAAACGTGTAATCTTCAGTTGGTCTGGTACCCCTGTTTAAGGGTTGCGAAGGTCAGACGGCAGTTGCTTCATATTTTTTATTGCAAAAAATAGGCAGATGAGCACGCGGCTCATCTGTGGTAAATGGTAGCCGCCGCTCATAGACATCAACAATGCCGGAGCACAGTCATGCCGCTGCCTACCTATGTTTATTGCCTTGATTGCCTCGGTGGCGCAATGGTTAGTGGGTCGCACTTTAAAGCGACGGTTGCGCCTGGAGTCCTGGGTTCGATCCCCGGGTCGGGCCAAAATTTGTACCTGAGTTTTTCTGTTAAGAAATTCTCAGTGTTAGCCCGGAGTCTGGAAGTCTTGTACCCCCGTGCCTCGAAAAGCACGTTAAGCCATTGGTCCTGCGCCTAATTCCTCTTCGGTCGTGTCACACTATTATCCCATCGAAATTAGAGGGTACGGGAATAGAGTGTGCACTTGCGTCTGCGCAAATACTTGTGCACTATGATATGTCCTGCGTCGATGGCTGATCGCTGAGATTGGCCGCCATGACCGAAATATCGGTTTAGAAGACATTTTTATTATGTTTATTGCAATTATCATACTCCTAACCGGGAATTACACACTAAGATGAGGTATAAATCTAAATGCCGTGTGGTCCCCGGCAGAATAGAATAGGCCACCCTCACTCTTACCGAGGTGTCGTAAAAGGCGACTAAGGTAAAGCTGCTGGCATGATCATCAGCACCCAGAGAAGGAAAACTCTGCATTTATATCAAAACCCTCGCCCACGCCTGCCAAGCGTGGTGAGTATGGCAATTACCCCTCATGTGATTGAGGGAGGCCCGTGTCCCAGCAGTGGGGACTTAAATGGGCTGATGATGATGATGATGATGAAATCTAAATCTGACATGTTCATGCACACAAATGTTTGTACTGTGCGGGAATCGAACCCGCAACCCTTGCACCGGAGGCGTTCACTACCGCTGATCAAAACGGATCGTCAAACGACATCAATTTGTTGGGATTTTTTTTTGTGTCAGTGTTCATAACATTATAGTTTTTGAGAAGAAGAAGAATTCTTCTTTGTGTGCCTCTTCAATCATGAAGGTTTGCCAGTTTCTTAAACTTTTCTATCTTTTTCGAATATTTTAGTCACCTTATTCTAAAAATAAAAAAGTTCCCAATAGATACTGGCCTCATTTCGGAAGTCGGTTAAAAGTAACAACCTATTGTTCTTCCATCACTTGATAAAAGCGCTTACTCCTGCGTCCATCTCAAGACCCTCGGAAGTTGTGATAAAGTCGCACGGCCGGGTCCCATCTAAATGTCCCTTATTTCGTAATGAGTTACTATAGTTTCTCGATAGCGAAGTTATAGAAAATTTAGTGTAGTTTTTTTTTTACATTATATATAAACGAGCAGACGGCACACCTGATGGAAAGTGATCACCGCCGCCCATGGACATCTGCAACACCTGAGGTATCACATATGCGTTGCCGGCTCTTAAATAAAAAAAAAAAAATAAAGAAAGAAAGGCTCTTAAGAAAGGAGTAAACCCTTTTCTTGAAGGTCACCAGGTCGTATCTGTTCGGAAACACGGATGACAGCTGGTTCCACAGTTTTACTGTGCGTGGTTGGAAATGACGTGAGAAACGCACTGTAGTCGATATAAATCCATCCAGGTGATGTGATGTGCGGTGGTGAAGAATTGCAGCTGGAATAAGGCCGAACAGCTCCTCGGAACTTCCCCATTGTAAATGCGATAGAACATGCACAGTGATGCTACATCTCTACGCAATGACAGAGGATCAAGTGTGTCGGAAAGTGCCTGGTTGTCGACAATTCTGACCACCCTTCGCTGGATACGATACAGAGGAAGAAGCTAGTAGTTACCTATAAGGAAAAAAATGGGACTCGCCGTTCGAAGTGGCAATCATTTGGAGACACTTATTCACAAAATAATAGACCCAGAACCTGTTTACATTGCAAGTTGAACTGTCTACGCACTAGACCAGGCAAAAACGTATCTTCCAAAAGATTGGAACATTTGCATCTGGATCAGTGCAAAGATGCGGAACAGTGAAACGCTTCATTTGAATAATTTAGAACATCGACTCTCAGATGGATCCGTGATTAATTTATTTTGTTACCATGTAATATGCATAATATCTCTTTTCCCCGCGTAAAACATGGAAAAACGGTTACTTATTCACCCCGAACAGCACACAGCTAACTCTTTGACTCTGAATTAGGATCATTCCGCTCATTTGGCTCACTCAGATCATTCAGCTTATTCGGATCATTCAGCTCATTCGGATCATTCGGTTCACTCGGACTCGAGATCTATTTGAGTTGAATGATACATTCGGAGCGAAGATTAGAGATTCGGAACAATGTATCATTTGGCTGAGTCGGATCACTGTGTCGTTTCAGTAAAGAGTTACACACGTCTAGTACGCACATGCAAATACATGGTGTATCTGTGGCCATTTACATCCCTTTAACCACGTGTTCTACCAACCATACTGAGCACCATTTGTTCTACGACTTTCGAAATTTGTCGAAAATTTTTTTGACTCCCCATACAAAATGATCCAGTCACGTGACCGACTTTATACGAAAAGTTGAATTTTTTTATGCGGATTTCCAAAAGTCAAAGAACAAATGTTGTTCATAATGGTTGACAGAACACGTGGTTAAAGGGATGTAAATGTTCACACATACACTCTTTACATATGGAGTAAATGACAGAAACTGATAAAGAGTAGGTCAACGATCTCTCTCAGATCTCTTGGGAGTCTCGGATAGTTTCACAAAAAATGTGGATACCTACAATATTTGAGATAATGAGACTGAACGTGTAAACATGATCCAGTTGGTTTTAGTTCCACTGTCTACGGGTTGCGAAGGTCAGACGACAGTAGCTACATTGTAATTACCAGACATCCCTAATCCTGGATCATGGTCCAAGCGTACCCCGGGCTCCGGAGCTACAGCTTTGAACGCGATTGCGCATCAAAATTTGCCATCTTAGCGTGTAATGCTCCGACAAAAATTTCAATTTTTATCGGGGTTAATTAAATTTTTAATTTATTTTTCGCTTTTATTTTTTTCTAAAGTACAAATCAGTTACCGACCCACTCAAGTAAATATTATAATTTATTATTTTGCCATTTTGTAGCGGCGGCCATCTTGGATAAATTTTTATCTTACAAGCCATTGAAACAAAATTAAAATCGGTTCATTCGTTTGGGAGTTACGATGCCACGGACACACACACACACGCACACACACACACACAAAGACTCTTTAAACATATAACACCTCGTCGATTTTTGTCGGGGGTTAAAAAACGATGGTAGGGGACTTTAAGATCTGGCAAACCAACAAATTCCATTCGACAAAGTGAAGCTGTATTCGCGTTTTACCACGTATTTAGCGTGGACGGTAGCTTTGCTCATTGTTTATGGCATTAGCTGATAACTCTCTGACGGGGTTACTTAGGCTTGTTTTAAGGCACGCCGCCCACACGACAGTCGAGGCGCGCTGGAGTCGAGGCCGAGGCGCATAAGCGGCGCACCGTAGCTAAGGTTTCTTCACAAGTAAATGGGCGTGCGCTTTTATCACACATCGGGTCGGCGCGGGCATTCTTGAAGTGATCGCACCAAAACTTAGCCGCCATTTTGTCATTTTGTTTACTAAGTATGGATGAATTAAAATGACAACGATGGTAGTTCAGAAAGCGCCTTTCATACAGGGTGTCGTGGTTCGAATCCAAGCATGCGTCTCTGGATTTTTGAAATCTATACGTATATTTCCATCACTAGCTCGGCAGTAAGGAAAAACATCGTGAGGAAACTTGCACATATCGGATAGTTTTCGAAGGGATTCGGCGGGTAGGGCTAAAACAAGCCGCATAGGCTGATGCAATTCAAAGGTTTTTAATTAGTGTCTAGTGGTTTTTAGTGTTCAAATTTTGTGTTTATTTGTTCAGGGAAGTGCCGCAAAGTGATCCTAATAATAAGAATCGTTGGATTGTATCGTTTTTAACACTGCTATTATGTGTCGAGTGAGTTGTCTCGTGACAACTTGCTTGGACCAAATAGAGTCTTAAAACCTGCGATTGCTTTTGAGAGTGATATCCGCTGAATCCGTAGGTCGATAAAACGTAAAACACCGGCGTTTTATTGAGTGAATGTGACTTTGACTGACTTCGACTGTTGACTACCTACTTATTCTCAATAAGTTACTTGACATTAGCGAATCATCTTTGGGTAGAGCCATAATAAAAAAAATAGTTTTCGAACTGTGTAACCATGATTCAGTTGGCCTGGTTCAAAGGTCAGACGGCAGTCGCTTAATTTTTTTTTATTGCGAAAAATAGGCAGTGAAGCATGCGGCCCATCTGATGGTAAATGGTAACCGCTGCTCATAGACATCAACAATGCCGGAGCACAGTCATGCTGTTGTCAATCTTCTTTATTGTAATTATCAAACTCCCTAAATACTGAATCATGATCTAAGCGTACCCCGGGCTCCAGAGCGAAAGCTTTGGACGCAACCGGGAATTACACGCTAAGACGCGGAATGAATACAAAATGAGAGGCAAGCGTAGCCGCTCGGCTCTAGTGGCCATCCCGTAAGAGAGGGAAGCGTAGCCGCTCGCGCCTCAACTCTAGTGGCCATCCCGTAAAAAAATCCTACTCGCCCTGACTCATGCCGCCACCGCAACGTCGTGTAGGCGTCGCGCTTTAAGATCGTTTTAACTGATGTATTAAACTGGGATTTAGGTTATAGCTGGATTAGGGACCCATTGTCGCTGTCGGTTGATTTAATTTATTTTCCCATTCGTTAGGCGTCTAGAAAACCGGCGTGGGAAGCGTTGCATTGTGTTTTATTGAGTGAGGCCCAATCCGGGGGACATGAGAGTTTTAAGGTTGGCAGTATACCGTGTTGGCAGTAAGCCGTGTGGTCCCCGGCAGAGTAGAATAGGCCACCCTCACTCTTACCGAGGTGTCGTAAAAGGCGACTAAGGTAAAGCTGCTGGCATGATCATCAGCACCCAGAGAAGGAAAACTCTGCATTTATATCAAAACCCTCGCCAATCCGTCTGCCAAGCGTGGTGAGTATGGCAATTACCCCTCATGTGATTGAGGGAGGCCTGTGCCCCAGCAGTGGGGACTTAAATGGGCTGACGATGATGATGAAGTATACCGTGGGCACAGATATTACCTGTAATACTAGTCGTGGGAGAGGCACGCTTTGGCATGAATAGGCTGGCTCGACCGAAGTGATACTACGGCCTCACAGAAAACCGGCGTGAAGCAGCACTGTGCTGTGTTTCGCTACGTGAGTGAGTAATCCGGGGAAGGGGGGTTTAAAGGTTGGCAGGGCACTTGTGACTCCACTGGTGTCGCGGGTGGCCGGGTGTAGGAGTGAGGTCCGAGAAGTGTTTTAAGCACTTTTCGGATTTTGGCACTATACTCGTGACTCTACAAGTATTGCATATGCGTGGCAAGAATTGCTTATCAACAGTTAATTTTTTATACTAAAGGTGGCAGACGAGGAGACGGAACACCTGATCATGTTCACCCGTAACACCAATGGAGTCACAAGTGCGCTGCCAGGCAAACCCCCCTTTTCCCTGGTTTGGACTTTAGGTACCCTCACTCACTGATCCATCTTCTCGTCTGCCTCCAAAAAAAACAGTATATGTCGATGTTTCGTTATTATTTATTTACTTTCCAAATTTGCCTGCCGAAGCGCAATCATCACAGAAAACCCTATAATAGGCTTACCATATCAATATAGGGTTTTACCAAGCTATTTTAATCTCTACGCGCAAAGCATTCGAATCAATATTGCGCATCTCGCTATCGGCGGCAGCTGATTGGTCGGATTGAGTTCGTTCGTTTGACAGGTCGTGGAAAAGAGATGGACCATCAATAGGGTAACCCTTACTATGCGGTAAGCGGTTGTAACCCTATCAATAGTGTTACCAATACAATAAGGTTACACAATCAATAGGGTAACCCTATAGATTTATTAAGCTACCAATTAGGTTTAACTCTGAAAGGGGCTTTCCGGTCCCTGATCTGAGTTCTACATAAAGTTAATTCGTGTTATCATCGTCTGACCGGGACCGGCACATATCATCGCCAGCAGAGCAGAAGATCCTCCAGGTTCGTGTCCTTCTTTGTCCTGCTATAGTTTAGTTCCTGAGGGCAGAAATCCTCTAACAACATAAAACCAATTCTATACTATTATTGTGACATTGTATGTCCTAAGAAAGCCCTATGTGGGTCCTAAGAAAGCTTTATGGCATAGAGAAACTTATATATACTGAGATAGAGGCATCAGTCGGCTTACCAGTGCTAGCGCCATCTAGAGGAAAACGACCAATACTCAACGGTTTTGTATAACGGCCACCACAACAACTTTCCGAGGCGGTGGTAGAATCGCATTATGTTTATTTACTTTTTTTAGTATATTTTATGTATCTACAGGGTGTCCGGTGGCAGAATTAGGATTTTGACTTTAAATAAAAAAAAACTTCAAAAGATATACATTTAATGTTACTATCATATAAGTGCGGGTTTTATTTTTTAAAAATTATATCATCTAAATGTTTACCGTCACGTCGGACACACTCTTGGAATCTGACCTCAGTATTCCGCGCCACTCGCTGGAGAAGTGACCTCGGGATGCCGTGAACTTCGCGAACGATATTCTCTTTCAGTGCTGAAATGGTCGCTGGGTTTGTTTTATAAACTTTACTTTTGAGGTACCCCCACAGAAAAAAGTCCATGGAAGTGAGATCCGGCGACCTGGGTGGCCAGGGGATGTCACCAAAACGGAGGGGATATCAATTTATTAGGGAAGAAATCACGAAGAAGTGCCATGGTCTCTCTAGCAGTGTGTGGTGTGGCGCCATCTTGTTGGAACCATGTGTGTGAACTGTAGGCAGGATGTTCTCTTAGCGTGGGTAAAAAATAATTGTCAAGCATGAGCCTATAAGATACACCGTTCTCAGAAATGGCTTGGCCTCGATGATTTTCAAAAAAATAGGGCCCGATTATTCCACTGTTTGACAGTGCACACCAAACCGTGACTTTGGGACTGTGAAGTGGCTGTTGATGTTTTAAACGTGGATTTAGTCCTTTCGGCGCCCAATATCGGTAATTCTGTTTGTTAACACTTCCATTGAAGTGAAAATGGGCTTCGTCTCTCCAAAATATTGTCTTCACCGTACGAAATCGTTGCAACATTGTTTCGCAGAAACTTTTACGCATATTATAATCATTGGACGTAAGCGCTTGCACAATTTGAATTTTGAAGGGGTGAAAACGAAGGTCCTTTTTCAATATTTCGTGCACCTCCGTTCTTGGGAGCCCTAGAGCATCCGCCCTTTTACGCACGGACTGTCGCGGGTTATCGCGCAAACTGTTTGCGACAAGTTCGATGTTGACATTACTTCTCGACGTTCGGCTGGGACCCGGCCGCGGATTGTTCACTGCTGAACTTGTTGTCCTGAACCTTCGCACCCACGATCGAATCAGATCTTCACTTGGCGCATCACGCAAACGTCGAATATTGTAATGCGAACAAAACCTTCGACGAGCAAAAGCACAGGAATCATTACCTTTAAAATACGCTTCGATTGCGAACGCACGTTGTTCACCTGTCCACTGTGGCATCATAACCAAGTAACCCGCACGAATGACAAATCGAACGCGACCCCACGCGTGCCCCTGCGTTCAATGGTTTTAAAATAATTCGAAATTTAAATCCTAATTCTGCCACCGGACACCCGGTACATAGGTATATGTGTATTAACATGTAAATTATTATATAATTACTTATAAATAGTCTTAAATCATTCAAATGTATGACGATTTGTAAGTGCTGTGTACAAGCCTATGCAAATAAATAATTATTTGATTTGGATTTTTGATTTCGACCTCAGAATCAGTAAGGGAGATGGTTAAAAAAAATATCAGAAATCATTTATTTTCTTTATAGTAAAATCCCCAATACTTTTTGAAGAATTATTAATCCTGAGAATAATTCTTGTACTTATTTAAAATTACAAATGTGGACAGGCGGTTTGAGTCATTGTATCAGAAACACGCTTTACTAGCGAAGTCAAAATGGGTGGTGACATGACATCTACCGAAACACCTTCCTACCTTTTTGATTGGTTTTTACAAGCTCCATCTGCTTTTCACAAGCGCCATCTAACGAAAACCGCTGAAATTTTTTTCTATACTAAGGAAATATTAACTAAGTGAAATGACCCTACCATATGCCATAATCGATGCACAGGCATGCAGCCTAACCAGGCTGAGCTTTTTCATAGAAAGCCATACTTGAAAAACCGCACAAAGATGTCTGCCGTACTGGTGTGACGTGCTGGGTGACGTCCTTTCTCTACCGCACCCGTAAAGAGATGCATTAAAGCTGCGTCAGGGCCAGTTGGATCTCTTTCACACTCTGTGTATTTTTCCGCAAATGGCCAAAATTTCCGTTTAACATGCTTGTTTTCTTGTTCCATCAGTCGATTTTTAGGGTTCCCTAGCCAAATGGCAAAAAACGGAACCTTTACATATCCTTTTTTATTTCTTCGTCATATCTGTCCGTCTGTCCGTCCGTCCGTATGTCACAGCCACTTTTCTCCGAAACTATAAGAAATATACTATTGAAACTTGGTAAATAGATGTATTTTGTTAACCGCATTACGATTTTTACGCAAAAATGGGAAAAAATAAAAAAATTCGGGGGCGTCTCCATTTTTTTTTCATCAAACCTATACGTGTGGGGTATCTATGGATAAGTCTTTAAAAATGATGTTGATTTTTTAACTTCATTTTTTTCTAAACACGCTAAAGACGCTCCCAAAGTGGTAAATTGTGTGTGTGTGTGTGTGTGTGACACCCCCCCCCCCCCCCTCTAAGTTCTATCAATAATGAATTATAAAACTAAAATATATATATGATGTAGGTACATAATCATGAAAACTAATTGGTTTGGACTAGATATAGTAGGTAGTTTTTCTTAAAACGTTATAAGCCGTAAACCGCAATTTACCTTCCATATATCTTACTTGCTGCTACGGAACCCTTCATGGGCGAGTCCGACTCGCACATGGCCGGTTTTTCTAACTCCTCCCGGCCGTTTCAAAGCACAAAATGCCACACTCTTTACAAATTGCTACTTTACGCCGAATCTTGAAAATAAAAGTTATAGGCTTTGAACTCGATTTACCACTCTATGAAGGCAGTGTTAAAATACCCCCTTTTCCTTCTTTCTATTTATACGGCCCTTTCGGGAAAAGTCATTTCCTTTTCCGTGAAAATTCTTATTCTTGTTCACTTATTTCTGTTTCTATACCAGGTAGGTAACTGTTAAGGAAAATGCTTTTTGATGATGAAGGTGACGGGCACACTAGCGACACCAATCGATTTTAGTTTTTAACTACTAAACCGGATCTATTTTAAACAATTTTGAAGCGGGAGTCTCTAAGCAAAAATTTTTTTTTATTTGAGAGGTGGCAGACGAGCAGACGGATCACCTGATGGTAAGCAATTACGCCGCCCATGGACACCCGCAACACCAGTGGAGTCACAAGTGCGCTGCCAACCTTTTCCCCTTCCCCACCCCCCCATTGGGCCTCCGGTAACCTCACTCGGCTCAGACGGCGAAACACAGCGCAGGCGCTGCTTCACGCCGGTCTTCTGTGAGGCAGTGGTATCACTCCGGTCGAGCCGGCCCATTCATGCCTAAGCGTGGCACTCTCACATTTAAAACCACATTTATACTATTGATTTAATAATTGTGATAAAAGTGTCTCTTGCGCAAAGTATTGTGTTTAACATCAACATAATTTTTAAAGACCTATCCATAGATACCCCACACGTATAGGTTTGATGAAAAAAAAATGTTTGAGTTTTAGTTTCAAGTATGGAGACACCCCCAATTTTTTATTTTTTCCAATTTTTGTGTAAAAATCGTAATGCGGTTAACAAAATATATCTATTTACCAAGTTTCAATAGTATAGTTCTTATAATTTCGGAGAAAAGTGGCTGTGACATACGGACGGACGGACAGACATGACGAATCTATAAGGGTTCCGTTTTTTGCCATATGGCTACGGAACCCTAAAAATCAACTGATGGAACTAGAAAACAAGCATGTTAAACGGAATGTACCATCATCGCCATACTCACCACGCTTGGTAAACGGGTTGGCGAGGGTTTTGATATAAATGCAGAGTTTTCCTTCTCTGGGTGCTGATGATCATGCCAGCAGCTGTACCTTAGTCGCCTTTTACGACACCTCGGCAAGAGTGAGGGTGGCCTATTCTACTCTGCCGGGACCACACGGCATGTACCACGGAATGTACCATTTGCGGAAAAATACACAGAGTGTGAAAGAGATCCAACCGGCCCTGACGCAGCTTTAATGCATCTGTTTACGGGTGCGGTAGAGAAAGATCGTCACCCAGCACGTCACCCCAGTACTGACGGCTTCGCGCGGTTTTTCAAGTATGGCTTTCTATGAAAAAGCTCAGCCTGATTAGGGTGCACGCCTGTGCATCGACTGTGACATGTGGTAGGGTCAGTAGGATTTCACTTAGTAAATATTTCCTTAGTATAGAATCTCTTTACGGGTGCGGTAGAGAAAGAACGTCTACCTGTCGCCATAAGAATCAAAATCAAAATCAAAAATGTCTTTATTCAATTTAAGTCCATACAGAACATTTATGAATGTCAAATATTATGTCATCTACCGCGTATTCAGAAAGAATCAGCAAGAAACTCAGTAGTTACTCTTTTCAAATAATATGATAATTACAATATTCATTCTTATACAAACTATGATTACAGTGACAGTATGATATACAATGCTTATAATCAATATCGTTTAGATCAATCGTAAGGTGCTTTAATTCTTTAACTAATAGAAATAGATCTATTTATAACCATTCTAAACATGAATACTATTTATTTAAGGTGACGGGTAGGGCACACTACGCCGCCAATAGATATTATTTTTTAGCTTGGGTCTCTTTTTGTGCGCGAAAAATTGATTCACGCCAAATGTAACCGCTTTTGGCGTGAATCAATTTTTCGCGTACAAATGTTGGGTCCGCATTTGTGCATGGTTATTTAATAAATAGTGTTTGTCGAGAGGTTGTAACCCCGAAATTGTTTAAAATATCTGTGTCTCCTTTGTTTGGATGCGACAGGTATATTATCGTTCGTTATGGGACGGCTTTAAATTAAGCCACCAGGTTTGCTGAATCTTCGGAGGTCCATTGGTAAAAATAGATCCAGTATAGTAGTTAAAAATTAAACCAATGAGGGTTTTCACGTGTAAAATCCGCTAGATGGAGTACTATAGGAGTGAGGTCCATATACAATGTGATTGGTTATTTTTAAACGTGATCTGTCAAAATGACAATTTGACAAACTAAACAACCAAAGCGGTTGATGTTGGACCTCTGTGCAACAGTACGCCATCTAGCGGATTTTTCACTCGCGTAAACGCTCATTGGTGTCGTTAGTGTGCGGGCTGTGTGTTGACAAAGGTAAAAAAAATAATAATAGGTATATTAAGTACATATAACAAGGATGTTTTCGACGAAAAATATTGTAATAAAATGGAAGCATTGTGTGTCTTCTTCTTCATCTGAGCGTGTGATTCCCGGTTGCGTCCAAAACTGTCGCTTTGGAGCCCGGGGTACGCTTAGACCATGATTCAGGATTGGGGGGTCTGGTAATTACAATGAAGCGACTGCCGTCTGACCTTCGCAACCCTTTAACAGGGGAACCAGACCAACTGAATCATGGTTGCACGTTTCAGAATCTGTGCCTTTACTAGTGTCACCGGTGTCCATGGGCGTCGGCAATCGCTTACCTTCAAGTGATCCGTCTGCTCGTCAGATTATTAATAGATAATAGTATTTATTCTCATAATAGGATTGGGTAATTGTAAATCAATTTGCCCATCAAACTTTAAAAATAATCTAAAGAACCCTTTAATTTTCTACTTCATTTTATAACTTTGCCAATTTTGTAAACTATTAAATATTATATTTATAATATTAATTCTTAAATTGCATGCTCACAGTTTGTTAATATAATTAACCTAAGTTAATTTAAGTTGAATATTGTCCTATAAGTGAAATGTAAATTTCTTTGACACAATAAATATTCTTTAAACCGATGTAATTAAAACATAAGTCGTTGCTACCTATGATGGAATGCGGATGGGTGATATCAATCCCGAAAAAATAAAAACATACCTTTTTTTCTTTATTTATTTGTCGGGTGGGCGAGCGTGATAGCGTATCACCGGATCGTCTTTGTCCGACACCTTAGGTATTTTGAGATGTCTTGCAGAAAATTATTTAATCTAATTACTTGAACAAATCAACCAAATGTAGTGTGACTCGCAGGATGCAAACGGATTGCGCTGTGAAACGCGGAGAGTTCGGTGCTTTCGTCCGTTCACAATGGCGGCTCACGTTAGAATGCCCTTTTCCGGCAAATCGTTTTTTTTAAATATGACTCTACCCGAAAATAATTTGCAAATGTCAAATAATTTATTGAGAATAAGTAGGTAGTCAACAGTCGAAGTCAGTCAAAGTCACAGTCACTCAATAAAAAGCCGGTGTTTTTAAGTTTTATCGACCTACGAATCCAACGATTAAAATAAATAAATATTTCACAACATCACATACATTGATCTGACTCCGAGATAGGTAGCTCAAGCACCTGTGTTACGGTTATCAGAATTAACTGTGGGATTACAAATAGATACATATAATACTTTTCTTTTGTAAATACATACTTATAATTACATAGGAAACGCCCAGACCAATACAAACAGAAATGTTCATAAACACAAATGTTTGTACTGCGCGGGGATCGAACCCGCAACCCTTGGACCAAAGGCAGCGTTTACTACCACTGTTCCAAACGGTCGGGATTCTTATTATTAGGATCACTTTTCGGCACTTCACTGCACATAGATACACTAAATGTGTACACTTAAAACCACTACACACTATTTTAAGACCTTTGAATTGCATCAGCTCACGCGGCTTGTTTTAGCCCTACCCGCCGAATCCAGGAAAATCATAGACCACTCACAAGAATAGACAGTGACAGCTGTCACCATTTGACGTATCACAAAGCAACCTGACTTTGACACGTGACACCTGTTATGGGATGACGTTGACGGATGACAGCTGTCATCGGATTGACGTCTTGCGCATGCGAAAGGGATGAAGAGAATAGAATACATATATACTCTGACGAGCACCTCGCCGACATATTCATTATTCAGACCCCTTACAATCTAACTTAATCCAAAGCGCAGGAAAAGATTAGGTTATATTTATTATATTATATTCTGGTTTATTAGTCACGGATAATTTACAATAAAAAAGACAGAAGCGGGCCAGTATGGCAGTCCCAACGGAGGTGATGCCTGACATCGCGTCCATTGTAATTGCAACGAGGGCTCTTCTCTTGATTACCATCAGGCTGAGGAGAGCCAGTATACTGTGTAACTTTAAAAAAAAAACAGAAAAATACAATATTTGTCAAGTTAAATACAAGTAAAATAAATAAAAATAAGCACATCTGATAATATTAACATTAATAGCCCAAATTTTGAGTATCAGAGTCAAGAGAAGCAAGTAAAAAATACTTACATAACGGGACAGTATTTTTTTTTTTAAAAATTGAATCAATCGCATGGTCACGGAGTAACTGAGTGAGTTACTCCGTGACCACGGCGCTTGCAACAGTGCCAAAATATCGGAAACTCAAAAATAAGATACATGGTAGAAATCCCGTTTATTGAAACTATTCTAATGTTAGTGACCATTGGACAGGCAGCTGCGGGGCGATGAAATAATACGACGAAGATTTTCTTAACAGCGATGTACTTTCGAAGTCAGGTATGAATGTGGTCGTCTGTACACTCGAGAGGCGTCGATCCTTTAGGCTGGTAAGATGGCAAGTGAAGCTAGTTTCAGGCGGCAAGTTGTCGCGGGTCGACAGACGATTGAGGGGACAGGGGGGCGAGGGGGCGAGCGGCGGAGCGAGCGCGGCGCGGTTGGTCACGGCGTTAACAACCATGAAAGTTTAAAACAATATAAAAAAAAACCCGAAATTCAAAAATAATTATTACTCTCCCTTTGTTATCCAGGAAAATATCAGGATACTTGGTTTGTATGGTAGAGCGGCCGAAAATAAATAATGATCTGTGAGTTTCTCTCTCAAAATTGCCAATCTTTCCCTCGTTTTCAACGACGTGTCCAATAACTCTGAACAAGTGACAAATTAACGCAGTTAGGAGCTCACAATACGGCTATTATAATAATAAAAAGGTACCACTTCCATTATTTAGATGGGGTGGTCTATCACCGTGCGTTTCTCTAGAAACTTTCTGCCTCGTACGAAAAAACTATGGAATGAAATATTGCTTGCGATATTTTTTCGAACCGATGCAATGTTCAAACCAACGATAAGTAACTATAAATAAATTTTAAAGTTGTCTAGGTAATTGGTTTACAGTAAAAATGTTCTATTCCATTGATGAATTTCTAACAGCAAACAGGTCCAGAAAATAAACCTTAAGGTGACTGGTTTTAGCAACTAAACCGGATCTATTTTAAACAATTTCGGGATTACAACCTCTCGACAAACCCTTATAATATTTATTAAAAATCCATGCACAAATGTTGGGTCCGTTTTTGTACGCGAAAAATTTATTACCGCCAAAAGCGGCCACTTTTAGCGTGAATCAATTTTTCGCGTACAAATGTTGGGTCCGCATTTATGCATGGTTATTTAATAAATAGTATAAGTGTTTGCCGGGAGGTTGTAACCCCGAAATTGTTTAAAATAGATCCGGTTTAGATGCTAAAATTAAAATCGATTGGCGTCGCTAGTGTGCCCTACCCGTCACCCATGATAGGAAAATCGGTTTCATGCGACTTAGAAGGCGAATGTGACTTACATCGCATGCGACGACGCTAAGTCATACGAATAAATCAAAAATAGGTCTCCTGTTCGCGGCCTCCACTCAAGGACCTTTCCGCTTCAATGGCCGTCTGTTCTCCTCGGAATGTATCCTATCCATTGCCGCTTGAGGCATGCATTCCTTTGAGTTATGTATGACACTTGTGCTCAATATGGCCTAAATTCTCAGGCATGTTCTAAAGTTAAAAGGTAGGTACGACAAGACGTGACAATTACGACTATTTTATTCTGCTAACATAATATAAGATACTCAAGAGAAGAGCGTACTCCTTTTTAAAAAGGCCGGGAACGCATTAGCGATCCCTCTGATTTCGCGGATGGTAATGGGCGGCGATGATAGCTTTCCATCAGGTGACTCGCTTGCTCGTTTGTCGAGCATAAAAAATACACTAAAATTCAAAATAAAACTGTTTCTGAAACTCAACAAAGTCATTTTCTCGGTGGGTAATGCCGCCAGGAGTCATGGGTTCACAAAGAGCGAACCCTGGCACCATTACCGACTTGGACCGACCGATCTAGTCCAAACCAATTTTCGTTGTTAGTTTTCATGATAATGTACATCTTTTTTTTTAATTTTAAATTTATTATAGAAACTAGAGGGGTGGGGGGGGAGGGTATGGACACAATTTACCACTTTGGGAGCGTCTCTTGCGCAAAATATTGTGTTTAGAAAAAAAAAATGTTATAAACCTCAACACCATTTTTAAAGACCTATCCATAGATACCCCACACGTATAGGTATGATGAAAAAAAAATTGAGTTTCAGTTTCATGTATGGAGACCCAATTTTTGTGTGCCGTTTTTTGCCATTTGGTCACGGAACCCTAAAAAGGACGATTTTAATCATTCCTATTCTTTTCGTGGAAGCTTTGCTTTTCAATTGGAAGTTAAAATACGGGCGACATCAAAAGTGAATTAGTTTGTGTGTGGTATTCAAATGAGAACGAAAAATAAATACTGATTGCGTATTGTGTGACAGAGTGTAGCATGAATATTTTATATTTTGGACTAACATATTTTATTTCGCCATGAAGCTAAATTAACTTTTTTACTGTCGCCGTGTGGTCCTCGGCAGAGTAGAATAGGCCACCCTCACTCTTACCGAGGTGTCGTAAAAGGCGACTAAGGTAAAGCTGCTGGGATGATCATCAGCACCCAGAGAAGGAAAACTCTGCATTTATATCTAAACCCTCGCCAACCCGTCTGCCAAGCGTGATGAGTATGGCAATAACCCCTCATGTGATTGAGGGAGGCCCGTGCCCCAGCAGTGGGGACTTAAATGGGCTGACGATGAAACTGCATCTATTTTAAACAATTACAGAATTACAACCTCTCGACAAACACTTATACGGCGACCCGTTTGGAACAGAGGTAGTGAACGCTGCCTCTGGTACAAGGGTTGCGGGTTCGATCCCCGTACAGTGCAAACATTTGTGTGCATGAACATATGTGTTTGTATTGGTCTGGGTGTTATCTATGTATTATAAGTATGTATTTACAAAAGAAAAGTATTATATGTATATATTTGTAATTCCACTGTTGATTCTGATATCCTTAACACAGGTGCTTGAGCTACCTATCTCGGAGTCAGACCAATGTATGTAATGTTGTGAAATATAATATATACTATTTATTAAATAACCATGCACAAATGTTACGACTTCCTGTACGGTGCCTCCACTCGAGGACCTTACCGCCCCAACGGCCGTTTGTTCTCCTCCCTATGTGCGCTGCTCATTGCCACTTGAGGCATGCAATCCTTTGTGCTTTGTCTGTGACCTTAGTTCTCCTGCGGATCTCATCATTTCTGATACGATCACGCAGGGAGACTCCGAGAATAGCTCTCCCCATTGCTCTCTGGGCGACTTGGAGCCTCCTTAATCGGCACAATGTAAGCGGCCACGTTTCGGTTCCGTATGTCATAACTGGCAACACACACGCATTGAAGACTTTCGTTTCGACACACTGTGGTAGATGGGCCGAAAATATGCTGCGTAGCTTCCCGAATTCTGCCCAGCCGAGTTGAATTCGTCGATCGACCTCTTTCTGGAAGTTGGACTTACCAAGCTGGACTTTTTGTCCGAGGTAGATGTACTCGTCTACAACTTCCAGTGGTAGAGCTTCCAACCTTTACAAGAGTGGGTATGACATGGGAATTCGACAATTTTCGTCTTGTCCATGTTCATTTTCACTATATTTAATATTAAATATTTAATCTAATAAAAGGTCGTAGCATAGAAGTAATTATCTGCAGGTCATAGTAAGATTTATGTATGTAAGTCTGCATTTTTCAAATTAATTTACATACTCTTTTTATATGTGATAATGTCCAAATGAGCAGACGTTTCTCCTGAAACATATAAAAAGACAGTCAGCGATTGCCGTCGCCTATTGATACCGGAGGCCCAAATGCAGCACACGGCCCATTGTGTGAGTCTACTGGTGTTGCGGAACCTCACTCACTTGGTTAAACAAAGCGGAAGCACTGCTTCACATCGGTTTTCTGTGAGGCCGTGGTATCACTGACTGTGGGAGAGCCAGGCTTCGGCATGAATGGGCCGGCTCGACCGGAGTGATATCACGTTAAAAAAAATCTCCAGTCAAGCCGGACTACTAATGCCGAAGCCTGGCTCTCTTACAGTAAAAGTTGAGAGTAGGTAAGTACCTAATGATTCTATGTAATCGTGACTCAGTAGTGTAAGTGTCCCTCTGTTTAGTATAATCATATAAACTGTCCCACTGCTGGGAAGAGTTGCAATTTGATCTGTTGCTCTCCATGATATTGTTTTCTATGTATTATAAGTATATATTTACAAAAAAAAAGTATTATATGTATATATTTCTAATTCCACTGTTGATTCTGATATCCGTAACACAGGTGCTTGAGCTACCTATCTCGGAGTCAGATCAATGTATGTGATGATGTGAAATATTTATTTATTTATTATTTATTATTTTTATCGTCGCATGTAAAAATTGTAAACTACTTTATTTATTTCAATGAAGACTTATTAGCTTTAAGACATTCATTGTAATTGCTACTGTATTAAGACTGTTGGTGTTCCCAATAAAACATCATCATCATCGTCAGCCCATTTAAGTCCCCACTGCTGGGGCACGGGCCTCCCTCAATCACATGAGGGGTAATTGCCATACTCACCACCAAAAATAAAACAATATAAATAAATAAATATATACAAAAAAACAATATTTTGCTGCTGTCTGTACTCCTATTTTTGCAGTAGAGATAAAAATACTTTTTCACTTTTCTACTAGGTTTTACTGAAAGTTCACACAACATAAACAGATTCGCGTAGAAACAAACAAAATATTTACACCTTCTTAGGAGAGAGGGAGATGAAAAATATTTTTCTTGCTATTTTCTCGTAGAAACTGTTGTTGGAGCTCACTTCGAAATGCGAGGCATTACTTTCAATGGAGACAGGGGCGGACTCAGGATTTTAGGAACTAAATGATTGATTCTTATAAGTAGCTAATGTAAAATGCAAACTCATTTTTTGACACATTTTATTTGTAACAAAGGTATAGGTATAATAATACAGACAGTCACATGTCATTGTACACAAATCTGTATTTCTAATCAATTCTCACCTTAATGTGAAACACGTCTGGTTTGACATCAATCAAAGGAATTTGACAGATTACTTAAACTGATATGTAGCTGTCTGTTTTGTAAGCCTCTCTTTGATACAATATTTTGCCAAGTGAAAATAATTGAAAATGTAGGTAGATAACTTTATTTTTGTGGAGCTGAGGAATGCCGCTGACCCGAGTGCAATGGCCGACGTTGCCGCTTTTTGTCGGCGCTTTATGCAGGCCCTCCTGCTGACGGGCAGGAGGGTTATGTTGGGCTCTTCTCTGGCGTGGGGTAACGATAAGCCGGTCAGAGGCATACCGATTTTCCCTCATCGCCCTTAGTGGGGAGTAGTCACGGGTTTGAAAAGACGCACCCTGCCACCATGACCCTCCCCGGGAGGTGCCCGCCTGCACGGCGGGCCAGGCGGTTCCTCCCCTGGCTTAGTCGAGAGAGGGGGTAGAGTTGGCCAGAAAAACTGTGACCCCTCTCCCTTCCAAGACGGGGGAAGAAGCCTGTGCAATGCCGAGGCTGGTGTCCCCATATCACGTGCGGCTCGCTTTGGGTAGACAACTGGCGAAGTCAGGATAACCGCAGTTACTGATACGACTAATAGGAAGGCGTTCTGTGAGTTGTCATGATATCGCTGGAAGGAAGTCGCACAGACCACAAACACAAAGTGCGAATTGGGCAGAATTATCGAATAAAATGCCGACGTTTGACATCTGTCGCTAAGACGCATTTTGGATCCAGCGTAAGCATTTATTATACCCTAAAATAAGTTCATATGACCTTAATCTGGCCTGGTGTTGTCCCTGGGTTGTGGCTATCTATCGTTTACCACCATTGAGGTAAATCTTACAGACAGCGGCAACGCTTACAGGTAATCAGAAAACACGAAGCACTTGCGCGATGTAATCGACACCTAGCGCCATCTATTGGTATAAAGCTGAACTAATGTCCCAAAACGACGTGAGAGCGAGCTACTAGTCACAAATAGAAGTCTTTGAATATTTCAACTTATTCTATCCTGAAATAAGTCCCCACGACCTTAATCCGGCCACGTTCTCAAGTTCCTACAGAGCAGGAGTAAAATGCCTTGAATATTGTAAGAAATTCCGAGCTCTAGGAATGGGTGAGCCGCACATATTTTAAGCTCATGCACCCGTTCATTTTGCTAGAATACTATCGTAGAGTAGTTGGTAATTATCACTAACAAGTAGACACGTATGATAACAGAACGACCTTGTTTTCCGAGTATGTAGGCCGCTAGATGACGACTAACATGTACACTTTCAAAATAGGCTATTTTAGGCCGAAGTGATACCAAGGTCTCACAAAAAACAGGCGTGACTAGAGCGCGTGCGCTATGTTTCGCCGATTGAGTGGGGGTCGGTACCCCCACTCAATCGGCCGGAAAAGAAACGTTAAAGGTTGGCGTGGCATTTGGACTCCACCGATGTTGCCATCATCAGGTGACCTGTCTGCTCGTTTACCACACGTCACATAAAAAATATCTTAATTGGGGTATCTTTGCCCAGCAGTGGGACAAATTCCCCCATTCTATTAGAAATTTAAAAATATTTCACATAAAAGTCATCTCTAACGACAGTCATAATAATAAGCACAGTGTAGTTCAAAGACTAATAATGCATCGGTTGTGCAGTGGATAGTGGTCGCACTTTAAAGCGACGGCTTCGCAAGAGGTTCAATCCCCAGGTCGGACCAAAAATACAGGGTGTAAAAAGACCCTTAACGAAGCCGGCGTCTACGCACTCAGACCATTAAAACCAGTCTTAGAATAAAAAAATATTGATTGGAAACGAAGTTAATTTTTGGTGTCAATTTTAATCCTATAAACAGACAACGCAATGAACAGCGTACACCAGACCGCGCCGCACGCGCGCCCGCATCCCGAATGCTGTATCATGGTCCAAGCGTACCCCGAAGCGACAACATTGGAGTGTTACAGGAGGCTCTACGTGTTGCGAAACGCTCTCGGCGCCCTCTAAATTCCTAAGCATTATAGGTAAAGACGCCCCTGCGTTTGCCTACTGTAAGGTAAGCTCTCGTTACACTGTGATATAAGTGTGGGTTTCTCTATTTGTATATACATACCAGCGCTTAACACATAAATCGCTATAGTAACCAATACGAATCAACCCAATGATTTTCGTGTTCAATTTGCACGTGCGTGTATAATGGCCTATTGAATTTCTGAGGAGCGTCAAAATGTCTATCGAATGGTACTAATCGTATGTAATATCAAAGCTTCATGTAGAGGAAAGGAAAGGTATTTGTATTCCATTATTATTTATAACAATAACTTTTATTATTTTTTCATTTACCGAATTTATCATCATCATTTCAGCCAATAGACGTCCACTGCTGAACATAGACCTCCCCCAATGTTCGCCACACCGATCGGTCCTGTGCCGCCCGCAACCAATGGATTGCCGCGATTTTCACCAGATCGTCGGTTCACCTTGTGGGGGGCGCCACAGCTGCAACTTCCTGTACGTGGCCTCGACTCGAGGATCTTTCCGCCCCAACGGCTGTCTGTCCTCCTCGCTATGTGCCCTGCCCATTGCCACTTGAGGCATGCAATGCTTTGGGCAAGTCTTCAATGCGTGTATGTTGCCAGTGATGGCATACGGAACCGAAACGTGGCCGCTTACAATGTGCCGATAGTCAACAGAGATAGTCAACAGAGATACTCAACAGAGATAGTCAACAGAGATACTCAACAGAGATAGTCAACAGAGATACTCAACAGAGATAGTCAACAGAGATAGTCAATAAAGATAGTCAACAGAGATAGTCAACAGAGATACTCAACAGAGATAGTCAACAGAGATAGTCAACATAGATAGTCAACTTAGATAGTCAACATAGATAGTCAACATAGATAGTCAACTTAGATAGTCAACATAGATAGTCAACAGAGATAGTCAACAGAGATAGTCAACAGAGATAGTCAACATAGATAGTCAACAGAGATAGTCAACAGAGATAGTCAACAGAGATACTCAACAGAGATAGTCAATAAAGATAGTCAACAGAGATACTCAACAGAGATAGTCAACAAAGATAGTCAACAGAGATAGTCAACAAAGATAGTCAACATAGATAGTCAACTTAGATAGTCAACATAGATAGTCAACTTAGATAGTCAACATAGATAGTCAACTTAGATAGTCAACATAGATAGTCAACATAGATAGTCAACTTAGATAGTCAACATAGATAGTCACAGAGATAGTCAACATAGATAGTCAACTTAGATAGTCAACATAGATAGTCAACAGAGATAGTCAACAGAGATAGTCAACAGAGATAGTCAACAGAGATAGTCAACAGAGATAGTCAACATAGATAGTCACATAGATAGTCAACAGATATAGTCAATAAAGATAGTCACATAGATAGTCAACAAAGATAGTCAACAGAGATACTCAACAGAGATAGTCAACATAGATAGTCAACTTAGATAGTCAACATAGATAGTCAACTTAGATAGTCAACATAGATAGTCAACATAGATAGTCAACTTAGATAGTCAACATAGATAGTCACATAGATAGTCAACAGAGATAGTCAATAAAGATAGTCACATAGATAGTCAACAGAGATAGTCAACAGAGATACTCAACAGAGATAGTCAATAAAGATAGTCACATAGATAGTCAACTTAGATAGTCAACATAGATAGTCAACATAGATAGTCAACTTAGATAGTCAACATAGATAGTCAACATAGATAGTCACATAGATAGTCAACAGAGATAGTCAACAGAGATAGTCAACATAGATAGTCACATAGATAGTCAACATAGATAGTCAACTTAGATAGTCAACATAGATAGTCAACAGAGATACTCAACAGAGATAGTCAATAAAGATAGTCACATAGATAGTCAACAGATATAGTCAACAGAGATAGTCAACAGAGATAGTCAACAGAGATAGTCAACAGAGATAGTCAACAGAGATAGTCAACAGAGATACTCAACAGAGATAGTCAACAGAGATAGTCAATAAAGATAGTCACATAGATAGTCAACTTAGATAGTCAACATAGATAGTCAACATAGATAGTCAACTTAGATAGTCAACATAGATAGTCACATAGATAGTCAACATAGATAGTCAACTTAGATAGTCAACATAGATAGTCAACATAGATAGTCAACAAAGATAGTCAACAGAGATACTCAACAGAGATATTAATAAATATAGTCAACAGAGATAGTCAATAAAGATAGTCAACAGAGATACTCAACAGAGATAGTCAACATAGATAGTCACAGAGATAGTCAACAGAGATACTCAACAGAGATAGTCAACATAGATAGTCAACAGAGATAGTCAATAAAGATAGTCAACAGAGATACTCAACAGAGATAGTCAACATAGATAGTCAACAAAGATAGTCAACAGAGATAGTCAACAGAGATACTCAACAGAGATAGTCAACAGAGATACTCAACAGAGATAGTCAATAAAGATAGTCAACAGATATAGTCAATAAAGATAGTCAACATAGATAGTCAACTTAGATAGTCAACATAGATAGTCAACAGAGATAGTCAACAGAGATAGTCAATAAAGATAGTCAACATAGATAGTCAACAGAGATACTCAACAGAGATAGTCAACATAGATAGTCAACAGAGATACTCAACAGAGATAGTCAACAGAGATAGTCACAGAGATAGTCAACATAGATAGTCAACAGAGATACTCAACAGAGATAGTCAACATAGATAGTCAACAGATATAGTCAATAAAGATAGTCACATAGATAGTCAACTTAGATAGTCAACATAGATAGTCACATAGATAGTCAACAGATATAGTCAACAGAGATACTCAACAGAGATATTAATAAATATAGTCAACAGAGATAGTCAATAAAGATAGTCAACATAGATAGTCAACAGATATAGTCAATAAAGATAGTCACATAGATAGTCAACATAGATAGTCAACAGAGATACTCAACAGAGATAGTCAACAGAGATAGTCAACAGAGATAGTCAACATAGATAGTCAACTTAGATAGTCAACATAGATAGTCACATAGATAGTCAACATAGATAGTCAACTTAGATAGTCAACATAGATAGTCAACTTAGATAGTCAACATAGATAGTCAACTTAGATAGTCAACATAGATAGTCAACTTAGATAGTCAACATAGATAGTCAACATAGATAGTCAACTTAGATAGTCAACATAGATAGTCAACAGAGATAGTCAATAAAGATAGTCACATAGATAGTCAACTTAGATAGTCAACATAGATAGTCAACAGAGATAGTCACATAGATAGTCAACTTAGATAGTCAACATAGATAGTCAACTTAGATAGTCAACATAGATAGTCAACAGAGATACTCAACAGAGATAGTCAACATAGATAGTCAACTTAGATAGTCAACATAGATAGTCACATAGATAGTCAACTTAGATAGTCAACATAGATAGTCAACTTAGATAGTCAACATAAATAGTCAACATAGATAGTCAACATAGATAGTCAACATAGATAGTCAACTTAGATAGTCAACATAGATAGTCAACAGATATAGTCAATAAAGATAGTCAACAGAGATAGTCAACAGAGATAGTCAACAGAGATACTCAACAGAGATAGTCAACATAGATAGTCAACATAGATAGTCAACAGAGATAGTCAACAGAGATAGTCAACATAGATAGTCAACAGAGATAGTCAACAGAGATAGTCAACAGAGATAGTCAACAGAGATAGTCAATAAAGATAGTCAACATAGATAGTCAACATAGATAGTCAACATAGATAGTCAACAGAGATAGTCAACATAGATAGTCAACATAGATAGTCAACATAGATAGTCAACTTAGATAGTCAACATAGATAGTCAACAGAGATAGTCAACATAGATAGTCAACATAGATAGTCAACTTAGATAGTCAACATAGATAGTCAACAGAGATACTCAACAGAGATAGTCAATAAAGATAGTCACATAGATAGTCAACTTAGATAGTCAACATAGATAGTCAACAGAGATACTCAACAGAGATAGTCAATAAAGATAGTCAACAGAGATAGTCAACAGAGATAGTCAACAGAGATAGTCAACATAGATAGTCAACAGAGATACTCAACAGAGATAGTCAACAGAGATAGTCAACATAGATAGTCAACATAGATAGTCAACATAGATAGTCAACAGAGATAGTCAACAGAGATAGTCAACATAGATAGTCAACATAGATAGTCACATAGATAGTCAACAGATATAGTCAACAGCGATAGTCAACATAGATAGTCAACTTAGATAGTCAACATAGATAGTCAACCATAGATAGTCAACATAGATAGTCAACATAGATAGTCAACTAGAGAATAATACAAACAGAGATAGTCAATAAAGATAGTCGACAGATATAGTCAATAAAGATAGTCAAAATAGAAGCAACATAGATAGTAACAGAGATACTAACAGAGATATTAATAAATATAGTCAACAGATATAGTCAATAAAGATAGTCAACATAGATAGTCAACATAGATAGTCAACAGAGATACTCAACAGAGATATTAATAAATATAGTCAACAGAGATAGTCAACGAGATAATCAACAGAGATAGTCAACATAGATTAGTATAGCGTCGGATGTGGGCCCGAAACGCTTTATCTCAACGCCTGGCAACCCTGTTAACGATCAATCAGCCGAAACGTGTGCGCATTCCTCAGGAGTGCGTCTAATTTAGACTGAAACAAAGTAAGGTGGGAGCCTTGAAATGTTTAGTGCATAATTACGTGAAAAGGTCAAGTACAGCTGTAATTCTAAACAATCGATAATTTAGGGATTATAAGAGCATTTTCAAGGTGGACGGGGTTTTTTTTATTGAGTGTATGTTACAACCACAGACAGTGCCTTGTTTTTGCTAGTTTTGTAAGTTACATTGTTATAATTGCTCCACGTATGTTATAGTCAGGGGTTTGTGCTCTTAAAATATATGTATATTCCTAAATTTAAATGTGTGAATTTTGGTATTTGTGTTGTGCTGTGTATTGTGTTGTGTTAAGGTGGAGGGTTAGGGCGCACTAGCGACGCCACTTAATTTAAATTGTTAGCAATTAAACTGGATCCTTTTTTGAACAATTTCGAAACTTCAGCCTCCCGAAAAACTCTCATACTTTTTTATGCATAAACATAACTTTTTGGTCCGATTTTCTCCATAAAAATGGTTATGTAAAACATAAGATCCGGCAGAGAAATTGTAAGTTACTAAAACTCACAATTTAAATCAATGTCCATCAACGTCGCCTTAGTCATATCATGTTAGCGTGCAATTAGGTTTAGGTTTAAAGATTCTTTATTTTTCAATGAAAACATAATTGTGAGAACAGTGTTAACAAATTCGATTATTTGTATTTGTTCGTTCGCACCGATCAGTTTTATAAAAAGCATTAGCTCCAAAAATGTCCGATTGACAAAGATAGGTATGTAAATACGAGTACCTACATTTAAATATAACAAATAATGGTTACATGTATATAACTTTAATTAGTACGTTGCTTACTATTGTATTAGTGAGGATCATTCGACAATGCACTTCCCGGTGCGTCCAAATATGTCGCTTTGGAGCTCATATACGGATATCAGACGGATAGAGAAATTACAAATATAATACTTAAGTACATACACCGTGCTTTTTTAACCCTCTTACTCCCTTAATGAGGGCATTATACTGATGATAATCAAACATGCCACTTGAATAGTCGACGACGAGAATCTCACTGATCGGATTAGGCTCTCTGGCCCTGCGGAGAGAAGTCGCATCTCTATGTGTCTTTTCCCGAGTGTTCCAAGGAGTTATTTGAGTTAATACCCGCTGCTGAATTTCACCACCGTACTACACGCCGTAAACTAGGATTCCACCCGTACCATCTGGGTGGGTGGAGGTCCACCACCAAGCGCTTTACATGTCATTTTTTGTCACGCACCTTTTTTGTCCTCATTGTGGAATCAAAATCAAAAATCAAAATCAAATAATTCATTATATTGCATAGGCTTGTACACAGCACTTACAAATCGTCATACATTTGAATGATTTAAAACTATTTATAAGTACTTATGTAATAATTTACATGTTCATACATATATATGTTGATACATAAAATATACTAAAAAAAGTAAATAAACATAATGCGATTCTACCACCGGCTCGGAAAGTTGTTTCTGGTCGAGAAGATCCGGCAAGAAACTCGCCAGTTACTCTTTTTAATCGCCAACTTTTTTACAATGGTTTATTATCCTCATACCAAGTCATACAGTCTAACGCAACACAAAATATAATGAAGCAAATTAAAAGCTAAATATGAGGTAAACCGAAGCGGACCAGTTCCCAAAGGTGGCACCTGTTCACAAGTATGACGTATGTGTCAGCCATCATTTCACTCAACTTCCCGCAGCGGTATTTCCGAACCGGTACGACATTGCGATCTTCAAGAAACGAGCCTATACCTTCTCAAAAGGTCGGCAACGGATATCAACTCCCTCTGGTGTGGCCATAGAATTACATCCTAAGTCTATGGGTGTGGCTGATGTCCATGGGCAGCGGTGATCACTTACCATCAGGTAACTCGCTTTTGCCTCCCTTTCTCATAAAAAAAAAAACATTTCCCCCAAGGAACATAAGGTCCAATCTCAAAAAATAAAATGCCTTTCCATAAGTAAGTACAATTTGCACCAATAAGCTAATTACATTTGAATGGGAATGGGACAGGGTACAGTGTGTTTGACTGTTCATATTTAAGGTGATATCATTTTCTCTCCGCCACTGTACGCGCAGAAATAGGTACTAGCAGCTAATTAATTACTTTGTTGCTCACACACACGGAGAGCTCAATAGAAATGTCAGAAGTTGAACTTACTTCAGGGGACAGGAAATAGTTTCAGCACATGTTGACTGTTTAACAAAGGTCAATTGCTGTCTCAACCGGAGTGATACCACGGCCTCACATAAAATTGACGTGAAGCAGGTGGCGCTATTTTGCTGAGTGAGAGAGATGGAGGCCCCATTCGGGACCTTATTCCGTACTAAGTAGCTTAAGCACTTGTGTTACAGATATCAGACAACAGAGGAACACAAATAAATATATACTTAAATACATATATTACACCCAGACACCGAACAAACACAAGAGTTCATCGCACGAATGTTTGAGTGGGGATCGAACCCACGACCTTCGGCGTAAGAGGCAGGGTCACTACCAATGGACAATATTTCAAAATTGCTAAGCTCTGAAACAAAAAATACCATTTCTTTATTTACTTTTCCGCTGCGCTAATATATATTTATTAATTTTTTATATTGCTTATTTACTGAGAAAAAAATTAAAAACAGAAAAACGTAAGATGACGTCATCGGACGGCAGAATGTAAAATATTTCTTTGCCTAGCACATTATAGTTTTGAATTTACGAAATGCCAAACCCATGACATGCAACTGTAAAAAAAAGACAACTTGTCAATGTTGAATGAATGAATGACGTTGACAATGTTGACACTAGTATTATTTACCTTTGACAGTAGTACCTTTTTTTATTAAAACAATGATAAGCAAAGGAATATCGCTGTATTCAGCCGTCCGATGACGTCTATTTAGAATGTAAAGAATTTTAATAATTATTTTATGCATGAAAATGGACAAATTTTGAAAAAAGAAAAAATATGGGTCCGTTCATTTTATGTCTATTTTCATATAAAAAAACAATATGGACATGGTAAAAATATGAAATGTTGTCCATTGCGCCGTCCGGTCAGTCTACCGGGATCATAGTAGAATTCCGGGGCATGTCCATATTGGCATCTATGTTTACGATCAATGAACTCTACCTACTCCGATCATTGATTATAATGTATATATTTGTAATTCCGCTGTTGGTTCTGATATCCGTAACACAGGTGCTTTAGGTACCTATCTCGGAGTCAGATCAATGTATATGATGTTGTGAAAATATTTATTTATTTATATCTATCTATCACCCCATCCCCTAGTCTACACCCTGTCCAATCCGTCAAGCACACCTGCTCTCAACGGAACAATAACTATTTCCTTTCTAATTTCCTGTGTGCCTTGTTGTGAAAAACTGCCCAAAGCTTTGAAAGCTTTAAGCTCTTTATGCTAAGCTTCGGAGGGGAACACTCAAGCTTTAAATGAAATATTTCAAAGTTTTCAGTGTCCAGAAAATCTGGTATATGGAGGAAATTTTAAGTCGGGTAATTCTTGCAGATGGCTATTATTGCGGGAAATTCCCCAAATGGAGGCCTGCAACCATGACAGGTCCCCCACTAGGTGGACCGACGACCTGGTGAAGATAACGGGAATTCCTTGGATGCGGGCAGCACAGGACGGATCTGTGTGGAGAACTTGTCCGGCAGTGGGTTTCAATTGACTGAAAAATGAAGAAATCTTAATATTAAAGAATGATTAACATTCCTCACTTCGGAAATACCACGTGAGAAACTCTCACATAGGTAGGTTACTTCGTGTCCATAGCAAGATAGCAGACAGACTGTTTAAGTAGCTACGGGTATACCGCAAAAAAAATTAATAATATGCTCCAACTGATTTCGGCAAAGGCGGCCAGTCTCAACGATCAGCCAAGTGGCTGATCGTTGAGACTGGATATATTATAGTGCTCAAGTGTGTGCACAAACACAAGTGCGTTCTCTATTCCCTTGCCCTCATAATCCGATGGAACACTAGTGTGACACGACAGGAGAGGGATCGTGCGCAGAACCAACGGCTTAACGAGCTTTCCGAGGCACGGGGGTACAAGACCGCCAACTTCCAGATTTCTGGCTGATACTGAGAATTTGAAAAACTCAGCTTCACTGACAGTTCATTTAGTGGCGAATTAATATCGGAAAATGTGAGGGTGTCCGAAGATTCACAGCCCGGCCCCAGCAGACGACGCCGTGCTCATCCAGTCCGCTCGTGACCACGGCTGTTGTAACGTAGCCGAAACGTCGAGTAAAATATGTGAGTACACAATGTTGTATCATATAATAAATATCGTGTTAAATCCCGTCTTGATTAATTATAGAAAAACTCAGGTCAAAAATTTGGCTCGACCCGGGGATCGAACCCGGGACCTCTTGCGCAGCCACCGCTTTAAAGTATTTTGGAAGGCTGACGGCGAACCTTTAGAACTGAAGAGGCACTCAAAGAAGAAGAAGAAGCTAGGTGGGAAAACATTGCCAGGAAACATGCACGTCTTGAAGAGTTTCTCAAAAATTGTGGATGCATACAATATTTGATATTGACTCTGAACGAGTAGCCGTGATCAAATTGATCTGGTTCCCCTGTCTAAGTGTTACAACGATCAGACAGAAGTCGTTTCATTCTACCTTTAGTCCATTCAGTATCTGAAGGTGATAGAACAGTTCAAACGTTTCGTATCATGCATCCATCTTTCTACAAATAAAAATAAAAAGTTGTAAAATTCATTAACTTTCTTGTGTTCTTATTGTTCCAAAATAACAAGTATTCATCATCATCATCATCATCAGCTTATCGCAGTCCACTGCTGGACGTAGGCCTCTCCAATTGTTCGCCACTGTGATCTATCCATGGCTTCTCGCATCCAGCTCTTGCCAGCCATCCTGCGCAGATCGTCCCCCAACCTAGCCAGAGGGCGCCCTACATTACGTTTGCCAAGACGCGGTCTCCACTCTAGAACTCGTTTACCCCATCGGTTGTCGGTTCTGCGGCTAATATGGCCAGCCCATTGCCACAACAAGTATTTATCTTTCTCAATTAATCTGAACAAGAACTTAAAATAGTTATTAACAATAAAATTTGTAAAAAATATCGAATGAATTACAATTCCTTCGATATTTTTAACAAATTTTGTATAATGCGCTAATCGGAATGTTTGCTCATAGGGATTGACACAAACAATCGCAATAAATCAGTAATCGGTATGCCGAACATCTTACCATGGAATCACGATTATTGTCTCGTGCAAAATATGTCCGCATTAGGGACCAAGAACTAGTAATTTATTTTGGTGACGATGGTCAAGCGAGTGTTGTTTATTTTTCAGATGAATAAGATGCATATTATTTAATTACTTGTAATTTATTGCGTGTGTACCACTAACTATGTATAGTTTTCAATATCTAGATAGTTCAATTCATAGATAAATGTTGATTAAATTAAACATCAAACAAATAAAAGTCGATTAGATTTCTAAAGAAAATATTCTCATTCTTAAAAATATCGGTTAGGTTAAAAGGAGCGTCTCACTTTTTAAGTCAAAATAGAACTGTGCTATTCACCTCCAGATACTGAATGGACTATAATTACCTACCAGGCTTTCCGAATCCTGGATAGGAACTCCAGGCTCAAAAGCGACAGCTTTGGACGCAACTGGAAATTACACGCTAAGGTGAGGATGAGGGCTATATTAATCAAAATTAGCAGGTGTGGTAAAACAGATATGATCAGTGTCTCAGTCAACACCTCATTTCATGTTGTTGATGGATTGAAATATATAAATTCTTCCTTAAGTCTGCCTATCCTCGCTATTTCGGCGCTATATTTTGCCCACCATATTTATTTTTCCCTCAATCATATTAATAGCGATAAAAGATGGCGCGATAAACAAAAAACCGATCAAGTGTGAATCGGGTTTGCTTCAAGGATTCCGTACAATTTATCTGCTGTTTTAATTTGTTTACTATTAATTTAGTCGATACCACAGTGCCTAAAGACGAAAGTCTTCAATCAGTGCGTCCTACCCGTCATGAAATACGGAGCAAAAACGTGGACACTTACGGTACGGCTGGTCCACAAATTAAAGGTCGCTCAGCGGGCTATGGAACGAGCAATGCTCGGCGTCTCTCTCCGAGATCGAATCCAAAATGAGGTGATCCGGCAGAGAACCAAAGTCATCGACATTGCTCACCGGATTAGCAAGCTTAAGTGGCAGTGGGCTGGCCATATTAGCCGCAGAACCGACCACCGATGGGGTAAACGAGTTCTAGAGTGGAGACCGCGTCTTGGCAAACGTAACGCCCTCTGGCTAGGTGGAGGGACGATCTGCGCAGGATGGCTGGCAACAGCTGGATGCGAAAAGCCATGGATAGATCACGGTAGCGAACAATTGGAGAGGCCTACGTCCAGCAGTGGACTGCGATAGGCTGATGATGGTGATCATGATTAATTTAGTTGCAGTTTTTTTACCTATTTCTTTTATTTATTTATTTGTAATCGGTAGACCGAGATTACATTTCTTATGTATGATTAAATCACTATAGTTACAGCGAAATCACTTATAGGTACTCACAGATAGAAATTAAGTAGAACTATAGCAGACATAAATATAAAATATAAATGAGGATGTTCAGCAAAACGAAACATTCCTTTAGGTGACGGGTAGCGCACACTAGCGACGCCAATGGATTTTAATTTTTAGCTACTAAACCGGATCTATTTAAAAAAAATTCGAGGTAACAATCTCTCGGCAAACACCTATACTATTTCTTTAATAATTATAGTTAACTGTTTGGTCTGCTTTTGCACTCGAATTTTGGATTACCGCCAAAAGCGGTCGCTTTCATTTTTCGCGTACAAAAATGGACCCAACATTTGTGCATGGTTATTAAATAAATAGTATAAGTGTTTGCCGAGAGACTGTAATCCCGAAATTGTTTAAAATAGATCCGGTTTAGTAGCTAAAAATTAAAATCGATTGGCGTCGCTAGTTTGCCCTACCTGTCACCTTAACATCCATTTCAACTTATTGTTAATATTATCACATTTTCTTTTATTTTTTACATATTTTGCGGTTCGAAGAACCGTCCGCCCAGAAGCCGTCTCACCGTTGATATGCTAGTGATAAAGAGATCTAAGTTAAAATATGCTAGTGATCTAAGTTAGTTCCTTATTTAAATTGTTAAATTTATTGCAAACTCACCATAGGTAGTTGTTCTGCCTATAATTGGTTGTCTCCCTCGAAAGGGAAATTAGCGGGCTGAGTCTTATAGGCTTTTAAGTGTCCTGAGGGAAAGGCTGGCAAGAAGCTATCTACGAGATTTAGGAAGTCGCAGTCGTGGCGCCCCCATAAGGTGGACCCACGATCTGGGGAAGGTCGCGGGAATCCATTGAATGCGGGCGGCACAGGACCGAACTGTGTAGAGAACATGGGGAAGGCTGATGTGCAGCAGTGAACGTCTGATGGCTGAATTTATGATAATGAGGCAATATTCGGATAACTGCCTCAGTTTCGCAGTGGTTAGTGGATCGCACTAAAGCGATGGCTGCGCAACAAATCCCGGATTCGATTCCCGGATCGATTCAAAAATTTGTACCAAAATTTTCGGTAAAAAATTCCTATTGGCAGCCCGGAGTCTGGAAGTTGGCGGTCTTGTACCCCTGTGCCTCGGAAGGCATGTTAAACTGTTGATCCTACGCATGATCCTTCTCCGGTCGTGTCACAGTAGTGTCCCAACGAAATAAGAAGGTAAGGGAATAAAGAGTGCACTTGTGTTTACGCACACACGTGGCTGATCGTTGTGATTGGCCGCAGTACCCGTAATCGGTTATTATTATTATTCGGATACCGCACGCGAATGATAAGAGATGAAAGACGTACAAACGGATCACCTGATGGTAAGGAATGGACAATATAAAAAAAATACATTTTTTATACGCTTTTCAAATAAAGAAAGAAAAAAAAGATGAGTCATATTTTTAGTTTTCATTAAATGTTATTGATTTTTTTTTATACTTATTAATATGCCGTAGTGACGTAGTCCTGAGGCTCAACGTATTGTGATGTCGGTGCTATGTGTACAATAAAAAAAAATCATGTCATTAATTAATTGATTTAACGTTAGGGTTTTTTGAATTACCTTTTTTTTAATCAACGTGAGCAAAGGCGTTCTTAAATTGTCATGCCGAGTGCTGATGTCATAGGAGGATTTTTAATAATACTAATAATAATAATTTAATTTATTTCAGATAAATATCCATACAATCTTGTTAGTAAAATACTTATTACTACGTTAGCTGACATACTTAAATTATACAATATCATTAATTTAAATATTTAACTGTCCCCTTCACGTGCATTTTAGTCCAATGCCTACGAATGGGACAGTCAAAACGATCTTGCAATACCATCAGGATGCCATTTGAGCTCTCACGTAATCTTATCATAATTGAAACAGTTCGCTTCCTTAGGATGTCATGAAAACCATCAACACCTGCTTCAGCGAACATTCTTGATGCGCTGCAAAATCTGGAAAAGCCCATTAACATCCTGAAGTCATTGTTATATTGCACGCGGAGTGCATTGTTTTTACATTCAATTTCTTTTCTCCATAAATATCTGATTAAAAATTCTGAAAATATTTAAATAGTATTTTTCACTTCGGAAAATGATTTTTTCGTCGCCGTCGCTGTCGCCTAATGAACAGACGCAAAACCATAGGATTTTCCTTTGGCGGTACGGTTTCCTAAAATTTTCCGAACCCATACATTATCCAGTTCTAATTTCCGACCATTATTCATACGATCAATCTTCACTATACGGAAAAATAACATATTAATAACATGTTACGCACTTTTCGAAGAAATACTAATAGGGGATTAGTATAGAATTTGTAGATAACAAATCTACATAATAAATCAGTATGGCGTGACTTCCATACTTTTTTTAAAAATAATAATAATTATTATTATTCTCACAACATCTCATACGTTGACCTGATTCCGTACTAAGTAGCTTAAGCACTTGTGTTACAGATATACCTATGGGAGTTTACCTATGGGAGTATTTCCCGACGGCTACGACTTAGGGACCTTCAAGAGAAGAGTGTACTCCTTTTTAAAAAGGCCGGCAACGCATTAGCGATCTCTCTGATTTCGCGGATGTTAATGGGCGGTGATGATTGCTTTCCATCAGGTGACTCACTTGCTCGTTTGTCGCCTCTAGCATAAAAAAAAAGATATCAGACAACAGAGGAACACAAATATATACTCAAATACATATATTACACCCAGACATTGAACAAACACATGTGTCCATCGCACGAATGTTTGTCCTGAGTGGGGATTGAACCCACGAGTTTTGACGTAAGAGGCAGGGTCACTACCAATTGCGCCATCCGGTCAGTCATACTGATTTATTATTATTTATTTATTTATGATAGAAACTATACCCAAAACTGGAATTCAAGACCAAAAAATATACTACAATGTTGTCACTGCAATAAAATTATCCTACAATAGTATATAACTATTTCTTAAAAACATACGCCGACATAATTTATTTATTGGTAATTTTAATTCTATAATTTAAAGAAGTAATTTTATTGTCTTTTATTCACATAAATACAAGACACTTTAAAAAAAACTGACTAAACACGTGCTATTTAAAAAGTGCGTTATTAAATTATGGTACATTTATGTGTAGCTGGCCGCATAAGTATTTTAGAAAGGATTTTGATTTTTATAATACATATAATATAACAACTTATATTATATTATAAAAAGCAAGATCCTTTTACATACATATATAAAAATCAAAAACTCAACAGTTTCATGTAGTCTTTTTTTTCCTTTTGAAATGAAATGAAGTGAAATGAAATGAAATGGAGTTTATTGTATGTATAAATTTAGGTACATAATTAGTAGATGCATTTGCTTTAGCGGAAAAACCAGCTAAATTTTACCCTTTTCAGGT
Organism: Marasmia exigua; assembly: GCA_019059595.1. Lineage (NCBI taxonomy): Eukaryota > Metazoa > Arthropoda > Insecta > Lepidoptera > Crambidae > Marasmia > Marasmia exigua. Next base: position 14,074,487 of record CM032486.1, read on the forward strand.
GTATATACATTTGAAATATTAAAATTTACGCAGGAATAATACTATGTCAACAAAATTAAATTAAAATATATAACTTACATTTACAACATAACAAATTGATAATAATATTTATTTCAACAAAATTTTATAACAACTAAAAAGTAATTATTCTTGTGCTCTAGAAAATCCTTGACACTGTAATAACAATTTTCCAATAGCCATGCCTTAACACGTTTTTTGAACATGTTTACATTTTTTTCTCATTTATTTATATTTTGTGCAAAATTTACCTAACACATGGTGCCTTCATTAAATCGTCTACTTTGAATATCGCGTGTAAAGCCTGCAGAACACTGCGTAGGCCATTAAGTTATGACAAGGCACGCCTTGTGATTAACTGGCTTTAGAGGCTTGGCTGGCCAGAGAATCTTGGTAGGGAGTTGTCATTCTCAATAACAAACGAACAGAAAAAGCCAGGTACAATTTTATTGGAATTTTATAAAGTATTAATTATACTTAGTTATAATTTTATTATTGATTATCGCTAAAATTTAAATTCATAAATAGTTTTTTCAACTTTTTTTTTATGCTAGAGGCGGACAAACGAGCAAGCGAGTTAACCTATGTTGACAAAAACGGTTTTGTAAAACAGTTTTCATTCTTTTTTCGAAAATTGTCTATGGACATTTTTGTTTCAATCTATAACACTGTTTTCACTGGTTTATTGAACGTTAATGAATAAGTCTTTATTATCATTAAGATGGCGTACTTATGAGCTTATACAAATAATCTGTGCATCTTTTTTTATGCTAGAGGCGACAAACGAGCAAGCGAGTCACCTGATGGAAAGTAATCAACGCCGCCCATGAACATCATTGAAAGATTACGCTCGTCTCTTGAAGGTCTTCATCACACAAACACACTTAAATAAAGTATTTATTCCATTGAAAAAAAATATATTTATTAAACCTATGGTAAGAACCTGCGATATTTCCGGACCAATACTACCTGCAAACCTTCAAGAAAAGAGCGTATTCCTTTTTAAAAGGTCGGCAGCGCACTTGTGCCTCCTCTGGTGTTGCAGGTGTCCATGGGCGGCGGTGAACCGTCTGCTCGTCTGCCCCCTATTTCATAAAAAGAAATTGTTATATCCATTGACATGTAATGATTTAAGTATCTTTCTACAAAATTAAATATAGTTTAATTCACTTGTCATTTCAGCACCTAATTAAAATTATTTTCATTACAGATTGATTAAGATGACATAATCACCTTTATATTTGTGCCTAAATGGCGAAACATGTAGAACTAAATTAAATATTTCTTTAACTATGTACTGTAACTAATTTATTAATGTTTGACACAGATAAAAAATCTTTATGTTTATTATTTTTTTACTATAGCTTTCGGGGCAGGCTATAAATGCGGAATAAGTTAAAAATAGAAAGACCCTGATTTAAATGTTAATTTAATTTTAATGTTGAGTCAGGATAGATTCTTATGATATTTCTAAATTCATTAATGTTCTGATCACCATTTTGCAGAGCGAGATAGTAATATGCAATATATTAATTTGAGACGAGTTGAGTCGTTTTGACAGGACTTAACTCTGAAGCGTAGCTGCGCATAGTACGCTTGACTCACTCACGCTCATTCCAAAACAATAGGTTTGTCTCTGTCTGCCAATATCGTACAACTTTAAACATGCTTTAAACCAATGTGTTATAGAGCTGTGAGTATGTGTGGATTAAGTTGTGCATCGGACCCGGTTTCAGTTGTTTAATAGGCTATTTGACAAAATTCTGAAAACTATCTTAGGGTATTCCCTTATTTATAGCCCTAAAAAAATACTTTTCTGTTTTTATTTTAGATATTTTAATAAAAAAACGAAAAAGAAAAATATGCCGCAAAAACGCGTCTTTTAGGAATATGGCGGCCAGTGACGTAGATTGTCCATAAATAAACATTGAGCTTATTGTGTTTCAGTGTTTCTTTCAAATAGTTTTGATTTAGCCATAGACTTTTTTTGTTTATTTCTTCCTATGAAGGAAAGGCAATCTACCATAGGCAGTAGACTTACGCGTAATCTACGTCACGGGCCGTTTTTAGTCACGTGACCCCTGTTTAAAAAATAATAATTTTAGAAGACGAATTTTGATGAAAAAATGCAATATTTTTATCTTGCGTTATTACAAATCGCTCCACAAAAAATATATTAATACTGATGTTATAAAAGAAATGTATATTTTATCACTGTCATATAGCCTATTGAAGGGATGTGCCGTATGCCGTGATGATCTGGTGTATGTTACCCGAGAGCTTCAAGTACATCATCAGCCCATCCACCCTCACTCTTACCGAGGTGTCGTAAAAGGCGACTAAGGTAAAGCTGCTGGCATGATCATCAGCACCCAGAGAAGGAAAACTCTGCATTTATATCAAAACCCTCGCCAACCCGTCTGCACAGCGTGGTGAGTATGGCAATTACCCCTCATGTGATTGAGGGAGGCCCGTGCCCCAGCAGTGGGGACTTAAATGGGCTGATGATTCAAGTACACTCACATCCAATATTCTTTCGAAAATAAATGATTGATTAAGTTTATCCGAAGTCGTACATCGGATCTCCTTACGACGTTACTTAAGATGTCATAAGTAACGTTGTAAGGAGATCCGATGTACTCCGTTTTTTATCAAGCTCGTATGTACGATCATGATAAAAAACGGAGTGTTCTTAATGCGACGAGTTGAGACACAGTGCAATAGCCAGTAGCAAGATAATGTCCTCCAAACCGATATTTCGGTCATGGCAGCCAATCTCAGCCATCGACGCAGGACATATTAAAGTGCACAAGTATTTGCGCAGACACAAGTGCGCTCTCTATTCCCGTACCTTTTTAATTCGATGGGACATTAGTGTGACACGACCTAAGAGGGATTAGGCACAGGACCAACGTCTTAACATGCTTTCCATGTCACGGGGGTACAAGACCGCCAACTTCCAGACTCCGGGGTAACACTGAGAATTTCTCAACAGAAAAACTCAGGTAAAAATTTAGGCCCGACCCGGGGATCGAACCCGGGACCCCGAGCGCAACTGTCGCTTTAAAGTGCGACCCACTAACCATTCGCCACTGAAGCAGTCCAGTGGCAAAATATAGCGCTAATGAAAATCAACATAAAGTCGCGGAAAACCGCGGAACTAATAATGAGATCCCTTGTCTCTATGATTATAAGGCTCAAATTGGAATGTTGATGGCGACTCAAGCGCGGGAATTTTTGGAGACTCTAGCGACTCTATTAATTCAAAAAATATTGTTTTGAGATACACAGTCTTAAAGGTACGTTAAATATGGCTTAAAATCTTATTAGAACATTTTTTGAGTTAAAACTTTGTTTGAATGTTTCGATGATTATAATAATGGCAAGGCAACGTGAAAGGATGAATTTCAATAAAATACCAAATACGGCTTCCACTCAGTTTCCTATAGAGGTTTTTTTTTATATGAGAGGTGGCAGACGAGCAGACGGATCACCTGATGGTAAGTAATTCCGCCGCCCATGGACACCCCCAACACCAGTGGAGTCACAAGTGCGCTGCCAACCTTTTCTCCTTCCTCCCATTGGGCCTCCGGTAACCTCACTCACACGGCGAAACACAGCGCAGGCGCTGCTTCACGCCTGTCTTCTGTGAGGCAGTGGTATCACTCGGCCCATTCATGCAAAAGCGTGGCTCTCCCACATTTAAAATGACAGGGGGCCCATTCTCAAATACTCGACATAAAAGGCAAGTAAGAGATTTGGATGAACGTATGTATGAAATCTCTAAATACGACTTCAATGTAGTGTAAGTACTGTAGTACTAGTGTTCTGGAACTACCGGTAGTTTCCCTATCGATAGTCTATTGAAAGTATTGCTGGTTGTCAATAGTTTCGATAGTATCGATAGTAAAATTATTTGATCAATACTATTGATAACGCCAACACAATTAGGGATAGTATTGTGTTTCCTAACATATTTGATTCAAAACTATCAATGCTATCGATAGTTTTGTACTATCGATAGTCAGCTACGTTCCGATAGCATTGCTGCGTGATTAAATATGTCCGATACTATCGATAGTAAAGTATCACCCTATAAACGGGCAAAAGCCTCCATCATAGAAATCAAGTCATCGCTACTATGACGAGATTAGGCTTAATCACTTGCCTAATGCGGATTGGTGATCACAAACCCGAGCTATGTTCGAAAAATTCGCAACATACTTTTCGCTCGACCCGGGAATCGAACCCAGGACCCCGAGACCGGTACTTAAACCACTAGACCATCAGGGCGTTATAATATCGATATCAATAGTATTGATCAAATTAGATATCCGTTACACAGGTGCTTGAGCTACCTATCTCGGAGTCAGAGCAATGTACAATGTTTTTTATTATTGACAACCAGCAATAATATCGATATCGAACATATTAGCCGCAGAACTGACAGCCGTTGGAGCCGTAAAGTCCTTGAGTGGAGACCGCGACTCGGTAAGCGTAGTGTAGGACGCCCTGCGACAAGATGGGATGATGACATTCGAAGGCTGGCTGGTGTGGGCTGGATGAGAGTGGCCGAAAATCGGGAGCAGTGGCGTGCATTAGGGGAGACCTATGTCCAGCAGTGGACGAGTGTGGGTTGCTGATGAATACTATCGATAGACTATCGATACTTTTGATTTTACTTTTACTATAGATAGACTATCGACAGTGGACTATCGATAAGCAACACTAGTGTGTACGAGATTTCCCTCCTAGTTGCGACCGCGCATGGTTGTGCTACTGGCTATACTAATGGTGTAGTAAAATTAACTCGCATTGATATATACGTGCCAATACGCGTACTTACGAGCACGTACGTAATTCACGCATTTTCCTCAAGGGTAGGTCGGGTTCACATTTCGAAGATTCGAATATTAAGGTAACGGATAGGGCGCCGTGTGGTCTCCGGCAGAGTAGAATGGGCCACCCTCACTCTTACCGAGGTGTCGTAAAAGGCGACTAAGGTAAAGCTGCTGGCATGATCATCAGCACCCAGAGAAGGAAAACTCTGCATTTATATCAAAACCCTCGCCAACCCGTCTGCCAAGCGTGGTGAGTATGGCAATTGCCCCTCATGTGATTGAGGGAGGACCGTGCCCCAGCAGTGGGGACTTAAATGGGCTGATGATGAATGCTATAATTCAATCAAATTTGCGGTAATTAAATTTATCCTCCCTGAAAGTATCTAGTACTTTATTGTAAAAAAACTCTTTGCTGAAGGAAAATATTATTTATGGCTTTCGCGTTCGTCCATGACTTGCGATTTAAAAATGTGACGTGTATTTACTACGTGTTTTGAAGGCAAAGAGATTTAATATCGACTGCATTTATATTGCCTTCAACTTGTAACATGGAAATATTGCCAGCAACGTATGCCTTGTTATATTAGACGCAGGGGGCCTTGGTTGCTCAGCCATGTGTATTAAGATGACGGGTAGGGCACACTAGCGACGCCAATCGATTTTAATTTTTACCTACTAAACCTATTTTAAACAATTTCGGGGCTACAACCTCTCGGCAAACACGTTTACTATTTATTTAATACGTATAGTTAACTATTTGGTTGCTTTTACACTCGAATTTTGGATTACCGCTAAAAGTGTTGTGTTAATCAAAATCAATTTATCGCGTACAAAAACGGACCCAACATTTGTGCATGTTTATTTAATAAATAGTATATGTTTTTGCCGAGAGGTTGTAATCCCGAAATTGTTTAAAATAGATCCGGTTTAGTAGCTAAAAATTAAAATCGATTTACATCGCTAGTGTGCCCTACCCGTCACCTTAGGTGTTTCATGCTTTACCAAGAGAATTCCAATCTCTCCCAAGAATGCGGTTTAGGAACACAGTAAGGTTTTGGCTGCAGGAACAATGCTTCTATTCTGTTGAGGAGTACTTGCAACTTATGTACAGATCCAGGCTCTAATTGAACCCTTGACATGCGTTAGTGTGACAAATAATACAAAAAAAAATGGATTTAATATAATATACTGTAATTTAAACCTTAATTCTTAATATAAATTCTAACATGTGTACTTATATAGATTTGCATGGCAAGTTATGGTTAAGTATGTCGATCTCTTGTAATATCATAAGACCTACTATGTACCGTATTTATGCAAATAAAGATTCATTCATTCATTCATGAAGTTTCACACCCATTTATGAAATTTTCTATTTTTTTTGTACTGTGATAGGTGGAAGTCGAAGAAACGGATAAACCACAAATACAATGCTTCTAATCTAGTTCTCTCTTTGCGGGAAACTCACAACTGGATGCAGCTGGCAGAAGTCCTCCAAAGTTACCCCAGTGCACTTCCGAGATGTCTGAGGTTAAAATTCACCAGAAAGAGGTTCTCAAGACACTCTGCGCTCTAGATGTGAATAAGGCTAGCGGTCCTGATGGCATCCCTGCCATTGTCCTCCGAACGTGCGCCCCCGAGTTGTCTCCCATTCTTACTCGCCTGTACCGCCTATCCCTCCGTACCCGACTGGTCCCGAACGCCTGGAAACTGGCGAATGTCCAACCCATTCCAAAAAAAGGTAGCCGTGCTGACCCCTCTAACTACCGCCCAATCGCAATCACCTCCATACTCTGTAAGACTATGGAGCGTGTATTGAACAACCGTCTCCTTTCATATCTAGAGGACAATGACCTTCTCAGTGACCGTCAATTTGGCTTCCGCCGTGGGCGGTCTACTGGGGACCTTCTAGTATATGTAACCCACTTAAGGAGCGAAGCCATCGAGAAGCAAGGCGAAGCTCTCGCTGTTTCCCTCGACATCTCTAAGGCATTCGATAGGGTTTGGCACACAAGCCTCATTGGCAAGCTGTCGTCGTACGGTATAACCACTGATCTCTGCACTTGGATTGATGATTTCTTGAGGGGCAGATCAATTCGGGTAGTCATTAATGGCTACTCTTCTGATTACCATAGCATCAATGCCGGTGTTCCTCAGGGATCTGTTCTTTCCGCAACTCTATTTCTGCTGCACATCAACGACTTGCTTTTAACACCCGGAATCTTTGGGTACGCTGATGACAGCACAGTTACGGAAAGATACCTGTCGGATTCGAGGTCCAGTGCAGACATCGGTTCAATGAGGGAAACGATGGTGAAGAGAGTTGATGCAACCCTGAATACTGTTTCCATTTGGGGAGACGCTAACTTGGTTGGGTTCAACCCTAATAAAACACAGGCCTGTCTGTTTTCGGCGAAGCGGAGTCCATTCCTCCTGACTCCGACCTTCCGAAATGTTCCGGTACCTGTGACGGACCACCTAGAGCTCCTGGGCTTGGATCTGTCCGCCAGTCTCAATTTCGGTCGCTACATTGAGTCCATAGCAAAAACAGCTGCAAAAAAACTAGGCATTCTTTGGAAGGTCAGACGGTACTTTAAGCCTGAGCAGCTCTTACATCTTTATATAGCCCAGGTTCGCTCCTGCTTGGAGTACTGCTGTCACCTTTGGGATGGATCTGCCCGGTATCAGCTGGATGCTTTGGACTCAATAGAGCACCGTGCGAAGAGACTTATTGGTGATGACGTACTCTCAGGAGCTGGCTTGCAGAGCCTTGACCACCGCAGACGTGTGGCAAGTCTCTCAGTCTTCTACCGGATTCATTTCGGGGAGTGTGCGGAGGTTCTGCATAATTTGATCCCCCCTAGCCCATTCCACCACCGGACAACAAGGCGTGGCGAGGGGTTTCATCCATACGTTGTTGACTTACCCCTTATCCGCACGAAGCGATTTGCCTCCACGTTCATAATGCGGACAGCCAAGGAATGGAACTCCTTGCCAAGGTCTGTTTTTCCGGACCACTACAATCTGGACATCTTTAAGGCAAGAGTGAACAGGCATCTCCTAGGCAAACGCGTTACATCCTAGAACTCATCGTCACTTTCCATCAGGTGAGATTGTGGTCAAGCGTTAGCCTACAGTTCATAATAAAAAAAAAAAAAAAAAAAGTTGCTAGAGCGGCTAGTCGTTCAGAGGGAACGAGATAAATAAATAATAAATATTTCACAACATCACATACATTGATCTGACTCCGAGATAGGTAGCTCAAACACCTGTGTTACGGATATAAGAATCAACAGTGGGATTACTTATAATACATAGGAAACACCCAGACCAATACAATCAGACATGTTCATGCACACAAATGTTTGTACTGTGCTGGGATCGAACCCTTGGACTAAAGGCAGCGTTCACTACCACTGTTCCAAACGGGTCGTCTAAGAGATCACGCGGCAGATCACCGATGCGCTGGACTGATCAAGTTAAGTCTATACCACAGACTGTAACAGCCTGTAAACAGAGGGAGATGGCTAGAGATCGTGAGGAAAACTGTGTCTGCCTCTAACACCAACAAGGACGCCTCAACGTGACCACGACCGCTCTGGCAAGAGCGTAGCGACAGAGAAGAGAGAATCTAGTTGAGTGGCGTGTCATATGATAGGCCTAACAACAGAAGACATAATGTATTTTTTATGTGATAAGTGGCAGACGAGCAGACAGATCACCTAGGTAAGCAAATGCCGCCGCCTGATGGTAAGAGGGGCGGTTTCAAGAAGAAAAGGGAAACGCAAATAGTCTTCCCGCTACGCCTGCAAAGGGATGAAAATTTTTACACCCAATATCAGATATTTTTTTTAGTTTGTAATGACAAGAGTTGTGAAAATTAGTCTACATTATAAATTAACTACATTGTTTTGAAGTGCGAAAGCTAAATGAGGCTTGAACAATCACATCAGTTTTAATTGCCGAGAGCTGGCGAGCCGCCAAGTTTCGTATTTTAGGAGGGAATAACTGGCGAGTGTTGCCAAAAAAAAAATATTGTTGCCACCATCAGTCATCGAAAAAAATCTCATCTTTTTTATACAGCGTCGGTGGCAAACAAATGTTCGGCTCGCCTAATGGTAAAATACTACAACAGCAGTAGTATTGAAAAAAAAATACACCCGCAACACCAGTGGAATCAAATGCGCTACCAGACTTCAGACCCCCCTTCTCCCCGGATTGGGCGCCCGGTACCCTCACCTACTAATATTCGCAAGTTAATCTCACGTTTATGAAAAGACACGTTCGTCGGATTTAAGGATTCTGGGCACAATATAGTAACTTAATTATTATATAAAAAGTACCCTTAAATATGTAATTAAACCCTTCATTTCATTAAGGGGGGTTGTTCTGGATAAAGCGTGATTAATGTTTAGGAACTATGTATAAACAACCCTTGAATACACAGGGTGGAAAAGTTAATAAAGTGTGCTTTAGAAGTGTGCTAACAGTGTAATACTTAGGCGTTGGTAGCTCAGTGGATATAAACGCGTCTTCCATACAGGCGTCGTGGTTCGAATCCGAGCATGCAATTCTGGATTTCATATTCATTATTCTTTAATGTTACATTTAGGCAAAGCTTATATCAAACTAGGTCTTAAGGTGAAGGGTAGGTACAAAACCGGATCTATTTTAAACAATTTCGGGGTTACAACTTTTCGGCGAACACTTACCTATACTATTTACTAAATAACCATGTAGAAGTACAAATGTTGGGTCCGTTTTTGTACGCAAAAAATTGATTCACGCCAAAAGTGGCCGCTTTTGGCGGTGGTCATGCAAATTTCGAGTACCTACTAAAGCAGACCCAAAAGTAAAGTATAAGTATTTAATAAATAGTATAAGTGTTTGCCGAGAGGTTGTGACCCCGAAATTGTTTAAAATAGATCCGGTTAAGTAGCTAAAAATTTAAATCGATTGGCGTCGCTAGTGTACCCTACCCGTCACCTTAAATTAAAGTGCTTTCAGTGTTGACATGGGCTCTGTTAGGGCACTACAATATTTGAGGCAATTCATAAATTACCTACGTTATTTTATTTTAAGTGAATAAATAATCAAACCAAAGTTATCGACATTGCTCACCGGATTAGCAAGCTTAAGTGGCAGTGGTCTGGCCATATTAGCCGCAGAAACGACAACCGATGGGGTAAACGAGTTCTAGAGTGGAGACCGCGTCTTGGCAAACGTAATGTAGGGCACCCTCGGGCTAGGTGGGGGGACGATCTGCGCAGGATGGCTGGCAAGAGCTGGATGCGAGAAGCCATGGATAGATCACAGTGGCGAACAATTGGAGAGGCACCCATCCAGCAGTGGACTGCGATAGGCTGATGATGATGATGATGATGAATAAATAAACAAATAAAAAATATATTTATTTATTCATTCATATCGCAGATCATTTTCGACGTCTTTCCAGCGATTAGTATTCCATCACCATCGTCTCGATGGATGGTTGGATGGCGGTCTAATACTGTGCGTATCTCGCGGAACTTTCTACCACGTACCTCAGTTCTGTTGAACAGTTAACCTATGGGGGTATTTCCCGACGGCTACGACTTAGGGACCTTCAAGAGAAGAGCGTACTCTTTTAAAACGGCCTGCAACACATTAGCGATTTCGATCTTCATGTTTTTTTTTATGGATAGGTGGCAGACGAGTAAACGGATCACCGGGATCAGGTGATCCGTTTGCTCGTCTGCAACACCAGTCGAGTCACAAGTGCCCGCCTTACTCGGATTGGGCCTCACTCACGCAGCGAAACACAACACAGTACTGCTTCACGCCGGTTTTCTGTGAGGTCGCGGTACCACTCCGGTCAAGCCGGCCTATTCATGCCGAAGCGTGGCTCTCCCACCATTGAACTATCGTTTTCCTCTTTACACTTGCTGTGGTATAGTTGATAATTATAGACTCGAATCACAACAGTAACCTCTATTTATTCTGTGCAGTAACACAATTTGTCCGGGGCAGAATTGCTTTGTCAAACAATGGATACAATAGGTATAGAAAGCAAAAATCATTTTAAAGCCGTTTGGATCGCTTCGGAGCCCCTACTAAGGGGCAAGAAATTAATTGCTGCATACCTACATTCAAAATTGAGAAAATAAGTTTTTCAAGGTTAATCGACGAATCATAAATGTGCGAATGCATGGTAGGTTAGGGGTGTTGGGTACAACACTTACGAGAAAAACTGATTCATGCCAAAAGTAGCCGCTTAAGGTGTGAATCAATTTTTACGCGTATAAATACGGACCCAACATTTGTACATGGTTATTTAATAAATAGTATAAGTGTTTGCCGTGAGGTTGTTACCCTTATTGCTTAAAATAGATCCGATTTAGTAGCTAAAAATTAAAATCGATTGGCGTCGCTAGTGTGCCCTACCCGTCACCTTAATACTAAGATTTCAAAACATCAGCTTTGGCCCAACCGGCAATTATACGCGGAATTGATCTAAGTTGCTGAATACAATATTTGACTACTAGGACATTATCAATATGAATAATAAAATGTAAATAAAAAAGTGAATGATGGCGCCACTGTCGTTATTTCTATTTATTGTGTTTGTGGGAGCATTGTTTTTGTTTGTTTTTTTATTATTTATGTACCTAATATGTACGGTTTATATTAATTTATTTATTGGATCTGTATGTATGCGTCTTGTTATTCATGTTCACGTTATAGATGTACAGTGGCGGACACATCAAGCTATACAAAACTGTCAAATTTCTTCATTCGATTATATACCTTATATTGTTGCACATTGAGTTCGAAATCGATTGAGAAAATTTGACAGTTTTGTATAGGTTGACCTGTCTGCCACTGTACTTTTCCGTTTTCTATTAATATTGTCAGTATTTTTTTCATGTTGTATGTTTTATTATGAGTCGTCTCTCGAAGGTACAGCCTGAAAATCAGCGCTGCAGCGGCTGCTTAGCGGTTGTTGCAGCACATACTGAGGCTGAACCTTGTTGGCCGCAACTTGATAATGTTTTGTCCTTATTTAGATTTGTATGTAATGTGTTGTGGTCAATAAATTATTTCTTATTCTTATTCAATGGAAGGTTTGTGAAGTTGCATTCGAGTTACCTTGGTACTAGTGCTTATATTATAATATCTCTGGTGCTAGTCTATATCTGAGTGTAGGTACAGTCCCCGCGACAATACATCTGTCACGGGCGCTCGCGGGTTATCGAGCGTGACTGTACCTTTATGATGACCGTTACCCGCCCACGCGATCAGGTGGGGTTTTAAATGCTACCTATTGTAGATTTATTGACTTACTCGATGGCTCTGTCGGTCTATCGCACTTCAAAGCGACGGCTGCGCTAGAGGTCCCGGGTTGGGCCAAAAATTTGTACCAAAGTTTTTGGTAAGAAATTCTTAGTCAATAGTCAATTACGTTTATTGCATTCATGAATGAAGTTAAGGTGTCACAATTATATTCCTGTACATCATGAGGCCGTGTGGTCCCCGGCAGAGTAGAACAGGCCACCCTCACTCTTACCGAGGTGTCATAAAAGGCGACTAAGGTAAAGCTGCTGGCATGATCATCAGCACCCAGAGAAGGAAAACTCTGCATTTATATCAAAACCCTCGCCAACCCGTCTGCCAAGCGTGGTGAGTATGGCAATTACCCCTCATGTGATTGAGAGAGGCCCGTGCCCCAGCAGTTAAATGGGCTGATGATGATGATGATGATGATGACATCATGTTACCCTTTTGGGCATCGCCCATGAACGTGAAATGGATTAATGATATTAATTTTAATGTTAATGTATTTATTTATTTTATTAATTTAAAAATTTTATAATGAAAATATTGTTAGTGATAAATTGTCGCTGAAAAATTCGTGCATATTATAATAACATTTGTCAATAAGCAGTACCCTCAGTTTGGTTTTAAACGTGTTGATATTAGTTTCACTTCTGAGTGCGTTTGGTAAATGGTTATTTTTAATGCATTACAATATGGGCTGGAACCAAACATTGCCAAGCGACTGTTTGGTCATCATCATCAGCCCATTTAAGTCCCCACTGCTGGGTCATGGGCCTCCCTCAATCACATGAGGGGTAATTGCCATACTCACCACGCTTGGCAGACAGGTTGGCGAGGGTTTAGATATGAATGCAGAGTTATCCTTCTCTGGGTGCTGATGATCATGCCAGCAGCTTTACCTTAGTCGCCTTTTACGACACCTGGGTAAGAGTGAGGGTGGCCTATTCTACTCTGCCTTAGGTTATTCGTACTGCTATTTATTTAGGTTATTCGTACGTGGGGTGTATCGTATATTACCTACATAATGATTTATCAAAGATGTCATGGTAGGGTGGTTTAGTGTCGGCCCGGAGTCTAGATGTTGGCGGTCTTGTACCCCCGTGCCTCGCAAAGCAAGTTAAGCTGTTGGTACTGCGCCCAATCCTATTCATGTCATACTGGTGCCTTATCGAACTATGAGGGTAAGGGAATAGAGAGTGCACTTCTGTTTGCGTACACGTTTGAGCACTATAACGTTCTGCGTACATTTTTTTATGTGATAGGTAAGCGATTGCCGCCGCCCATGAACACCTGCGACATAAGTCTCAAGTGCGCTGCCAACATTTGATCCCCTTTTCCCCCGGGCTGGGTCTCTGGTACCCTCACTAGCGCAGCGAAATACAGCACAGTGCTGCTTCACGCCGGTTTTCTGTGAGGCCGTGTAATCGGTCGGAGGATATTATTGACTACGGTAGTCTAAAAATGTGGGTTATTTATTTATTTATTGAGGACAACCAACAAATCTTACACCGAATAACCGTAAAAAAAACTTACATTAAAATATATGCTAAGTGTAGATTCAGTTACAGGCTGCCACGACTTGCGAATGTGATTGTCTCAATTGAATATATATGTATACAAGCATGCATACACACCTGTACACATGCATGCATATACACAATTTTAGTTTTGCTGTTGCAGAAAACTCAATGTTAACCTTTTAAATTTAGAAAAACTGTTCGAATGGATATCCACATCTGTTATGCTTTAAAGAAGTAGCTGCGGTGAAAGGCTCCTCATCTAGTGTGTAACTCCCTGTTCCGTCTTAATCTGTCGCTTTGGAGCTCGGGATACGCGTAGCCATTATTTAGGATTTGGGGAGTCTGGTAATTACCGTCTGACCTTCGCAAACCTTTAACAAGCCAACTGTATCATGATTACTCGTTTCAGAAACTATTCGAAACGATGTTTTCCCTCTGCCGACCTACAGGTTGAAGTACGCAAATATAGGAAAAATAGAAGTATGTCGCAGATCGCATTATCAGTTATAATATAATAATATTTCACAATGGCCGTGTGGTCCCGGCAGAGTAGAATAGGCCACCCTCACTCTTACCGAGGTGTCGTAAAAGGCGACTAAGGTAAAGCTGCTGGCATGATCATCAGCACCCAGAGAAGGATAACTCTGCATTCATATCTAAACCCTCGCCAACCTGTCTGCCAAGCGTGGTGAGTATGGCAATTACCCCTCATGTGATTGAGGGAGGCCCGTGCCCCAGCAGTGGGGACTTAAATGGGCTGACGATGATGATGATTTCACAACATCACAATACATTGATCTGACTCCGTGTTTGAGTTCGTATTTTTTAAGTATAGAGCCTGTTTGGAAGTTCTTGCCGAATGCCTTAATACAATAAAAAAAAAAGAAATATTTGTGTCAAATTTTGCCAACTCAATTTTTCTATAGAGACAAAAATATGTACTACCTGTGCGGATAAAGAATGGGATCTACTTGCGTCTATACTCGCACACTATTTGCGTCTATACTCGCACCCCACGAGTGCGAGAATAGACGCAAATAGTGTGCGAGCGAGAAGTGAATAGATGCGCCGCCATTTCTGATCCCATTCTTTATCCGCACAGGTTGTACGAATTTTCTATTCTTGTGATTTTGCTAAAAATAAACAAGTTATGTACATTTTATAAATAGATAATACTTTTTTTTTTAAAACGTCGAGGACCAAAGCTATCGAACACTCCGAGTTAGGTAGCTCAAGCACCCGTGTACCGGATACCAACCAACAGGGGTATTACAAATATTACCTATAGGTACATTGAATACTTTTATTTTGTATATATGTACATAATTTCAAATAATTAATTGGGGATATTAAAAAATATACAGTGTGTATCTGTGAACATTTACATCCCTTTAACCATGTGTTGTACTAACCATTATGAATAACATTTGTTCTATCACTTTTGGAAAATCGCATGAAAAAATTTCAACTTTTCATACAAAGTCGGTCTCGTGACTTGGTCATTTTGTATGGGGAGTCAAAAAAAATTTCAAAGAATTTCGAAAAGTGGTTGAACAAATGTTGTTCAGAATGGTTGGTATAACAGGTGGTTAAAGGGATGTAAATGTTCATAGATACACCCTGTATACCTATAGGTACATTGAATACTTTTTGTTGTAAATATATAGAAAACACCCAGTGATCAAAAATTTTACCAATATCAGAGATATTTCTGATTTTATCAGTGACGAATTCGTTCATCTAATAAGTGTTATCATATCAGTAAAGAATGTATGCACGTCCATACAATCTCTGAGTGTTTAATGAAATATTTGGAACATGGCCTCCGCTTTGCGTTAATTACTGTTATCTCGAATGCAATCTGTGAAACTGAACCTGTTGTATGCATTAGAGTGTGTAAATCTTTACTGAAACGAATCAGTGATCCGACTCAGCCGAATGATACACTGTTCCGAATCTCTCTCTCTGCATTATGTATGTACGTAAGAACTTGCACACTTTTCCAAATAAGTCCGATAGTCATAGTTTTAAAACCAGAAATAAACATAGGCTTGCCGTCCCGGTCCTCAGACTTCATAAAATTGTTAATTCATTTGTTGGCTTAAGTATTAAGATATTTAATAAGCTACCACAAAATGTCATTAACCTTTTACTGGATAAGTTTAAGTCTCATATTAAAACCTGCCTAATGAAGAAAGGTTACTATAGCGTACAAGACTATTTAAATGATAAGGATTCTTGGTCATGTTAATTGATAATTTTTTTGAGTTGAGTTGTTATTCATAGTAGTCTATTAACTTTCATAATTGTATTGTTTTTTCTCTTCTAAATTGAAACTCTGTAACATCATCAATATTTGAAAAGAGTAACTAGTGAGTTATTTGCTGGTGTCTTCTCAATAGAAATTGACATTCCGAACCAGCGGTAGATATTATTGATAAATCAAAGTCAGGGTGAGCCAAAGATTTTCGAGTTAAATGAGCTCTCGACTCGGCATCGCTCACTTGTAAGCTCGGTTATCGCACTATTTTTAGTTTACTAGTCATGCCACCAGAGGCGCTTCAAATATCGCGGTAACGAGCGGTTCCGAGTCAAGTGCATTACTTTTAAGTGATTTAAATAATCAATTTAATCAAATACCTAGTTATTAAATTTAACTTGACAATATAACTTTTAACACAATTATTTAATAAAATTACATTATATTAGGTTAATATTTATACATAATTATGGAACAATGCTTTCATTATGTACCTATTTTGACATTCATAATTGGACCTAAATTGAATAAAGATTTTTTTATCTTTATCTTTAATGTTTGCTCCGAATGTATCATCATATACGGATGTGCCGAATGATTCGAATGATTTGAGTGGGCCGAATGAGTTGAATGATCTGAGTGAGCCGAATGATCCGAATGAGCGAAATGATCCGAGTGAGCCGAATAAGTGGAAGAGTCGATGTTCCAAATGATGCGTGTCACAGTTCCGCATCTTTGAACTGATCCAGATGCATATGTTCCAGTCTTTTGAAAGATACGCTTTTACCAGGTCTAGTATGCATTGATTGGTTTGATAATTTTGGCACGAGTTTATTAATAAACAAATTATTTCCACACACGTAACGAAATCAAGTCGGTGGGAGAGATTCCACGATTCGGCATGAATGGGCCAACATTTTTTTTCCACACACGCAACGAAGAGCCACGCTTCGGCAAGAATGGGCTCGACCGGAGTGATACCACGGCCTTGCAGAAAACCGGCGTGAAGCTGGCTGTGCTGTGTTTCGCTGGGTGAGTGAGGGTACCGGAGGCCCGATCCGGGGGAAAGTGGGGTTTAGTGGCTGGCAGCGCAATTGTGACTCCATTGGTGTCGCGAGTATTCATGGGCGGCGGCAATTCCTTACCATCAGGTGATTCGTCTGCCACCTATTACATAAAAAAAAAACAAATGAAATCCACTATTTCACCACAAAATTAACCCATCGAAAATCAGCTCTACGTACGTATTTTTACCATTAGCTCGGCGGCAAGGGAACCGTCCTGAGGAAACCTTTTCGGATAGTTTCTGAAACGTGTAACCATGATTCAGTTGGTCTGGTTCCCCTATAAAGGGATGCGAAGGTCAGACGGCCAGTCGCTTCAATGAAGAAATTTTGAAACAAGATTGTTGTCGCAGAAACTTACAATTTTGCACAGGGGTTCCTTTTATGGCATAGGGGAGCACTAAGAAAGAATTTCAAAGTTAATATGAAACTTTGTCGCTTATGAAGTTATTCGAATGAAATTCAGCATGAAAATTCTTTATCGAAAGTCATCGGAGCCCATCCATTCATGCCGGAACATTGCTCTATACGGTTGTGAGACGTGGACAATGAAACAAAGAGACTGAGAGAGATTAGAGGCTTTTGACATGTGGTGTTGGCGAAGAATGAATGGCATAAGCTGAATAGAAAAGAAAACGAATGAGAAAGTTTTAGAAATGGTAGGGGAGAAGCGGTCTTTGCTCGAAACTATAGATATCAGGAGGGGAAATATGATGGGACACCTGGTGCGGCATGACATGTTCTTCAAAATAATAATGGAAGGAAAAGTGGAAGGAAAAGTGGAAGGAAAAAGAGGAAGAGGAAGACCAAGAAGAGATTACGTCCAATAACTTAAGGAAAAGGCAAATGTCATGTCGTACAAGGAATTGAAGGTGCTGGCAGAGACGAGAGGAATGGAGACTACTCCATCGACAAGAACGTTGCTCTTAATTTAAAGAGCGAGAGGCAGACGGATCTGACGATAAGCATTGCCGCCGCCCATGGATACCCGCGACATCATTGGAAATAAATGTTAATTATTTTTTTTGGAAATCATTCACAAGCAAAAAAATATGGGGGCTGGAAGTTTGTATGAAAGTGCTCGTATTTTGAAAAATGATAGTCCCACAATGAAGTGAGGGCGGGCTACTAGTACCATTATAAAATAATATTGAACTTTCAATTCAAAGTCGCTCAAAGAGCTATGGAAAGGGCTATGCTCGGAGTATCTCTGAAGGACTGCATCAGAAATGATGTAATCCGACAGAGAACCAGAGTCACCGACATAGCCCACCGAATTAGCAAACTGAAGTGGCAGAGGGCTGGTCATATTAGCCGCAGAACTGACAGCCGTTGGAGCCGTAAAGTCCTTGAGTGGAGACCGCGACTCGGTAAGCGTAGTGTAGGACGCCCTGCGACTAGATGGGATGATGACATTCGAAGGCTGGCTGGTGTGGGCTGGATGAGAGTGGCCGAAAATCGGGAGCAGTGGCGTGCATTAGGGGAGACCTAAGTCCAGCAGTGGACGAGTGTGGGTTGCTGATGATGATTGAAGTTTGTTTTGAGTAAAACAAATGATAAGTACGTAAAATACGTTTTCGAGACTTGAAAGCGCGGTGTTAAATTATTGGACACACGGTCCTTAAGAATGTTGGTCCTTCGCGCGCTTCAGTCATGTAACACTGGAGCCCAATTCTCGGGATATTCGATATAAAAAAAACTTGGCGGATGTCGTACAAAAAAACTATGTTTTTGCCATATATATCGTATGATGACAAAATATCACGTCACGAGAATTGGGCTCCTCGTGCCTAAGTATATAATAATTCTCACAACATCTCATACGTTGACCTGATTCCGTACTAAGTAGCTTAAGCACTTGTGTTACAGATATCAGACAACAGAGGAACACAAATATATACTTAAATACATATATTACACCCAGACACTGAACAAACACAAGTGTTCATCGCACGAATGTTTGTCCAGGGTGGGGATCGAACCCACGACCTTTGGCGTAAGAGGCAGGGTCGCTACTAATTGCGCCATCCGGTCAGTCTATATACAGGGTGTATCTGTGAACATTTACATCCCTTTAACCACGTGTACTATCAACCATTATGAACAACACTTGTATGACTTTTTGAAATTCGCATAAAAAATTCCAACTTTTCATACAAAATCGATCACGTGTCTTGGTAATTTTGTATGGGGAGTCGAAAAAATTTCCAACGAATTTCGAAAAGTCGTAGAACCTATGTTGCTCAGAATAGTTGGTAGAACACGTAGTTAAAGGGATGTAAAAGTCCACACATACATGTTTACCTGTATCTTTATTCAATTTAAGTCCATACAGGACATTTATGAACGTCAAATATTATATAATCTACCGCTGATTCGGAATGTCAATTTCTACCGAGAAGAATCAGCAAGAAACTCAGTAGTTACTCTTTTCAAATAATATGGTAATTAGAATTGTCATTTTTAATATTATGCAATATCCTTTTTTATAAAAACGTCTCATAGGAGTGTGATAGTATTGGAATAGAATCGAACTGTGGGAGAGCCTCGCTTCGGCATGAATGGGCGGGTTAGACAGTGACTTACTTACTGAAAAGCGGCGTGAAGCAGCGTCTGTGAGGGTGCCGGAGACCCACTCCGCGGGAAAGAAGGGAATACTGCTCCCATCTCTGGGCTGGTGCACCTCAGTACCAACTTCTTCCGTTTGACCGCGTACAACGTAGGGCTGCCCGAATTGTCGGTGACTTGACTCTCTCTAGTCGACTTGATCCTCTGCGGTGGGATATAGCTTCCCTTAGCATTCTTAACCGCATCTATCATGGGGAGTGCTCTGAGGAACTGTTTCATCTACTCCCTGCAGCTGAATTCTTACATCGAACCACTCGCTAGCGATTGTCATTCCATCCCCATCATCTCGATGGATGGTGTCTCTAATACTGTACGTTTTTTGCGGAATTTTCTACCACGTACCTCAGTTCTGTGGAACGGTATGGCTGCAGGAGTATTTTCCGACGGCTATGACTTAGGGACCTTAAATAGAGGAGCGTACTCTTTTTTGAAAAGGCCGGTAACATATTAGCGATCTCTCTGATTTTGCGGATTTTCATGGGCGGCGTTGATTACTTTGTGTACTTGGTGACTCGCTAGCTCGTTTGTCCGCCTCTAGCATGAAAAAAAAGATATAATATATAATGTATACATAGATCATTTCTTTGTAATGCACTGAATTTGCTTTTTTTCTTTTTTCATAATACACGGCTAACAATGGAAAAATTTGTTGATATTTTTTATAGCAATCTTTTGCAATTTATTCTTAAGTAAATAACACACATAACAATTTTTTTTCGTCTTGTGTTCAGGCGGGACTCGAACCCACACCTTCCACAATCTAGTTGAATGTTCTCTCAATTAGACCCCTGAACGCTTTACTAAGCCGTCGAAATTTGTAAGTGCTTGATTCGACATGAGCTGTCGATAGTCTCATAAATTCTGTAGGTTTTTTTTTAATTGCGAATAATAGGCAGACGAGCATGCGGCCCATCTAATCGTAAATGGTAACCGCCGCTCATAGACATCAACAATGCCGGAGCACTGTCATGCCGCTGCCTACCGTGAAAGAAGAATTATTTTCAAACCTCGTTTAAAAAAGGACATGTCGTAGCGAACAGGGAACACCGCGGCTGGAAGATCATTCCGGAGTTTGCACAGGCGTGGGAAAGTATAGGCATATTTATAATATCCAGTGTAAATATTATTACGAATATTTGACCACCAGTTAAGATGAGACTGCTAAATCAATAGTTGATATTTTTATAGCAATCTTTTGCAATTTATTCTTAAGTAAATAACACACTTCAAAATTCATTCGAGTCCCGCCTGAACACAAGATGAAATTTTTAAGTGTGTTATTTACTTAATGGAAAAAATGTTGAACATTCATAGGTCGCGTATGTCACTCGAACACTTTAAGGGCTGAGTATTAAGTTGGCTAATTGTTATTTTTTGTTTCTGAGCGCGCTAAATGCCTTTTTGCTATGGTTTGAAACATTAGTACGAAGACAGAACAAGTGTGATATACAAAAGATATAATGACGTCATTTGCTTTAGTTTTACCACAGAATTACTGGTAGCTTGACTACGATGGAGTCTCAAGAATCACCGCTGAGGTTAAACAAAAAAAAAAACAAAAATCAGCTCATTCGTTCGGGAGCTACAATGCCAGAGACAGACAGACAGACACACAGACAATAATAACACATAATATATAAGCGGATGTCTACACTGCCATATTTTTAACCGACTTCAAAAAAAGCGAGGAGGTTCTAAATTTTTTCTTTTTTTTTTTTAATTCCACGGACACTGGTTCCGTGCCTTTATTGTGCTTGTTTTTAAAGTGTTACAAATTATTTTTGATATTTGCTCCGCGATGAAATTAAACTAAATTAAATTACAATAACAATCTTAAGTTTAGGCAGTCGTGCATGGTTAATGTTAATAAAATGTACTGTCATTATTATTATTATAATTCTTTTTTGGGGTAGGGGGTATGGTGATTTTATGTAGTTAAGGACCTCAGAGGAGGGTTCAGGGGTATGTTAGAGGTTCTCAATTCGACATTTATAGTTATGTATATTTTTTGTTTTTTCGCCGATTACTTTGCCATTTATGAACCGATTTAGATGATTCATTTTCAGTACCAAAAACTGTGATACTAAAAGCTTAAAAAAATTTTTTTTTGGAAAAATACCGCTTTTTAAAAATCACGAACTAAAATATTAATTTACACATTTCAATTCGTGGTTTTTGAAGCCGGTATTTTTTTACAGATTTTTTTTAGCTTCGAGCTTAGATTAGATAAAATTGCGGGAGATATGTGACTCGTCTATACCGCGTGGACCGCTTAAATTAGGTCTCTGTTGCCTAATTGCACGCGCAACGACGCCCCCCGACAGACTGTCTGGGGGATTTTTTGCGGGACCTACTCCCTGCGGATATGTAACGGTCAAAGACAGCAAGCCCCACGCTGGCTCGAGACCGCTCATCGGACTTTCTATCCCTGGATACGTGGGACAGGACAATGCCGGTGGGGTCTGGACTCGTCAGCGGGGCGAAGTCATCACCCCGGATTGACATTCCGGACATGACACCTAGGCCGTGCATAGCAATGCTTGGCGAACGCCACCACTAAAATGGATAACAGACCTTTACCTGCCACAATCAAGATTAACAATGTTAAATACCAGCCCTTATTATATGGCAGTAAAATTTTATAATAAATTACCCCCCAATATTAAAAATGAACAAAACTTTAAAATATTTACAAGAAACCTTAGATCTCACTTAATTTTAAAATGCTACTACACTATAAATGAATATTTAACACAATAAAAAGATAAATCTAGATATAAGAAAAAATGTCTATGTCATAACCAGATTGTTATTTTAATACCTAATTACTTAAGATATTAATAATTGTTATTAGGATAAAGCTGCCCTCACATTTGCGATTACCTAACAAGGTAGCTAAGTTATAAGCACCTGTTTACTAAAAAACACCTAATATTTGTATGTAACACTTAGCAAGCAAATAAATATTTCATTCATTCATTCATTCATTCATTCATTCATTCAACAATCCAGAACAGTCACTCCCGAAGTCCCGACCCTCTACGGGGCCGTGAGCAAACCTTGGTCTTTCAATTGCACGCAGTCACAAATTGGCGAGTCTGTCAAGCGGTCGTGTTACACAAAATATATTCTTTAAGGTGACGGGTAGGTTACACACTAGCGAGGCCAATCGATTTTAATTTTAGCTACTAAACCGGATCTATTTTAAATATATTCGGGGTTACAACCTCTCAGCAAACACTTATACTACTTATTAAATAACCATGCACAAATGTTACGTCCGTTTTTGTACGCGAAAAATAGAACAAAGTGGCCGCTTTTGGCGTGAATCAATTTTTCGCGTACGCGTTGGACCCAACATTTTTACATGGTTATTTAATAAATAGTATAAGTGCTTGCCGAGAGATTGTAACTCAAAAATTGTTTAAAATAAATTCGGTTTAGTAGCTAAAAATTAGAATCGATTGGCATCGCTAGTGTGCCCTACCCGTCGCCTTTGTCCCAAGGGTTGCGGGTTCGGTCCCCGTATAGTACAAACATTTGTGTGCATGAACATGTTTGTTTGTATTGGTCTGGGTGTTTTCTATGTATTATAAGAATGTATTTACAAAAAAAAAGTATTATTATATATATTTGTAATCTCACTGTCAATATTATTGTGTATTTGTTGCAGCCGTGGCAGGCCTTCTACAAGGAGGACCGACGATCTCGTGAAGATCGCGGGAATCCATTGGATGCGGACGGCACAGGACCGATCTGTGTGGAGAACATTGGGGGAGGAGTATGTCCAGCTGTGGACGTCTATTGGCTGAAATGATGATGATGATGATGAAATATTAATTTATTTCATCAGCAACCCACACTCGTCCACTGCTGAGCATAGGTCTCCCCTAATGCACGCCACAGCTCACGATTATCGGACAATTTCTTCCAGCCCACACCAACCTGCCTTCGAATGTCATCATCCCATCTTGTCGCCGGGCGTTAAACACTACGCTTACCGAGTCGCGGTCTACACTCAAGGACTTTACGGTTCCAACAATTTATTTATTTATTATTATCTACAAACACTTTTGTTAGTGCGAGAATGGAACCCAAGAACTTTGCGTCTCAACTGGCGTTCAAACCACTGCGCTAAACGGCTCGTCAAAACTACGAGGATTGTCTTATAGTCGTCAATAATAAATTAGTGTACGCAAATACGTAACGCCATTCCTTTGTTCTCTGATATCCGTAACACGTGTTTATAAGCTACTTAGTACGAATTCAGGCCAATGTACCTACCTGTGAGATGTATAAATACATTTTATTTTAGAGCCCTTATACAGAACTGTGGTTGCCACCGGTTTTTTATTAATCGTAAAAAAATTACAGTAAATTTGTGAACACATTTAAAATAAATAAGGATTTGTGATTTATCTAGTTTTAAAAAATACGACGTAGTAAAAATACGACGTCTAGTTTTATAAAGACGAAAGTCTTCAATCAGTGCGTCCCCCGTCATGACATACGGAGCCGAAACGTGGACGCTTACGGTACTGCTGGTCCACAAGTTAAAGGTCGCTCAGCGGGCTATGGAACGAGTAATGCTTGGCGTCTCTCTTCGAGATCGAATCCGAAATGAGGTGATCCTGCAGAGAACCAAAGTTACCGACATTGCTCACCGGATTAGCAAACTTAAGTGGCAGTGGGCTGGCCATATTAGCCGCAGAACCGACAACCGATGGGGTAAACGAGTTCTGGAGTGGAGACCGCGTCTTGGCAAACGTAATGTAGGGCGCCCTCTGGCTAGGTGGGGGACGATCTGCGCAGGATGGCTGGCGGTGGCTGGATGCGAGAACCCATGGATAGATCACAGTGGCGAACAATTGGAGAGGCCTACGTCCAGCAGTGGACTGCGATAGGCTGATGATGATGATGATGATGACAGAACACGACAGTAAAATTGATTAGCACATTTAAATAAATAGGGATTTGTGATTTTTCAAGCTTATTTTGCTCACGCATTCATGTCACAATCATCCTTAGCATGAATTAGAAAAAAATGGCCTAGCGGTGATTGTGACATAAAAGCGATACTAATTAAAAGTCCACATTTGTTAATTGAGTATTGTAAATCTAACGGCCGCATTCAGAGACGTCATTTAAGCTAATGTTCATTAACATTATCGGTAGTCTTTATGCGTATCAAAATAAGGGTCAATATTTTTTCATAAGTAGCCACTAAGTTAATCAACGACTCTGAGTGTGGCAGTAATTGTTATCTGTTATTACTTTGTGTTAATTTATATACCTCAATGTATACCTACATGTATACCTCAATATTAAAAGTAATACTAACTAATTATTATTAAGGAGGCTCAAAGTCACCCAGAGAGCAATGGAGAAGGCTATGCTCAGAGTCTCCCTGCGTGATCGGATCAGAAATTATGAGATCCGCAGGAGAACTAAGGTCACAGACATAGCCCAAAGGATTGCATGCCTCAAGTGGCAATGGGCAGGGTACATAGCGAGGAGAACAGACGGCCGTTGGGGCGGAAAGGTCCTCGAGTGGAGGCCACGTACAGAAAGTCGCAGCCGTGGCAGCCCTCCTACAAGGTGGGCCGACGATTTGGTGGAATCCATTGGATGCGGGCGGTGCAGGACCGATCTGTTTTGAGAACATTGGGGGAGGTCTATGTCCAGCATTGGACGTCTATTGGCTGAAATGATGATGATGACTAACTAATTATAATAGTAATACTAACATAGTCTGTAAGCTTTACTAATCAATGAGTCATTGTTTCTTAAAAAAAAAAGTTTTGAATTGAAAAAATTGAATTACCTGCGATACAGTAAGAAATAAATAAGTAAATCTTGAGTTATAATGAAAAAAAATACATTTATGAATTGTAATGATTGTTGTTAATACGAATTAACAATATATTTTTTTATTTTATGAATGCAAGACGTAAATAGGCGTAAGCTTGAAAAATCACTAATCCATATTAATTTTAAATGTCTCGATATATTTTTTTTTTATGTAATAGGTAGGCAGACGAACAGACGGATCACGTGTTGGTAAGAAATTTCCGCCGCCCATGGACACCCGCGACACCACTGGAATCACAAGTGCGCTGATAACCTTTAAACGTCTCCTATTCCCCGGATTGAGCCTCCGGTACCCTCACTCACGCAGCGAAACAGCACAGTGCTGCTTCACGCCGGTTTTCTGTGAGGCCGTGGTATCAGTCCGGTCGAGCCGGCCCATTCATGCCGAAGCTTGGCTCTCCCACGGTAAAAGTTTGTTGGCGCCGCCACTGCTCCGTAATAGGACTCTTAACTCAACTTAGTAATGGATGTGAACTATCAGTAAATTTCCCTTTCCTGTCTAAGCCGGTAAGACGATTTCGGCGACTCAGCGAAGCCACGTTTGCAAATCTGTTATCAAATATACTCAGGCATTCAGTTTATTTGTTAATTTAATTAATTTGTTGACACATCGACGAAACTAGCGCCGCCAATAGGTTCGTACTCATTGTGGCGATTAT
Organism: Marasmia exigua; assembly: GCA_019059595.1. Classification (NCBI taxonomy): domain Eukaryota; kingdom Metazoa; phylum Arthropoda; class Insecta; order Lepidoptera; family Crambidae; genus Marasmia; species Marasmia exigua. Next base: position 14,100,665 of record CM032486.1, read on the forward strand.
GAAACATGTTTTAAAAAGTACAACGGTGAATCCATAACAGAAAGTATTAAGGGCACACTAGCGACGCCAATTGATTTAAATTGTTAGCAACTAAACCGGATATCTTTTTAACAATTTCGAAGCAGCCTCTCGGAAAACACTTATACTATTATTAAACACTTGTATACTTAACTTTAACTTTTTTTTTTTTATTATGAACTGTAGGCTAACGCTTGACCACAATCTCACCTGTTGGAAAGTGACGATGAGGTCTAGGATGTAACGCGTTTGCCTAGAAGATGCCTGTTCACTCTTGCCTTAAAGATTTCCAGATTGTAGTGGTCCGGAAAAACAGACCTTGGCAAGGAGTTCCATTCCTTGGCTGTCCGCATTATGAACGTGGAGGCAAATCGCTTCGTGCGGATAAGGGGTAAGTCAACAACGTATGGATGAAACCCCTCGCCACGCCTTGTTGTCCGGTGGTGGAATGGGCTAGGGGGGATCAAATTATGCAGAACCTCCGCACACTCCCCGAAATGAATCCGGTAGAAGACTGAGAGACTTGCCACACAAAACTTTAACTTTAATTAAACAAGCACCTGCACAACATGGGCCTTTCAGAAACCAAAATCTGCAGGTTCTGTCGCGAGGACGAGGAAACGAGTATCCACGTCCTCGGCGAGTGCATAGCGCTGCACCGCTGCAGAAGCCGGCACCTGGGAGCACACATGATCTCAGCTGACGAGGTCAAGAGCTCTCCCATTAGCTCCACTCTCGGGTTTATCCTGGAACTGGAGCTACATGTGGTGCTGTAATAGGTTACGGGGCTGCCACAATAGATCATCTACTGGTCGCAGTGGCTATGAGACGCAGGGCTGACCCCATTTCTATCAAATAATAATAGGTAACTTAACTTTTGGGTCTGCTTTAGCACAGTCAACGAGAGACTTGTGCCCCAGACATAAGGAGGGTTCAAAGGTCAACAAGGGTAACGCGACGTGACGCCGTCTGTACTCGAAATTGGAATTACCGCCAAAAACGGCCACTTATGGCGTTAATCCAAATTTCGAGTGCAAAAACAGATCAAAAAGTAGTGCACAATTATTAAATAAATAGTATAAATGTTTGATTAGAGACTCCCGCTCCGAAATGGACAACATTTCATATTTTTAACATGTCCATATTGTTTTTTTATATGAAAATAGACATAAAATGAACAGACCCATATTTTTTCTTTTTTCAAAATTTGTCCATTTTCATGCATAAAATAATTGTTGAAATTCTTTTTATTCTAAATAGACGTAAGCGCCAAATGACGTCATCGGACGGCTGAATACAGCGATATTCCTTTGCTTATCATTGTTTTGATAAAAAAAAAGGTACTACTGTCAAAGGTAAATAATACTAGTGTCAACATTGTCAACGTCATTCATACATTCAACGTTGACAAGTTGTCTTTTTTTTTACAGTTACATGTCATGGGTTTGGCATTTCGTAAATTTAAAACTATAATGTGCTAAGCAAATAAATATTTTACATTCTGCCGTCCGATGACGTCATCTTACGTTTTTTAGTATTTAATTTTTTTCTCAGTAAATAAGCAATATAAAAAATGAATAAATATATATTCGAGCAGCGGAAAAGTAAACAAGGAACTGGTATTTTTTGTTTCAGAGCTTAGCAATTTTGAAATGTTGTCCATTGTTTAAAATAGATCCGGTTTAGTATCTAACAATTTAAATCGATTGGTGTCGCTACCCGTCCGCCTTAAGGTGACGGGTAAGCACACTAGTGACGCCAATCGATTTTAATCTTTAGCTACCAAACCAGATTGATTTTAAACAATTTCGGGGTTACAACCTCTCGACAAACATTTATACTATTTATTAAAAAACCATGCACAAATGTTGGGATGACAAACGGACAGACGGACAGACGACACATGACGAATCTTTAAGAGTTCCGTTTTTTTCCATTTGGCTATAGCTAAAGCTCATTGACTCAAGGGTTGGTCCTTATTTCAATTTAATTCTCTTACTTTTAAATCTAATATGCCTTACTATAGAATTCTGACCTTATACTTCGCCAAAGACTAAAACTAAGTGTGAAGTTCCGTTCTCTCAGAAGTAGTGAACCCTTTAAATCAGTAATTAAGGGACTTGCTAGGGTTGGGTAGGCACAAGGGTCGGTTGGGTTGGCATTCAATCTGATAATACCTACCTACAGTAAAATTGGCAAAATATTTGTTTACTGCTCAAATAAATGGTGATAATAGATAGATAGAAAAAAATATTCGCTGAAAATACGACACACCACATTTTACAGGTAAGAACGGACACAACAAATTTAATTATACATATGTAAAAGGGGCACATGGACGTTCGCCGTGCGTGGAGTCCTTGTCCATGATTGATGATCGAAATAAGACTCCGTGCAGAGCAAAGCAAAGTCGCAGATGTAACGGAAAGAGTGGCGCACTTAAATGGAGGTGGGCAGGACATGTCGCCCGCAATGAGGAATCATGGTGTAAGCGTCTTCTCGAGTGGAAGCCGAAAGCGGGGAAATAAAAAGAGTAACTTGCGAGTTTCTTGCCGGATCTTCTCGACCAGAAACAACTTTCCGAGCCGGTGGTAGAATCGCATTATGTTTATTTATTTCTTTAGAATATTTTATGTTTCAACATTTATATATGTATTAACATGTAAATTATACATAAGTACTTATAAATAGTTTTAAGTCATTCAAATGTATGACGATTTGTAAGTGCTGTGTACAAGCCTATGCAAATAAAGAATTATTTGACTTTGACTTTGAAACGCCCTCAAGGAAGACCTCAGATGCGCTGAAAGGACGACAATATGAAAAGAGTGGCTGGCTCAAAGTGGATGCACAAAGCGCAATGCTGGAAGGAATGGAGAATGCTGAAGGAGGACTACACTAAAATAGTTAAAACAGGCTAGAAGAAGAAGATAATGGTCTACGAGTGTATTTGATGCAGTTGCGCAGTATTACAATCCAAAATATACAGTTGTAGCTCCGATGCAAATTAATTGATATCCAGAACGCAGTGTAGTCGGCTATCGGTTGACTACACGTCCGCACAGTTCGGTGTCTCGAGCAATACTGCCACTATGGAAAAAAAGAAATAATACGGTTTCTCAAGCCAGGCAAAAAGTATTTGCGTACAGGTGTGTGTGTGTGTGTGTTTGTGTGTGAAGTGTGTCGCGATAGTCAGTGAAAAGTAGCTCACTCAGCTTCGGCTATGGCTTTAGGTAGGAGTACCTTCAGGCCATGGCGCTGGTTTTATATGAGCCCTAATGTGACGCACGGCACCGTGGTATCACTCCGGTCGAGCCGGCCCATTCATGCTGGAGCGTGGCTCTCCCACGGTCTCTCGATATCTCTACTCCTGGACATGTACCCAAAGCTGTTTTCAGTGCTTTATTATTTAGGCTACGTATCACACATGCGCACATCGACACCTAGCGCCATCTACGGGTATAACGTGGAACTAATAATGTCCCGAAACGAAGTGAGGGCGAGCCCCTAGTCGTATTAGTTCCAACAATTGTAAGTCAAGAACGGCTTGATTTATTTGCCTGAACTTGGTGGAGAATTAGTTTAGACTATCATCATCTACTACTTTGTACAGGGACTGTCATAGTTTTCTTTTATGTGATAGATGCCAGACGAGCAGACGGATCACCTGATGGTAAGCGATTGCCGCTGCCCATGGACACCTGCAACAGGCGTGGTGTTATAAGTATCATCATCATCGTCAGCCCATTCAAGTCCCCACTGCTGCGGCACGGGACTCCCTCAATCACATGAGGGGTAATTGCCATACTCACCACGCTTGGCAGACGGGTTGGCGAGGGTTTTGATATAAATGCAGAGTTTTCCTTCTCTGGGTGCTGATGATCATGCCAGCAGCTTTACCTTAGTCGCATTTTACGACACCTCGGTAAGAGTGAGGGCGGCCTATTCTACTCTTCCGGGGACCACACGGCGTTATAAGTATGCTGGCAATTAGATCCCCGGATTGGGCCTCCGGTAGTGGTACCCACGGCAGTTGAGACTAGATGGTAATTTGTTGTGCCACACAAATACACACAGCTTGCTTTTAGCCGTCTGACTAACTTAACGAGAGAATTATACTTACATTTTTCCCCAAGGAATATAGGGCCAATGAACTAGCCATCCGATACAAATTTCACCAATCAGCTGATCACTTTTTTATGTCATAGGTGGCAGATGAGCGGACGGATCACCTTATGGTCGGATACCAGTGGAGTTACAAGTGCGCTGCCGTCCCTAAATCCCTTTTTTGGGCCTCCGATACCTTCACACACGCAGCGAAACACAGCACAGTGGTGCTTCACGCCGGTTTTTTTTGTGAGGACGTGATATCTATTCGATTGAACCGGCCCATTCATACCGAAGCCTGGCACTCCTACGGTAAAAAAAGTTTGTATTGACAACGTTAAACAACGATAAATGTTTGTATAGGAAGGGGTTTTAGAGCAGTTTTGATGTTTGAAACAAAAAAATTACATACCTGCATCGAAAAATATTCGAAAAAAAATTGTTTGAGTGTGTTATTTACTTAAGAATAAATTGCAAAAGATTGCTATAAAAAATATCAAGAATGAAAACTGCTTTATAACCAAAAATAATAAACAAAAGAAGAGACATTTTAAACTTTCTTGTTGCATTATACAAATAATTTAACCTACGAACGATATTACTTTGACAGTACTTACAAAAACCCTACTCTTAACACAGCTTTTATCGATATGAACAATTGAATTTGACAGCCTCTTTGAAACGTCAAGCTGTGAGTATATGCTATGCTACTACAAGTATGTACTTACATATAATCATATAAATTGAAAATTTAAAAAACCCTTAACACAACTTAAGCTCTTTCATTTGATACCTATATTGAGGCAGTTGGAACAACAAATAGGTTATTCGTCATTTTCTGACGGCGGCCATCTTGGATTTGAAATTTTTTACAATTAATATATTCTGCTACTCAAGCCCTTTTATATGATGTCCATATTGTGGGAGTTGTGTTAAAACATAAAATCCAAATCTTTGTGACGGCGGCCATCTTGGATCGATTTTTATCCAACATAGCTAAGAACACTCCCTCCTTATTCATCTTTCAAACAAAAAAAAAAAACAAAATGTAAATCGGTTCATTTGTTTGAGAGTTACGATGCCATAGACAGACACACAAACAGACACGTCAAACCTATAACACCCCGTCGTTTTTGCGTCGGGGGTTAAAAATAACCGCGTTTTGTCCCGTGTACGTTAATTATTTGTAAAACGAAGAGTCACCCTACTGCAGGGTTCCGTGACAAAATGCCACTCGCACGGAATTGCGATGGTCATTTGCCACAGGAGTTGATTACGGATCTGCACAAAGTTTGGGCAAAGTTCCGTATGTAACTAGAAGCACAATAGAGTCCCAGGGGCATTGTGCGTTGGGCCCTGTGCGAGTCAGGATCTCTTAACGTGCAATAAAATGTATTACGGAGTACGTGACGACAAAATAAAGGGCGAAGTATCAGCCTATAAACTGTCCCACTGGAGAGCAAAGGCCTCCATCATAGAAATCAAGTTATCGCTACTATGATGGGATAAGGCTTAAGCACCACGCTTGCCTATTCTCCTATGCTCGAAAATTTCGAAACATACTTTTCGCTTAACCCGGGACGATACCCGGGCTGTCAGGACCCCGAGATGACAGCCCGGTACTTAAACCTTTAGACCAACAGGGCGAATAACGTACACAAAATAATAATTTTGTCCTCCTGGCCCCCTAATGATATTTCAGTATATTATGGTATTTTATTTTTATTTTCTTTATAAATATTTCACAACATCACCTACATTGATCTGACTCCGAGATAGGTAACTCAAGCACCTGTGTTACGGATATCTGAATGAACAGTGGAAGTACAAATATATAGTACCTACATGTAATACTTTTCTTTTCACACAACACAGAAACATTATTTGTTATGTGATACAACATTATGTACTGAGTACCTACATAATGTTGTATCACATAACAAATTGTGAGTACATTGTACTCACATTTTGGTTGACGTTCATTAATTAATTATAGTTATAAATCTACAAATCTATTTGTACAAACAGACATGTTCTTGAACACAAATGTTTGTACTGTGCGGGGATCGAACCCGCAACCCTTAGACCAAAGGCAGCATTCACTACCATTGTTCCAAAGGGTTCGTAAATATTTTGGTCCAATCCCAATTTTGCATACGCCGCAAACTCTTGAGCGGACACTCAGACAAGAACGAAGAATTAAGAGCACAAGATTATATTACGATGGGATACCGATGTAATACCACAGATTAAGGCGACGGGTAGCCCTAACTAGCGACACCATTCGTTTTTAATTGTTAGCTACTAAACCGGATCTATTTTAAACAATTTCGGAGTTACAACCTCTCGGCAAACACTTATACTATTTATTAATTTACCATGCAAAAATGCGGACCTAGCATTTGTACGCGAAAAATTGATCTGCGTCAGCCGGTAGATCATTGACCCCCAACTTTCTTATGTAGGTAGTGCAGATGAGCAGACGGATCACCTGATGGTAAGCGATTGCCGCCGCCCATGGGCACTCGCGACATCAACTAACGATGCGCGATGCCAACCTTTAAACCCCCTTTTCCCCGGATTGGGCCTCCGGTAGGTACCCTCACTCACGCGGCGAAACACAGCAGAATGCTGCTTCAAGCCGGTTTTCTGTACGGCCTGTACGGTCGAGCCGGCCCATTCACGCAGAAGCGTGGTTTAATACCTGTAGGGTGTACTTCCCACACTTCTAAGAGATGATATGATAGAGTATGATATGTTATACTATGCTATCATAGGGGGATTCCGAGGAGTGATAAATGAAACCGGCTTGGTAGGTTGCTAATACAAGACTGATTTTATTATTAATAATAATAATAATAATTTAATTTATTTCAGATAAAAATCCATAGAATCTTGTTAGTAAAAATCTTGTTACTACGTTAGCTGACATACGTATATATTTAATTGTCCCCCTCATATGCATTTTAGTCCAATGCCTACGAATTATTGCTCAAGTAAAGTTGATTTGCTGCCGTATGCAAACGCGTTAATTAAGTCAAATGATATGCAGTAAAATTATCTATATACAAAATTATGATATGTACGTTAGTACGTTAGCTCGTACATAACCCATCTATCTAAAATCCGACATCGCAGCCTGGCATCTGCTGGTCCCACAAGCCGCCGCTTCCAATCACCCAGAGCCACGTCCTGGGCTACTCTTCGCCAACACATTACCGTGTAAGTTGGGAGGGCAGCCCTGACTCCGATCTCAAGTCTGACCCTCGTTTTGTAAATATCCTCGTAAGTTTGTTTCCTTAAGTAGCTGCAATACACTGTTTCCTAAGGTTAGTTATTCGAACCTTTTTGTGAAGGCTCTATTTTTGGGTCAACCCTAATATATTTGACTCGATGTTTTTGCCCTTTGTAAGAAACAGCTGGTTAGGAATAGTTTTGTGAATATTGAATAAATATCAGACAATAACACATACAGTGACGTGATTTCAAAGTACTTATTTATTGTACGAATCACCTGATTATGAGCGAATGCCCCCGTATTAGCATCACCAATGGAGTCACAACGTATTTTTTATGTGATAGGTGGCAGACGAGCATACGGATCGCCTGATGGTAAGCGATTGCCCCCGTATTAGCAACACCAAGGGATTGACCAGATTATTTTTTGTTATAGGTGGCAGACGAGGAGACGGACCGCCTGATGGTTAGCGATTGCCCCCGTATTAGCAACACCAAGGGATTGACCAGATTATTTTTTGTTATAGGTGGCAGACGAGCAGACGGATCGCCTGATGGTTAGCTATTGCCCCCGTATTAGCAACACAAATAGAGTCACAAGATTATTTTTTGTTAAAGGTGGCAGACGAGCAGACGGTGCGCCTGATAGTAAGCGATTGCCGCCGTCAATAGGGTGTCTATTGGCGTTTCTCTCGTATTTCACTGCAGATGTTTTATGATTGTGATGAACACTTGTCATTGTTTAATGTCTGGGAATGGCACGCTAAACGACAAAATGTATAAGTGTTTGCCGAGAGGTTATAACCCCGAAATTGTTTAAAATAGATCCGTTTTAGTTGCTAAAAATGAAAATTGATTGGCGTCGCTAGTGTGCCTTACCCGTCACCTTAAGAACTGAATTACTAGAGACCATTAGTTCATATTAATAACTCAAGTCTCATGATAAATTTACCCCTTATACTTTGACTGTACTTGGGGGTGTTTGCGGGCAGTGGGCTTTTGCGGTGAGCTGACCATATAAGCACATGTTAAGTAAGTAATTTCGAACCAACTCGTACTGCGCACAAGTGTAAGACAAAACGTTAATTATATTTTCGTTCTATCAGTGGAAATTTGTAATTAGCACTAGTCTAAATATTGTTTCACACACTTGGAAATTTTGCCGTGTGGTCCCCGGCAGAGTAGAATAGGCCACCCTCACTCTTACCGAGGTGTCGTAAAAGGCGACTAAGGTAAAGCTGCTGGCATGATCATCAGCACCCAGAGAAGGAAAACTCTGCATTTATATCAAAACCCTCGCCAACCCGTCTGCCAAGCGTGGTGAGTATGGCAATTGCCCTCATGTGATTGAGGGAGGCCCGTGCCCCAGCAGTGGGGACTTAAATGGGCTGATGATGATGATGACACTTGGAAATTGGTCTGTAAATTTCCCTAATAAAATAAAATAAAAAAATAAAAATTTTTGCTTCGCCGTGAGCCGACGATAGTTTCACCAATATAATGTATGTATGGAAAAAAAATAAGTGCATTATTTACTTAAGAATAAATTGAAAAAAATTGCTATACCCTAAAACTATTTCCAAAAATTCAGATTAATTAAGCAGTTTCATCTCAACTCGTGGTAAAATATTTGTAACAATATTTCTACTGGATATTTGTAGGTACACAGACTCTATAGTCTGGAGTCAAGTGAGCATTTATTTATTTATCGTCTTTCGAGTCACTCTAGTAAGACGACCCGAGTACTCGTAAATATTTTACTCAGTCATGAATACCAACCAGAAACCTATAACATTTTCATATGTCTGACTATTCGGCTATAACAAGTTTGGACGTATGCATTTATTGTTTTATTATAGCGAATAAATATAAAAATACTTTTCTGTAGTTCTTTTATTCAATCAAAATTGGAATAATGTTTTTATTATACACATTAACATATGTTTATTCTAGGGATACTTTAAAAAATGTTCATACTTTTTTATGCTAAGTACAGTATTTAAATGAGCGAGCGGGTCACCTCATGGAAAGTAATCAACGCCGCCCATAAAGTTACATGCCAGCGAAAAAGTTACATGCCTTTTTAAAAGAGTAAGTACCTACGCTCTTTTCTTGAAGGTCCCGTCGTCGTAGCCGTCGGGAAATACTCCTGCATCCGGCCAAACCGTTCCACAGAACTGCAGAGGTCCTATATTTATTCTGTGACTGAGGTAGGTACGTGGTTTCGCGAGAAATGCACAGTATTAGACCGCCATCCATTGAGATGATGAGGATGGAACGACAATCGCTTGCGTGTGGTTGATGTAAGGATTCAGCTGCAGGGAGTAGATCAAACAAACTGTAGTCGAAGTATGTTAATGAATAATACAATAACTAATGGACCGATTTCAAAATCTCGCTTTTATACTCAAATGGTATAAAAAATCTCGCTTCTCTGCAAAAAAAAACAGAAAACGCTGATACCAATAGTGAAATACCCCAACCGTTTTTCGTAAGCTTTTAAGCGCTTCAGGAATTAATTTTCTTAACTTTATTATTCTTACAAACCAATGAGAGTTAAGGCAGCAGAAATTTTCATCCCCCTATCTTGTGTAACGAAATTTCTGTAAAAGATATTAAATGTAGTTATATCGGAGTAAAATCTGAGGTTCCCTAAAAGGGCATTTTCGCCGCGTAATTGACTGAGATTGGCGTCTTTTTGTTCGACGACCTCTTATTGTGGGGTGTGGGTCACACCGTAGCAATTAATATCGTTCACTATTCGATGAATCGTTCACCTCGAGAGAATGGGAGATAATAGTGCAGAAATAAAACCAACTTCAAATGCGTGAACTCAAAAAAAAACTAATAATTAAAATAATGCCTATTCAACAAAAAAATAATCGTTCAAATTGATTCATAATCGGCGGAGATATTGCGTATCAAAAAGTTCATCCCCAATTTTCTACCCTTGGGGGTTGTTTTTTTATTATAAAATTTAAATGGGACCACCCTTGAGGTATGAGGTATACGCCGAAAAAAGATTTGTTCAAATCGGTTCATAATAATTGGCGGAGTTATTGCGTAACAAACATAGAAAAAAACATACGGGTCGAATTGAGAACCTCCTCCTTTTTTTGAAGTCGGTTGAAAAGAGCGTATCTGGGACTGCCGGTCGAAGGCCAGTTGGCCGTCCAAGGTACCGATGGAGAGTCGAGGTCAAAAAGGATTTGCGTACACTTCTGGCGGATGACTGGCAGGAGGTGGCGCAGGCCCAACCTAGTTGGAGACTCTTATGATCGGACGCCAAGGCTCACTTTGGTCTGGTCACTGCGCCAACCGTCAGTCAGTATTCGATAAACGTCAAGCTTCGTACCCGTCTTGCGCACTACTTTATCTTTTCCATACTAATGTTCGGCCGGCCGGGGAAACAAAAATCGGTTACACGCAAGACACAAAAAAAGTGCAAGTGATTTTTGTTCTTGAGGTGGTTAAGATTGCGGCGGAGCGTCATTCGAAAACGCGAAACGATGTAATCGACACCTAACGCCATCTATTAGTATAAAGTGTAACGAATGTCCCGAAACGAAGTGAGGGTGGCCCACCACTATCGATCATAATAATATAATTATACGATTGAAGGTTTCGGTGTAACAGTCGGTCAATGTAACATGATTCTGACTTTGCGGTGGAATTTGTTTTTGCTCTCACTTATTAAAGTTCCTCGCTAAAAGACTGATTCTTTTTGACCACTCCACTCTCTGGGCGTATATTAAGTTTCCTTGATAAATGGATTCTAAGGGCCTTTTTATGGATCAGAAGCGCCGCCATCAGGTTTTCATTGATTGTAATCAAATTAAGACAGTAAATGAAAAACGCAGGAGAACCAAGGTCAAAGACATAGCCCAAAAAATGCATGCCTCAAGAGGCAGGGCACATTGCGAGGAGATCAGACGGCCGATGGCGCAAAAATGTCCTCAAGTGGAGGCCGTATAAGTGGTCGAAGCCATGGCAGGCCCCACAAGGTGGACCGACGATCTGGTGAAGGTCGCGGGAATCACTTGTATGCGGGCGGCACAGGACCGATCAATGTGGAAATCATTGGGGGAGATCTACGTCCATCAGTGAACGCTTATGGGCTAAAATTAATATTGATGATGGTGAATGAAAAATTGTTCAAGACATTCAAAATGTAGAAGCATCTTGCGGGCCATTATTTTGCACATGCCATTCATATCAAAATAATTTAAGAAAGATTAAAAAAAGTTCAAGTTCGAATTGGTTCTAAGTAAATAAAATAAATAAATATTTCACAACATCACATCTGACTCCGAGATAGCTCAAGCACCAGTGTTAGGGATATCAGAACCAACAGCAGAATTACAAATCATCATCATCATCAGCAACCCACACTCGTCCACTACTGGACATAGGTCTCCCCTAATGCACGCCACTGCTCCCGATTTTCGGCCACTCTCATCCAGCCCACACCAGCCAGCCTTCGAATGTCATCATCCCATCTTGTCGCAGGGCGTCCTACACTACGCTTACCGAGTCGCGGTCTCCACTCAAGGACTTTATAAATATATACATATAATACTTTTCGTACATAGAAAACACCCAGACCAATACAAACAGACATGTACACCAATGTTCGTACTGTACGGGGATCGAATCCACAACTCTTGCACCAGAGGCAGCGTTTGCAAGCATTAGGCAACCGCGGTGATTAAGCCTATCCCATCATTATAGCGTTAACATGATTACTGTGATGGAGGCCTTTGCCCTGCAGATTAATAGGCTGATACTTTCCTCTACTTTACTTTACTTTACTTTTACAATAAAAAAGGTAAAGGAAAAAAATGTGTCAACAAAAAGGTTTGCACTCAGCATATGCCGTACAAACATTTGTGTACATGAACATGTATGTTTGTATTGGCCTGGGCGTTTTCTTTGCAGTATAATATCCTAAGCATGTATTTACAAAAGAAACGTATTAAATGTATAATTTCTAATTCCGCTGTTGGTTCTGATATCCGACAGGGGTCGAACCCGCAACCTATGCACCAGAGGCAGCGTTCTGTTACCCGCCGCAAAGTAAAAGTCTTTTTAAAAAAAATAATATTATTTATTAACCTAAACACTTGTTTAATGTTTTTTAGATAATAGTTGGAAATAGTATAGAAATAGTAGGAATTTGTAAATGCGAGTGACCGGGTCTGATGACGGGCGCGGACTGACTGCGCGTCGGTCTGGGAACTGACTATCCCTTCCAGCATTTGCTGACGCAGCAGCTTAGCCATGGGGGTAAGCCAGATCCCAAACATCCCTGGGGTATAACAACCCCCCGCGGAAGACTGAAGTTCGAGGTTTTGACGAAGTTCAGTAAGAAAACTACTTAGAAGATATAAGAAGGGATCCAGAGGATTAGAGCCTTAAGCGCGGCGGCGATACAGAGGATTCCTCATTAGGATGTATCTCGAGTTCGATGTCTTCAGTGCCGGTCGGTTTTGTATGAGACATAGTAGATACAGTGGGATTATACATTTTTATCTTATCTTTACATCTAGATATCATTTTATAAACCTTTAGTATTAATAAACTAATTACAATTAAAGAAATAATAGAAGTAAATGTCACGTAGTGTGCCCCATATTTCACTAATATTGGTTCCTTTTCAATAATTTTATTTAATTTAGAAGATACTTCGTTATTTATTTTATTTAATGCTAAATTATCTAAGTCTATATTTTGTAGTGAAACGGGGGACATCCTATGGTCTAACGAAACAGAGGTATGACTACAACAGGAGTCATTTAATATATTAAAATCTAAATTAGGGGTTGTTAAATTAACACTACTTATTATTACATTAGAAGACACTAGTCTTGTATTTTTTGTGTAGACTATACATTGGTTTGGATTATACAGAATACCAGAACCGATAATAACCTCCTCCCGTAATTCGGAGGTACCACAATCTATAGTTATTTTATTGGAACGAGACTGTACAAAAATCCACTTATTATTGGCTAATGGCTTCCATAAGTCCATATCACCAGATATTGTTTTCGTTTCACACTGCACAGGGAGAGCACTGATTGTTTTTGTTAACAGTTCACTTTCACAACTAGGGTTGCCGCCCGTGAGTATCACTGTTGCAACGTTACAGATATAGAATTCGGACAATACCGACTTACAGCTATCTAAGTTATCTAGATTACAATAACTAATCTTATCATTAGATACGGCTATATATGAAGTAGAAGGTAAAATTAAACTAAAAATGTCCGGCCTTTGCGGATCGTGTGGTATCGGTAGTGCGATACTATGGTACAAATTATATTCGTCGGCTGTTACAACAGGTATTTGTAACACAAATACTACCTTATCATTATAATAGTAACATGCAACATTGGATATACTTAAAATAACATGGATGTTGTCTAAATCAAACGACATGGGGATTCTAGTACCTTTAGCTAGATGTCTAACATTATCAGCGAGTTCTCGGTATAGCTGCGACGGAGATAGGATGCAAGGATGTAGAATGTTTTGGCTAACCATCATAATAGCATTAGTAAGGTCTTCTAACTGGAAGGACAAGGTGAGCAATGAAGCTTCAAGGTTACTGAAAATGGAATGGACTGTGGTTTCTAATAGTAAGGTATCGGTAACTTGAGTGATATTATTAATATGGTCTGAGATAAGGCTCATCGCTTCTTTTAAAATAAATTCATTTGTTTTAACTTTATTTAAAGTCTTATTATAGGAATCCAGGGTAACGGTAGTGATCAGTATGTTTTCTTTCATAAGCCGTGCTAACTCCTTCTCGTCGCTTTGAATAGCGGATATAGCAGAATCATACCTCACTGCATCGTCCTCGTCAAGGGTCCCGAATATATGTTTAAAACCAGTACCTATTATACCAAACCATGCGGATCGCTTACTACGCCTAGATAACAAGTGAGAAATCGAATCAAATTCACGCTTAATATCATTAAATCGTATTGTGAGTGGAGACAACGTATTGTCGCATTGGTGATTGTTTGACTGTTGACATGTATACCTCAATGAATTAAGAATATTATTAAGATTATCGATATGGGGGCTTATATAAGATATATCTACATGGTTAATTACGTCTAAATGACCCTTAATTATTTTCAGCTTGCCTAAATTATCGAAGTAAATTCCGGAACTAGAAGGGAGCGGCTGGATAAATTCTGGTCGTGCATGGATTGAGACACTGAAATATAATACATGTAATATTACAAAATATCTAAATAAAGTACTTATATTTAATTACTTATATATTATATTTATTTAAATACCTTAAAATTTTAGTTACCATCTACAGAAGTCAGTGCCGGCTTAAATTGGTCAAAATGATGCGTCACATGACGCCTGTTGATCAGAAGGGTGGCCGTGTGGTTCCCATTGACTTTAATTATTTTGTAGGGCCCCTTCCAGATCGGCGAAAGCGCTTTTCCTAACCTTAGATGATTCTTGAGATAGACATAGTCACCAGACTTATAAGAAGGAGGTGACTTCGCGCGTGAGTCGTAATAGGACTTAGAAGACTCCTTTGATTTGAGGATATTTTCCACAGCCTTTTGACGAGTATATGTTAACTTATGTTGGAGCATTTTGATGTAATCGGGGTAAGTGGTACCTGCAGCGGTTTCATAAACGGAATTTGGAAGAAATGGTTTGTGCCCGAAAACCAACTCATACGGCGTGAATTTGGTAGTAGTGTGTACACTGGTGTTATACGCCAACATGGCAGTGTACACAAAGGTTGGCCAATTGTTTTGATTCTCATTGACGAAGGACTTCAGGTACTCCTTAAGAGTAGAATGACTTCTTTCTAATGCGCCTTGAGTTTGAGGATGGTAAGGTGACGACCAGAGCTGTTTGATTTTAAGGAATTTGCATGTAGATTTGAATAGGTCCGACGTGAAGTTGGTGCCCTGGTCGGTGAGAATGGACTTTGGTATGCCAAAAAGAGAAATGAAATGGATGAGACAATCGCTGGTCTCTTCGGCTGTTGTGCTCCTGATAGGATAGGCTGTGGAATATTTCGTCAGATCATCTTGGAGTGTAAGGATGTATTTCAACTTGGCGTTCCCCGATTCGGGGAGAGGTCCAACGATGTCCAGACTCACGCGCTGGAAAGGAGCTGTGGAAGTGGAGGTTATCTCCATGGGTGCTCTGTTTATTTTCCGCAGGGCTTTGTTTTCTTGGCAGGATTTGCATTCCTTAACATAATTTTCTACGTCGCTCCGCATCCCTTTCCAGTAGTATTGGTCAAGGATCCTGCTATACATCCGAGTTGAGCCTAGATGTCCCGCTATTGGGATATCGTGATTTTCACGAAGGATTTTGGGTCTCTCACTTAAAGAGGGGTAAATTATTTTATTCAAATAAATGTGCGTGGTAACTTTGCTGTTATGAAATATATAAGCGAGGATATTGTATATTTTAGTGTGAGAGTGTCTATCAAAAGGGTTCCGGAAGTCAGATATAGCAATGTCATTGATTTGTTGAGGTAGTAGGATCTCGTTTCTAATTCGTTTCAGGGTTTCGTATATTGCAGGATATGGTGTTTCATCGAAATGATGAACTTTGGTGAATATGAGGTAAATTGTTTTATTAAGGCAGTCAACTTTTAAGAATGAATATAATTCTTTTTCGCAATTTTCAATTTCTTCTCTATTTTCCAGATTAGATAAGATTTCGTAGATGTATGGATTTGACTCGTCTAGATCTATTGATGTAGGGACTATGATCACCTTATGATTTGATTTCAAAAGATGTTCATTGTGTTCTTTCAGGGTCGCGTTGGAGGTGAAATCTTTATTGGAGATCGCCTTAAGGAATTTAGGGTAAGTATCATTAGATGATCTATTAATATTTTCATTCTCTGTTTCAGGTGCAGCGGGAACCGGAGGGGACACAGCGGGAATCGGAGGAGACACAGCGGGAATCGGAGGAGACACAGCGGGAATCGGAGGAGACACAGCGGGAATCGGAGGAGACACAGCGGGAATCGGAGGAGACACAGCGGGAATCGGAGGAGACACAGCGGGAATCGGAGGAGATATAGTTGGTTGTTTTGAAGTTGTCTTGGGGAATGTAGGTATGGTAAGTGATTCTGGGTTAGTATCGAGGTCATCGCCGTGAGGGCCTAGGTCTCTTAGACCGAAATCGTCGGGGTCAAGGTCTTGATTACTTGTAGAAGGTTGAGGATCCGCGATATTGTCACGGCGGGATTCGGGTTCATTTACTAAAGTATTGTCGGAAGGACTATATCTCGTAAAGGGGTTGGTGTTTTCTAATAGGTCTATTATTGGTAGGTCACTGTCGTCAAAGTCTGGTGTAGTAGGCAGTTGCAATCCTAAGTCTTCGAGAGTGATATGGTCGTATGATGAGGCGCTTTCTTCAGAAGGAGACGAGACTCCTTGTGCAGGAGTTCGAATGGGGTTAACAGGGAATCGCGATAGAGCATCGGCGTTCGTATTTGTTTTTCCTTTTTTATGTATGATATTATATTCAAATTCTTCTAGTTTAAGGCGCCAGCGGATTAGTCTGGACCCCGGGTCTTTACAACTAAACAACCATTGTAGTGGCTTGTGATCGGTTACTATAGTGAATGTATGTCCATAAAGGTATGGACGGAAGGCTTTGGTTCCGAAAACAATAGCGAGGCACTCTTTTTCAGTCACGCTATAGTTGCATTCCGCCTTATTCAATGTGCGAGAGGCATAGGCAATGGGGCGGTCCTTCCCTACTGGCCCTTGTGATAAGATGGCCGAAATGGCAAAGTTGGAGGCATCACATGTTAGGACGAAAGGTTTGGAAAAATCTGGGTAGGCTAGAACAGGTGATGTGGTGAGTTTATTCTGTAAATTTTCAAATGCAAGTTGTTGTTCGTTATTCCACTTGAAAGAGATATCCTTTTTAAGGAGTGAAGTCAGCGGTTTTGCGAGCTTGGAGAAATCAGGGATGAAACGTCTGTAATAGGACACAAGGCCAAGGAATGATTTAATGTCTTTAGCATTTTTGGGTACTGGGAATTTAGTAATGGCCTTGATCTTCTCAGGGTTTGGTTTTACACCTTCTGCGTTAATAATGTGGCCAAGATAAGCTACTTCCTTACGTAAAAATTCACACTTATCTGGTTGCAATTTTAGATTAAAATTGCGTAGTCTCTCGAAAACGGCGGATAAGTTTTGGGTGTGAGATGCTAGATCTGGAGAGTATACGACTATATCATCGAGATATACGAAACAGCGTGAGCCTTGGAGGCCCGCTAAACACGTGTTCATCAATTTTTGAAAGGTGGAAGGTGCGTTTTTAAGCCCAAAGGGCATTCTAGTGAATTGGAAATGACCCTGTGGTATAGAGAAGGCAGTTTTGGATGCGTCTTCTGATGAGACTTCAATTTGATGGAAGCCAGAGGCAAGATCGAGTGTGGTAAAGTATTGGCTTTTGCCTAGTTGGTCGAGAATTTCGGTTATCTGTGGAATGGGGTATGTCTCGCCAACGGTTACGTCATTCAGTTTCCTATAGTCGATTACGACTCTCCATTTACGTTCTCCAGATGCGTCGAGTTTCTTTGGGACAACCCAAATAGGCGAAGACCAGGGTGAGTTGGAAGGGGTGATGATGTTTTGGTCAAGCATTTTGTTAATCTGTTTCTCAACTTCCTTTTTATGGCATTCGGGAAACCTATATGATTTGGTTTGAATAGGTATGTCTGTGTTCGTTTGAATATTATGTTTGATAGCTGAGGTGCATGTAAGTTGATCGTCTGGGAGATGGAAGATGTCAGAATAATCAGAACATATAGTTAAAAGGGCATCCTTTTCTTCTACATTCAGATGAGAGATTCTTAATAAATTTAAAACCTCATGTGTTCTTTTAGATGCATTAGATAGTGCGGATTTTGAAAGAGTCATACAAGATTCCAGGGGTTCGAGTCTAAGATTAAGATTTGATGGGATAGTCGCAGGTTCTTCGGATATATTCACAACGGATATATTAACTCTTTTGTTGCTCTTTACTTTCACTACACAGTTGGCGATAAGAAGAGTTTCAGAGAGATGTTGGTCTAGGATGAGGCCTTCTTGAAGGTCATCTCTTGAGACCGTGCATTCGATAATTGTTTCTGTACGAGGTGGTATGGTGTAGGTAGGTTCAGAGAATTTCAGGCGTAAAGTATATTTCCTTATTTTTAAGGTGCCTTGGTTATAATCGATATTGCACTCGAGACTGTTTAGAAAATCATTCCCTATTATGCCATCATAAGGTAAGTTTATTTTGTCAACCACATGGAATTTATATGTTATGTTTTCGCATTTATGTTCAAATAAATTAAGATTAAAATGGCCTAAAGTAGGAGTTGTGTCATCAGAATCTTCAATGCCTTTTAGGCTAATCTTTTCTGAGGTCAAAACAGGTCGGGTTTGTATAGAAGTATTTTTTATAAGACTCACAGAGGAGCCTGTGTCAACTAGGAATGTTAGAGGATTTTCTGAAACAGCTGTCTTTAGTATTACGTAAGGTAAGTATCTTTTATTAGTGTTGTTATTTATTTTATAGACTTTAATTTTATTTTCTTTTTCAGATTTAGTTGGCGGGCAACAGGGGGAAACAGCGGATCGAGTCTGAGGAGAGGGGACAACGGATCGAGTCTGAGCAGAGGGAACAGCGGATTGAGTCTGATCAGAGGGAACAGCGGATCGAGTCGGAACAGAGGGAACAGCGGATCGAGTCGGAACAGAGGGAACAGCGGATCGAGTCGGAACAGAGGGAACAGCGGATCGAGTCGGAACAGAGGGAACAGCGGATCGAGTCGGAACAGAGGGAACAGCGGATCGAGTCGGAACAGAGGGAACAGCGGATCGAGTCGGAACAGAGGGAACAGCGGATCGAGTCGGAACAGAGGGAACAGCGGATCGAGTCGGAACAGAGGGAACAGCGGATCGAGTCGGAACAGAGGGAACAGCGGATCGAGTCGGAACAGAGGGAACAGCGGATCGAGTCGGAACAGAGGGAACAGCGGATCGAGTCGGAACAGAGGGAACAGCGGATCGAGTCGGAACAGAGGGAACAGCGGATCGAGTCGGAACAGAGGGAACAGCGGATCGAGTCGGAACAGAGGGAACAGCGGATCGAGTCGGAACAGAGGGAACAGCGGATCGAGTCGGAACAGAGGAAACAGCGGATCGAGTCGGAACAGAGGGAACAGCGGATCGAGTCGGAACAGAGGAAACAGCGGATCGAGTCGACGCGGATCGAGTCGGAACAGAGGGAACGGCGGATCGAGTCGGAACGGAGGAAACAGCGGATCGAGTCGGAACAGGGGAAACAGCGATTCTATGAGGCACGGAAGCAGCGACAGATGCATATGACCTCTGGTTTTTTAATGTATTGTCCTGTGAAAGATGATTTACATCTGTTTTAGAAACAGCGGGTTTTGATTCAGAGGATACAGTGGGCATGAAATCGGAGGAATCGGCATCGACTTTTATCTTTGGTCTCGCGCGATACCTAATCGAGACAGCTATTCGTTTAAATCATCGGCTTCGTCTACTCCATCAGCTTGGTTAATAGCATGAACCCTACGGGTTGAATCTTCCTTCTGGTATGGGGTTTGATAATTTGGCCGACCTTGGGAGGTCGAAGCACCAAGCTGATTCCTATTATTATTGAATTGCCGTTTGCGGCAATTTTCGATAGTATGGCCTATGTTTTTGCAATATCGGCAAATCACAGCGTTGCTTGGAGCAGGAGCCGGAAGGTTGTTTGGGCGAAATTGGAAACCACGGCGTGGTGGAAATCTCGGCCTTTCCGCGGCATTAGGGTGCTGCGGCAGGGTTTTCCTGATGGTGCTGGCCATTATTTTCTCCTCGGAAACGGCGAAACTAATTGCTGTATTTAGTGACTCAGGGTCCCTATTTCTTACGGTTTGGCTCAACCGTGGAAGCAGACCTACCGTGAAAGTATGGAGAGCAAGGTCCTCCATGGCCGCTAGTCGGCCGGCTAATTCGCCCTTCTTCTTCGTCGGAATGGAGATATTTATCTCTGTTAGTAGTTTAGCAAGACACGTTTCTATCCTAAGAGCGAATTGGTTCACAGGTTCCGAGATTCCTTGCCTACACTCTTGTAATTCTGAAAGGAGGTGGGCGTAATGTTTCTTTTCTCCGAACTGTTCTTTCATGAAGGTTATGAACTGTTCGAAGTTTTCAAAATCTTTAATATTACAAGTTGTCTCAGCCCTGCCTTCCAGTTGGCTGAGTATATACTTTAACAATATTGGTTTTTGAGCTTTACTGGCCAAGCTATAAGCATTTTGGCAGTTCGAAATGAAAGGATTTAACTTGTCCCGAGACCCATCGAAGGGCTTGATGAATTTAAGTAGGACACTTAAGTTCACATTTTCTGTATCTTGTGAGCTACCTGATGGTCGGGGTGTGGTATTTGATTTCGAGGTGCCAGGATTTCCCGTGTCGTTGTCAGACGTTTTCACATTGTCTTTCGATTCCATAATTATAAAATACTATACGAATAATATAAATTAATGATTAAAACACTACAGGCAACCCTACTAAACTAAACAGTGAGACTCACGGTATGCAGAGTGCGTGGGCGACAACGATAAGGACGCTCGCCGGCTGCATCGCCGTGCGATAAGCGGTGCACGATGTCTCGAAGGTTCTTCTTTGAAATATTCCAGCGGTAGGTATGCCCTTTTTCAGGACTTCCAAGGTGTCTCCGTGACAGATGAATGGGCGTCTCCAAGGATGTGGTAAGTAATTTCTTTCAGGACACGTAGCCGTAGAATTCGCCGATCGGAATGTGGTCACTTCTTGCAGGGCGACCAGGTAAGTGCCAGGTCTTTCAGGATATGCAGCTGAAGAGTTCGTGAATAGAAGTCGTCACTTCGCGTAGCACGAGCAGGTAAGTTCCAGGATGTCGTCGTGACGGATCACTATTAGTTGGATCACAGTATGACACACACGAATGTTCCAGGATAACACGGTTTAGTATTCACACACACACTTTCTTCGGAAACGTTCTGGGCAGGGGATAATTCGTTATCCCACCGCTGCCACCAAAATGTTACCCGCCGCAAAGTAAAAGTCTTTTTAAAAAAAATAATATTATTTATTAACCTAAACACTTGTTTAATGTTTTTTAGATAATAGTTGGAAATAGTATAGAAATAGTAGGAATTAGTAAATGCGAGTGACCGGGTCTGATGACGGGCGCGGACTGACTGCGCGTCGGTCTGGGAACTGACTATCCCTTCCAGCATTTGCTGACGCAGCAGCTTAGCCATGGGGGTAAGCCAGATCCCAAACATCCCTGGGGTATAACAGTTCGCTGTTATTCGCGAATATTTTAGGAAGGTTTACACTCCTTAGCAAATTGTGACATCTAGCAACACCGCTGGGAAATTTTCGAAGAGAAACTAGCTCCTGTATGAAAGTAGTCAATATTTCACTGAAATAAGATACAAAGTGCATTGCAATATATAAAGACACTGGTCCCGTATGTGAAATTGGTTCATTGACATAAAAGTTCGTTACTTTTTAGGGTTGTCGGTGAATCTTTAAACAATTCTACTACTAATAATATCAATCTGCTCTCTATTTCCCATATAAAACGTAAGCAATGTTGGAAGTGTAAAAGAAACATGCTGCTCTATGCTTTAGTCTATGGACTGTTTTGCGAGTCTGTCGATGTGACGTGGGCTTATGGCCATCGAAAAACTTAAATATAAAACAAAAATATAAACGCTTACTTATTTGTACACAAATCTGCTGCTGCCGCCACGCCAACTGGTTATGATCGCCAGAATTTTTGTATTGCGTTTTAAAGAAAGAAAAAAAGAAAGAAAGAAAGAAAGAAAGAAAAGAAAGAAAGAAAGAAAAGAAAGAAAAGAAAGAAAAGAAAGAAAGAAAGAAAGAAAAGCAAGAAAAAAAAATTATTTAGTGACACATAAAATAACAAAATTAGAAAACATTATGACATTTATAATACTAAAATTAAAAAATATTATAGTTAGGCACAGTAAAAGAGATGAAGGCAAAAAATGTGTCACCAAACAGGTTTGCACTCAGCATATGCCTGACGCTTCGACGCTGGTCTTCCGTGCAAGAATGGTGAAACAAAAATGGGAAAGAAGTCAGTTTCCCGTCGAGAAACTAAAAGGTATGATGGATTATCATTCATGGTAGGAGAGCCACGCTTCAGAATGAATGGGCAGGCTCAACCGTACTGTTTTTTATGTGATATGTGACAGACGAGCAGACGGATCACCTTATGGTAAGCGATTGCCCCCGCCCATGAACACCCTCGACACCAGTGGAGTCACAAGTGCGGTATCAACCTTTAAACCCCCCTTTCCCTCGTATTGGACCTTTGCAACCCTTACTCACGCAGCGAAACAGCACAGTGCTGCTTCACGCCGGTTTTCTGTGAGGCCGTGGTACCGACCCATTCATGTCGAAGTGTGGCTCTCCCACGGTCAAAACTGTGCTGTGATTCGCCGATTGAATGAGGGTACCAGAGGCCTCTTGCCAAGGCTCGTTTTTTTTTAAATCTCGCTCGTGTATTTATAACCCTTGTTTATGACACAGTCACATAAACTGTCGCATTTTGTACAGTCGACTCCAAAAATATGTATACACTTTAGGACGGTATCACAATATATAATATAAGAAACCTCTACTTTCTTCTAGGTAAATATTGTGACAAGGTCATAAAGTGTATACATATTTTTGGAGTTGACTGTACCTTGCCTTGTAATGTAATGTAATGTAAAGTGGACTCCTTTTTCCGCACTTAGACTCTCATTTAGTCCATTGTGCGTGTTGGGTCCTGGCTATTCTAGCCAGCCTAACTCCGCCCAGAAGCGCAGAAGCTTCCTGGGAGCTGTACCTTGCCTTATACACCAAAGGACGTGGGACGTTCGATCTTCACCCTGGACAAAGATTCGTGTGGTGAACACTCATTGTGTTTGTTCAGTGCGTGGTTGTAATATAATATTGACGACCCGTTTGGAACAGTGGTAGTGAACGCTGCCTTTGTTCCAAGGTTTGCGGGTTTCGATCCCCGCACAGAACAAACATTTGTGTGCATGAACATGTCTGTTTGTATTGGTCTGGGTGTTTTCTATGTATTATAAGTATGTATTTACAAAGAAAAGTATTATATGTATATATTTGTAATCCCACTGTTGATTCTGATATCCGTAACAACAGGTGCTTGAGCTACCTATCTCGGAGTCAGATCAATGTATGTGACGTTGTGAAATATTTACTTTATTATTATTATTTATTAATATGTATTTAAGTATATTTGTAATTCCTCTGTTGTCTGATATCCGTAACAAAAGTGCTTAAGCTACTGCTGTATAAAAAAAGTAAAGTATCAGCCTATATACTGTCCCACTGCAGGGCAAATGCCTCCATCATAGAAATCAAGTCATCGCTACTATGATGGGATTAGGCTTAATCACCAGGCTTGCCAAATGCGGATTGGTGATCACAAACCCGAGCTATGTTCGAAATTCGAAACATACTTTTCGCTCGACCCGAAAATCGAACCCAGGACCCAAGATAACGACCTGGTAACTACTAGACCAACAGGCGTTAGATCAAATGTTGTAATTTATAAAAATAAAGTTTAAAAACCTCCCGTGCCTCGGAAAGCAAGTTAAGCCGTTAGTCCTGCGCCCGATCCCTCTCCGGTCATATCACACTAGTGTCCCATCGGTTTATAAGAGCAAGGGAATAGAGAGTGCACAAGTGTTTGCGCACACACTAGGTAGGTATATAATCTATCTTGCCTAATACGGTATTTTACGTTTTTTTGTAATCAAAAGACCTCTCAATGATAGAAACATCGATGAAAGAATTACATTTTATTCTCATTTAAACTACCTGAGATATCGCAACTTTAAAATCACATTATTTTGGGCAAACCCAAAACGCTCCATACAAATGGCTACTAAGGTGTGACGTCACATGACAGTATTTTGTATGAATTTCATTTGAATTTTGTATGGTAGCTATATCAAATATTTCGTTTATGTCAATGGTTTTATATAATAGTTGGTGCAAATTGTATGGGTTATTTAATGTTATAATTGTTTTTTAATAATTTCATACGTATTGAATGAACTTGCCCATGAATCTCTGAATGAACATAAAACCAGCTAAGCGTTATATTTTTAATTGAGAATTTTTGTTATTGTCACATATTTACCTGTATTTTAATAAAATATTTTATATTTTGTAAAATCTCGAGCTTAGTCAAATACCCTATTGGCTGATCGTTGAGATTGGCCGCCTTAGCCGAAATCAGTTGGAAGATATTATTATTATATATTAAGTTTATAAACTATTGTTTGTTCATTTGTATCGATTGTTTTCTTATTTGTTCATTTGTATCATCCAAACCGACATCCCTAGAAATATATTATTCTGTATGGAAGCGAAGTTGGTGATATAACTGATAATATTATTCATGATACACCTCTCTGGATAAAAAGTAGCTGACATTTCATATATTGTGTTCATTCATACAAAACATGTTAATAATATTGAGTGGTATGAGGTTAAGAATATAAAGTAGGGGTTTCCTGACCACGCTCCTTTTGAGTCCTTTGTTGTAAGTTGGAATACAAAATAAAGTATTTGCTTTGTATAGCAGTTCTTTTTGGCTTTGGGAGTGCCATTTTTATTTCATTTTTAGCAATTTTAAACGTATTGGAACCCAAACGGTCACGCACGGTACGGTTTCAGAGAAAGCACAATGGCGAACCTCCGTATCACATTTTTGTTCGTATATTTTTTTGCGTCTTAGTTTGAAAAATATGTAATAATATGTATAGAGCTTGGAGTTATTCAACAGATTGGCTTTAGGTACACGATTCGTAAGTTTGGACATGAAGATATATCAGTCTGAGTTTTTTGAGGTCTGAACAAATAATAAAACGTAATTAAACTTAAAACGAAATTCTTACAGTATTTATTTATTTATTCATTTATATAGTCGAAGCCATGAAATAAAACTGTAATTTAAAGTACATTTTATATATGAGACGTATGAGCTCCTTTTTAAATATCAATATTTATCTCGACTTATTCAGGATTAGATTAAATTTTTAAAAATCTTAAAAATTTATATGACATCATTTCGTAACGATATTTTAGGACGCTAAATAAATAACTCAACAAATATTTCGCCCGGTTGTGAAATGACCTCCCTTATAAGTTTTCCTGAGCAAGTACAGTATAAGTCTTTGTATGCTTTTTGCAACGCCCTGCCAGGGTCATGTTATGAAACTCTGATATTTGTAAGACCTTGTGATGGGGTCCGGCCGATTTCGACCACGGCGACCGCTTCAACTCCTAGCTAAATGTCGTTGGTGTTTGCATGTGGCTGACGTAGCCTATCTTTTTCGAAAAGATTCTCATACATAGCGGGCATGTGAGCACACCGCCGGCATAGTTATAATTTATAGCCGTAGGTGGTCAGGCTTTCAACTCATTCCGCTTAGAGTCGAGCTCAGATAGCCTTTGTGTTTCGAAGTCTTGGACTTTAGTTTTCACTAAAGTCCTCCACTCGGGTCGCTCAGCAGCCTGAGTCAACGTAACACTTTTTCATGTGGCGCTTAAGCACATCTTTCTATCTGAGGAGTTGTCCTGCCACGCTTACGCTTGCCCTCCTCGAGTTCAGAATAGAAGATGCGCTTTGCCACTCTCTGCTCTGGCATCCGAGACACCGAAGCCTCGCCGCATGAGATATGACTCAATGCCACCTACATTAGCTCTGTGAAGCACTTCAGTATTCTGCACATAGTCAAAAAATTTTAGATATAAATATTAAAGATTCGGTGTAAGACCTTACATACTAAAATGAATTGAATTGAGGTACCTACTTCGAAAAAGGAGTATTAAAAATTTTAAAGGTTCGGAAACACGTATTCACGTCCTTCGGCATGTAGGCGTGACAGTTTGCCACCGACTGGGTATAAAAAAAATATTTTAAGAACCTGCAAAGCGTCACATATCACGCGCGACTCATCTGTGAAAAATTGTGGTGCAAGGCAAAGTTAAAAGTAAAAGAGCGCGCGGCAGATCACCAATGCGCTGTACCGATCAGGTAAAAACTGCTCTTAATGATCCACTCCACGAATGCACTACAAGAAAGAAGGAACAATTTATTATTTTGGACATCACAACACTACATACGAGTACAACATTAGTTACAAAAGAACAAACAAACCAAAAAAAATTGATACAGAAAATAAAAACAAAACAAAACAAAATAATGAGTACAAATAACCAGGCAGTGCAAATAATATATTGTGTGTTGTGACCTCCAACATAAATGGCCCCCACTCAGCCTATGTCATGACCCTGAAAAAGGTCATGACGCTGATTTTCAGTAGGGCCAGCTGAGTGAGTGCCACGCATACAAAAGCAAATCCATAAACGCTGATATGACGACCACCCATGCAGAAGAGCCGCCCGTGCAGGTCCTAATCAGACCAGTATCACTGCGACCAGTTTGATCTATTGTGATGTGGACTTGATTGCCGTGTGGTCCCCGGCAGAGTAGAATAGACCACCCTCACTCTTACCGAGGTGTCGTAAAAGGCGACTAAGGTAAAGCTGCTGGCATGATCATCAGCACCCAGAGAAGGAAAACTCTGCATTTATATCTAAACCCTCGCCAACCCGTCTGCCAAGTGTGGTGAGTATAGCAATTACCCCTCATGTGATTGAGGGAGGCCGTGCCCCAGCAGTGGGGACTTAAATGGGCTGACGATGACGATGATGATGATGTGGGCTTAGCATATAGGTCTCTCTATTTAAAGGATGTGGGGAAACCCTTTATTTTTGTATCAATTTGATAGGCTAACGCTTGCCCACAATCGCACCTGAAAGGGACGATGAGGTCTAGGATGATACGCGTTTGCCTAGAAGATGCCTGTTCACTCTTGCCTTAAAGATTCTCCTCATCTTAGCGTGTACTTACCCAGTTGCGTCCAAAGCTGTCGCTCTGGAGCCCAGGGTACGCTAGGACCATGATTTTTGATTTGGGGAATCTGGTAATTAAAATGAAACGACTGCTGTCTGACCTTCGCAACCCTTTAACCGAGGAACCAGACCAACTGAATCATGGCTACACGTAGATTTCCTCACGATTCCCTCACTGCCGAGCTAATGATAGTGTAGGGATTTGGAATGATTCCCACGAAAAGGGAAGATCTTCACCTGAGCCGGGTGTTATTGGCTCGGGGATCGTGGTCCAGTGTACCACCTTGGTTTATTGTATATATCTCAAGTCAGTCTGCGAACTTTGCTTTTGCGATTTAGGATCGTACGAAAATTCGATCTCCGACCAAAATCTAAATACATTAGTAAGTAGACAAAGTAGATTAGAGGTAGGCACTATTGAGTTGTTCAAAATATTCCCATTAAAAAAGAATTCAAACAATTAAATTCAAAATAAAAACGACTCTAGGTCTAAAGCTTAAGATTACCATCCCGCGATACCGACGAACTTTACAACTACTACAGTTTTAACTCAATGAATTCCTAGTTTGCAGGAAAATGTTTAGAATTCCGCTTTCATCTGCTCAGTGGTCTAAGACAGTGGACGTAAACCTTTTTTTATCGAAAATAATAAAAAGATTGAAGCCTTATTATCATACCGCCCATGCTATCCTGTTCCTTAAACGCAATGTTTAAAAATGGGGGGGGGGGGGGGGGGGGGAGAGATACAATGTTACACTTTGGAGCGTTCTCCTGCGCAAAGTATTGTGTTTAAGAAAAAAAGTATGTAAAAACCACAACATCATTTTTTAAAGACCTATCCATAGATACCCCACAGAATTGGTTAGATGAAATAGAAATGTGAGTTTCACTTTCAAATATGGAGACCCCCCATTTTTTTTTATTTTTTTTGAATTTTTAGCAAAAATCGTAATGCGGTAACAAAATAACATCATTTACCAAGTTTCAAGTAGTTATAGTTATTATAGTTTCGGAGAGAGAGAAAAGGGCTGTAACAACGGACAGACGGACAGACGGACAGACGGAAAAGACGTACAGACATGAAAGAATCTATAAGGGTCCCGTTTTTTGCCATTTGGCTACGGAACCCTAAAAAGGCCGGCATAATATCATTGATTTCGCGGATGTTCATGGGCGGCGTTGATTACTTTCCATCAGCTTGCTTATTTGTCGCCTCTAGCATAAATAAAAAATAATACCTATCTCTCGAACCAGTATTTCATTCTAAATACAGAGTGGGACATAATGTCCCGATTATGGAAGCCATTGCACTGCATTATTTCGGAGATTCGGGCCATGCAATAATGGCCTGAATAATCCACTATTGTTGGCATTTTAGAGGTTTATATTCGGTGAAAGCTAGATATTACTGGGTAAAGTTGACAGTGCGTTCAATCGGTAAATAGACCTTAGTCGGATAAACGGATGAGCAGGCAATTACTGCTTGTTTCGGGACACAAACGAAATGAATGTTTTTAAATGTTTGGGCGAAAGTTTGTTTGGAAGAAAAGAGCTTGTGGGTAAGAGGCTACAAAAGCCTGACACCGACGCAAGGTTAGCACGCTTTATCGGTCTCTTATCGGATACATTTCGCGAAGAACCACTTGTGCGCCCAACGGAAAACTGTACACAATGCCATTGGAGCATTCTCGTTCCTTCCACACTCACCAAGCAGGACCCTCAAATCGACCACCGGTACAGGTCGAAATACCAAAAGTCCGTCACAAAGAGGTTTGACTCTGTTCCCTTATCGTTACTGCGAAACAGTGGAATCAGTTGCTGAAGAGGTGTTCCCTAGAGGGCTACAGTATTGGGGGGGTTTCAAAAGCGCGAGTGAATAGGTATCTTCTACGTAATCGTGATCACACCATCAAGGAATATGTCAAAAGCTTACCTTTCTACAGTAAAAAAAAAAAAAAAAGTTCACCGACAGAAATGGTTGCCCGAAAATAAGATGAGACACGCGGCAGGCGGAGAAAACGCTGGAGGGACGAATTCCGAGTCCACCTAAAGGATTGCACGACTATAGACTCGTGACAGAAAAACCGTTGGAAGTGGGTTAGGGAGGACCTGTTTGCAGGGGGACAGTACAGGCTAACAATAATAATAAAAAAAATGCTTGTACGCTGCCTGAACTATGCTTTCAAGTTCTACTTTTTAACCGACTTTAAAAAAAAAGGAGGATTAAATTGGCATTTATGAACCGATTTAATAATTATTTTTTAGTTCAAAAGTAGATAGTCCCGGATCCTCGTACCATGGATAAAAGATATGCAGGATCGAGGATGTGATCCTGGAAAAATTGAGGGGAACCCTCCGAATGTTAAAGGCCCACCCACGTAAGTTTTTGTACTTTTTTCAAAAGGCCACCAGTATTTACGCCTGAGTGTATTATTTATGGCTCGGTGATGATGGAAGGTCAACTCCTCACGGTAAAGAGTTAAAAGGAGGATAACTCTTTCAAAAAACTGTACTCACAATTAGTTTCTTAGTTATTTGGCGGGGGTTGAAGTGAATGAGACACTAAAAGTTTATAAATGTGAACCCACTGCCTAAACTCGGACTGTAGTTTTACGTCCGGGTGTAAATTTCCTCAGAATGTAAATGGTTCAGAAGATTTAAGTCTCCGAGTTGGTATTTTTAAATCCGTCTTGGGAAAAAACGCGCGTTAAACCAAGCATGACGCAAACCTGGTACTGAATAACATGAATGCTCTGTTATGAAGCTATACGTACCTGCACCCAAGTGCACACGTATCTGCCTGGCTGATTATTACTTGCAATTGGTCATTACTAATGTAAAGTACGGATCTGAATAGGGATAAAACACCTGAAAGTGGCCCTCCACACCTCCCCTACAGGGCAACTCCCTTCATCAACACATCACTGATCTGACTATAACACGATTGACGATACATTTGGACTGATTCACGTATGTAGTTTAAGTATGTTTGGCTAACACAACCCATAAAAACCTGATATGGATTTCGCATAGGACAAATAGTATAAGTACAAATAAAAAAACTTACTGCTTGTTTCTTCTTTACTTCGCGCCTCAA
>CM032486.1:14138278-14176311 GCA_019059595.1 Marasmia exigua
TGGATAGTGAAAGTCGAGAAAACGGATTAACCCCAAATACAATGCTTCTAATCTAGTTGCTAGAGCGTCAAGTCGTTCAGATGGAACGAGATCACGCGGCAGCTCACCGATGCGCTGGACTGATCCAGTGCAGTTCGCAATAGGAACCCCCAAGTCATACTATACCATCCTATACAGAAGGAAGATTGCCGAGAGATCGTGAGAAAAGCATTGACGCCTCTAACACCAACAAGGACCCTCAACGTGACCACGACCGTCTGGCTAAAGAGCGTAGCGACAGAGAAGAGAAGAATCTATTTAAGTCGCGTGCCATATAGAGGCACTAAGAAGACATAGTGTATTATTTTATGTGATAAAGTGCAGACGGGCCGAGACAGATCACCTATGTAGCAATTGGGGGCCGGCCGCCCTGATGGTAATAGGGGCGGTTTCAGAAGGAAAGGGAAACGCAAATAGTCTTCCCGCTACGCCTGCAAAGGGATGACAATTTTTACCCCCAATATCAGTTTTTTTTTAAGTTTGTATGACAAAAAGTTGTGAAAATTAGTCTACATTATATGTTTACCTACATTATTTTGAAGTGTGAAAGCTAATGATGCTTGAACAATCACATCTTTTATTGCCGAGAGCTGGCGATCCGCAAGTTCAGGTTTTAGGAGAGAATACTGGCGAGTGTTGGCCCAAAAAAAAAATATTGTTTGCCACCATCAGTATCGAAAAAATCTCATCTTTTTATTTTTTATTTATTTATTTCATTTGTAAAACAACAGTCATTTAAAACTTTGCACAAAAATATTATTAATACTAGCCTATAGCTTTCACTAATTGCAATTAAAAAAGCACTAAAGATAGACGAATTTAACTTGACACAACATTTTAGTTCAGAATAGACTTAAAAACTATCGTTACAATAAATCTAACATGTTAAACAAAGAAAATTTGGTTAGGGAAAATCTGATTTTAAACAAGTTTCTAACTTTAAAATTTAAGTAAGTAATTTGAAAAAATTAAAATTTCGATATTACATATTTACTACACGTTCACTTGTGTACAGACAGCTACACGTTCGGTCACTTACTATACAGCGTCGGTGGCAAACAAATGTTCGGCTCGCCTAATGGTAAAATACAACAACAGTATAGAAAAAAATACACCAGCAACACCAGTGGAATCAAGTGCGCTACCAGACTTCAGACCCCCCTTCCCCCCGGATTGGGCGCCCGGTACCCTCACCTACTAATATTCGCAAGTTAATCTCACGTTTATGAAAAGACACGTTCGTCGGATTTAAGGATTCTAGGCACAATATAGTAACATAATTATTATATAAAAAGTACCCTTAAATATGTAATTAAACCCTTCATTTCATTAAGGGGGGTTGTTCTGGATAAAACGTGATTAATGTTTAGGAACTATGTATAAACAACCCTTGAATACACAGGGTGGAAAAGTTAATAAAGTGTGCTTTAGAAGTGTGCTAACAGTGTAATACTTATGCGTTCGTAGCTCAGTGGATATGAACGCGTCTTCCATACAAGCGTCGTGGTTCGAATCCGAGCATGCAATTCTGGATTTCATATTCATTATTCTTTAATGTTACATGTAGGCAAAGCTTATATCAAACTAGGTCTTAAGGTGAAGGGTAGGGCACACTAGCGACGCCAATCGATTTTAATTTTTAGCTACTAAACCGGATCTATTTTAAACAATTTCGGGGTTACAACTTCTCGGCGAACACTTATACTATTTACTAAATAACCATGTACAAGTACAAATGTTGGGTCCGTTTTTGTACGCAAAAAAATGATTCACGCCAAAAGTGGCCGCTTTTGGCGGTGGTAATGCAAATTTCGAGTACCAACTAAAGCAGACCCCAAAGTTAAGTAAAAGTATTTAATAAATAGTATAAGTGTTTGCCGAGAAGTTGTAACCCTGAAATTGTTTAAAATAGATCCGGTTTAGTAGCTAAAAATTAAAATCGATTGGAGTCGCTAGTGTACCCTAACCGTCACCTTAAATTAAAGTGCTTTCTGTGTTGACATGGGCCCTATTAGGGCACTACAATCATCATCATCAGCCCATTTAAGTCCCCACTGCTGGGGCACGGGCCTCCCTCAATCACATGAGGGGTGATTGCCATACTCACCACGCTTGGCAGACGGGTTGGCGAGGGTTCAGATATAAATGCAGAGTTTTCCTTCTCTGGGTGCTGATGATCA
This sequence comes from Marasmia exigua, assembly GCA_019059595.1. Classification (NCBI taxonomy): domain Eukaryota; kingdom Metazoa; phylum Arthropoda; class Insecta; order Lepidoptera; family Crambidae; genus Marasmia; species Marasmia exigua. Next base: position 14,140,498 of record CM032486.1, read on the forward strand.
TGCCAGCAGCTTTACCTTAGTCGCCTTTTACGACACCTCGGTAAGAGTGAGGGTGGCCTATTCTACTCTGCCGGGGACCACACGGCTACTACAATATTTGAGGCAATTTATAAATTACGTTATTTTATTTTAAGTGAATAAATAAAAAAAAATATATATTTATTTATTTATTCATTCATATCGCAGATCATTTTCGACAACGTCTTTCCAGCGATTAGTATTCCATCACCATCGTCTCGATGGATGGTTGGATGGCGGTCTAATACTGTGCGTATCTCGCGGAACTTTCTACCACGTACCTCAGTTCTGTGGAACAGTTTACCTATGGGGGTATTTCGGGGGGCGACGGCTACGACTTAGGGACCTTCAAGAGAAGAGCGTACTCTTTTAAAAAGGCCTGCAACACATTAGCGATTTCAATCTTCATGTTTTTTTTTTATGGGATAGGTGGTTAGTACAGGAAGTCGCAGCCGTGGCAGGCCCCCCACAAGGTGGACCGACGATCTGGTGAAGATCGCGGGAATCCATTGGATGCGGGCGGCACAGGACCGATCTGTGTGGAGAACATTGGGGGAGGCCTATGTCCAGCAGTGGACGTCTATTGGCTGAAATGATGATGATGATGATGATGAGGTGGCAGGCGAGTAAACGGATCACCAGGATCAGGTGATCCGTTTGCTCGTCTGCAACACCAGTCGAGTCACAAGTGCCCGCCTTACTCGGATTGGGGCTCACTCACGCAGCGAAACACAACACAGTACTGCTTCACGCCGGTTTTCTGGGAGGTGGCGGTACCACTCCGGTCAAGCCGGCCTATTCATGCCGAAGCGTGGCTCTCCCACCGTCGAACTATCGTTTTCCTCTTTACACTTGCTGTGGTATAAGGTTGATAATTATAGACTCGAATCACAACAGTAACCTCTATTTATTCTGTGCAGTAACACAATTTGTCCGGGGCAGAATTGCTTTGTCAAACAATGGATACAATAGGTATAGAAAGCAAAAATCATTTTAAAGCCGTTTGGATCGCTTCGGAGCCCCTACTAAGAGACGAGAAATTAATTGTTGCATACATTCAAAATTTTTAAAATAAGTTTTTCTAGGTTGAAATAAAGAAAGAATGAAAATACATTTATTAACCATCACAATACACAGGAAACAAATATATACAGTTGGTACATGGTTTAAAACAACATACATTTTACACAGAAGAGGGACAAAGAGACGTCGATAGTGTGTGGTCAATCAGGTCCCGACCTCAGCATTAGCTGCTACTACAGTATCTGCATTGCCGCAGCAGCGCTGGTATTCTGGCGGGACCTGCCAGAATACCAGCGCTGCAGCGGTTATTCGACGAATGCAAAATGTGCAATGGTAGGCTCAGTGAATGAAAGCGCTTCTATTCGGAAGATCTTATGTTCAAATCCGAGTGTGGATCTATATATTATTTTTCATACCTATGAATCATGGAAGAGATAGCTGATAAGGCCGCCTTGGTTATACGGTACAGAGAATAAAAATGTTCATCACCTTAAGGTAAATTTTCGCTTGCACGGCAAGAATCAGTTATACCAACATACCGTTTTAAAAAGATCTGCCAACCCTTAAATTTTCTTTACATCAAAAGGAATCAATGTTGCTACATGCAAATTCGAACTTTCTGATCTAACAGTTTAGCATAATTTTCTGTGCAACAGGTATTACTCTGACAAATTTACAAACCGTAATAAGTGCTTATAGCATATCAAACGAATCAATTTGAAAACTGACGAACCTTTTCGTTCTTTGACTGTACATATCCTGTAATACCTAGTCTAAAGTTATCATCCTGTACTTTGAGTGCAATAAAAGTATATTCATTCATTCATTAATTCATTCATGGTCCAACCTGGATCATGGTCTAAGCATGGGGAACGTTTTTACCATGATTAAGGTGACGGGTAAGGCACACTAGCGACGCCAATCGATTTGATTTTTTAGCTACAAAACCAGATCTATTTTAAACGATTTCGGGGTTACAACCTATCGGCAAACACTTATACTATTTATTAAATAACCATGCACAAATGTTGGGTCCAACGCGTACGCGAAAAATTGATTAACGCCAAAACTGGCTGCTTTTGGGGTGAATAAATTTTTACGCGTACAAAAACGGACCCAACATTTGTGCATGGTTATTTAATAAATATTATAAGTGTTTGCCGTGAGGTTGTAACCCCGAAATTGCTTAAAATAGATCCGATTTAGTAGCTAAAAATTAAAATCGATTGGCGTCGCTAGTGTGCCCTACCCGTCACCTTAATACTAAGATTTCAAAACATCAGCTTTGGCCCAACCGGCAATTATACGCGGAATTGATATAAGTTGCTGAATACAATATTAGACTACTGGGACATTATCAATATGAATATTAAAATGTGAATAAAAAAGTGAATGATGGCGCCACTGTCGTTATTTCTATTTATTGTGTTTGTGGGAGCATTGATTTTGTTTGTTTATTTATTATTTATGTACCTAATATGTACCGGTTTATATTAATTTATTTATATTAATGTTGCATTCTTTTTTTTATTGGATCTGTATGTATGCGTCTTGTTATTCATGTTCACGTTATAGATGTACTTTTCCGTTTTCTATTAATATTGTCAGTATTTTTTTCATGTTGTATGTTTTATTATAAGTCATCGCTCGAAGGTACAGCCTGAAAATCAGCGCTCACATGCTGAGGCTGAACCTTGTTGGCCGCAACTTGATAATGTTTTGTCCTTATTTAGATTTGTATGTAATGTGTTGTGGTCAATAAATTATTTCTTATTCTTATTCAATGGAAGGTTTGTGAAGTTGCATTCGAGTTACCTTGGTAATAGTGCTTATATTATAATATCTCTGGTGCTAGTCTATATCTGAGCGTAGGTACAGTCCCCGCGACAATACATCTGTCACGGGCGCTCGCGGGTTATCGAGCGTGACTGTACCTTTATGATGACCGTTACCCGCCCACGCGATCAGGCGGGGTTTTAAATGTAGATTTATTGACTTACTCGATGGCTCTGTCGGACTATCGCACTTTAAAGCGACGGCTGCGCTAGAGGTCCCGGGTTGGGCCAAAAATGTACAACCCGTGCGGATAAAGAATGGGATCAGAACGCTCGCACACTTTTTGCGTCTATACTCGCACTCGTGGGGTGGGGTATACTCGCACGAGTCTATCCCAACTCTGCATTCATTTCTAAACCCTCGCCAACCCGTCTGCCAAGCGTGGTGAGTATGGCAATTACCCCTCATGTGATTGAGGGAGGCCCGTGCCCCAGCAGTGGGGACTTAAATGGGCTGATGATGATGACCAAACAGTCGCTTGGCAATGTTTGGTTCCAGCCCATATTGTAATGCATTAAAAATACATAACCATTTACTAAACGCAATCAGAAGTGAAACTAATATCAACACGTTTAAAACCAAACTGAGGGTCCTACTTATTGACAAATGTTATTATAATATGCACGAATTTTTCAGCGACAATTTATCACTAACATGATTTTCATTATAAAATTTTTAAATTTATAAAATTAATAAATACATTAACATTAAAATTAATATCATTAATCCATTTCACGTTCATAGGCTATGCCCAAAAGGGTAAGATGATGTACAGGAATATAATTGTGACACCTTAACTTCATTCATGAATGCAATAAACGTAATTGACTATTGACTATGAATTTCTTACCAAAAATTTGTACAACCCGTGGGGATAAAGAATATGATCAGAAATGGCGGCGCATCTATTCACTTCTCGTCGCGTCTATACTCGCACTCGTGGGGTGCGAGTAAAGACGCAAATAGTATGCGAGCGAGAAGTGAATAGATGCGCCGCCATTTCTGATCCCATTCTTTATCCGCACAAGTTGTACAAATATTACCTATCATCATCGTCAACCCATTCAAGTCCCCACTGCTGGGGCACGGGCCTCCCTCAATCACATGAGGGGTAATTGCCATACTCACCACGCTTGGCAGACGGGTTGGCGAGGGTTTAGATATAAATGCAGAGTTTTCCTTCTCTGGGTGCTGATGATGATGCCAGCAGCTTTACCTTAGTCGCCTTTTACGACACCTCGGTAAGAGTGAGGGTGGCCTATTCTACTCTGCCGGGGACCACACGGCTGCTATATTACCTATAGGTACATTGAATACTTTTATTTTGTTAATACATAATTTCAAATAATTAATTGGGGATATTAAAAATTATACTGGGTGTATCTGTAAACATTTACATCCCTTTAACCACGTGTTATACTAACCATTATGAACAACATTTGTTCTATCACTTTTGGAAAATCACATGAAAAAAATTCAACTTTTTATACAAAGTCGGTCTCGTGACTTGGTCATTTTGTATGGGAAGTCAAAAAAAATTTCGAAGAATTTCGAAAGGTGGTTGAACAAATATTGTTCAGAATGGTTGGTATAACACGTGGTTAAAGGGATGGAAATGTTCATAGATACACCCTGTATACCTATAGGTACATTGAATACTTTTTTTTGTAAATACATAAATTCAATAATAAAAGAGTATTTGTATCTTTTAATACATAGAAAACACCCAGTGATCAAAATTTTTACCAATATCAGTGATATTTCTGATTTTATCAGTGACGAAATTCGCTCATCTAATAAGTGTTATAATATCTAGTAAAAGAATGTATGAACGTATACAATCTCTGAGTGTTAATGAAATATTTTGGACATGGCCCGCTTGCGTTAATTACTGTTATCCCCTTTCCCCCCCCGTGAATGCAATCGTGAAACTGATCCTGTTTTATGCATTAGAGTGTGTAATCTTTACTGACACGAATCAAGTGATCCGACTCAGCCGAGATGATACCCTGTTCCGAATCTCTCTCTGTGCATTATGTTGTACAGTTGCACACTTTCAATAAGTCGAAGTCATAGTTTTTAAAACCAGAAAATCACATAAAGCTGAAGTCCGGTCCTCAGACTTCATAATACAATTGTTAATTCATTTGTTGGCTTAAGTATTAAGATATTTAATAAGCTTACCAGAAAATGTCATTAACCTTCCACTGAGATAAGTTGTAAGTCTATATTAAAACCTGCCAATAAAGAAGGTTAATATCGGTACAAGACTATTTAATGATAAGGATCTTGGTCATGTAATTGATTAGTTTTTGAGTTGAGTTGTTATTCATAGTAGGCTATTAACTTCATAATTGTATTTTTTTCTCTTTAAATTGAAACTCTGTAAACATCATCAAGATGAAAAGTCGTAATAGTGAGTTTTTTGCTGGTGTCTTCTCAGTAGAAATTGACATCCGAACAGCGGTAGATATTATTGATAAATCAAAGTTCAGGGTTGAGCAAAGATTTTCGAGTTAAATGAGTTCTCGATCCGGCAATCGCTCACTTGTAAGCTCGGTTATCGCCACTATTTTTAGTTTACTAGTCATGCCACCAGAGGCGATTCAATATCGCGGTAACGAGCGGTCCCGAGTCAAGTGCATTACTTTTAAGTGATTGAATAATCAATTTAACCAAATACCTAGTATTAAATTTAACTGACAATATAACTGTTTAACACATTATTTAATAAAATTACATTTATTAGGTTAATATGTATACATAATTATGGAACAATGCTTTCATTTTATGTACCTATTTTGACATTCATATGGACTAAATTGAATAAGATTTTTTTATCTTTGATCTTTAATGTTGCTCCGAATGTATCATCACATACGGATGTGCCGAATGATTCGAATGATTTGAGTGGGCCGAATGATCCGAATGAGCGAAACGATCCGAGTGAGGCCGAATAAGTGGAAGAGTCGATGTTCCACCTCTAAAATATGCGTGTCACAGTTCCACATCTTTATCTTGATCCAGATGCATATGTGCCAGTCTTTTGAAAAGATACGCTTTTGACATTTCTAGTATGCATTGATGGGTTTGATAATTTTTGGCACGAGTTTATTATAAACAAATTATTTTCACAACACTTAACGAAATCAAGTCGGGGGAGAGATTCACGATTCGGCATGAATGGGCCAACATTTTTTTTTCCACAACACGCAACGAAGGAGCCACGCTTCGGCAGAATGGGCTCGACCGGAGTGATACCACGGCCTCGCAGAAAACCGGCGTGTGAAGCAGCACTGGTGCTGTGTTTCGCTGGATGAGGTAGGGTACCGGAGGACCGACCGGGGGAAAGGGGGGTTTGTTGTCGCGAGTATCTGGGCGGCGGCAATTGCTTACCATCAGGGTGATTCGTCTAGCCACCTATTACATAAAAAAACAAATGATATTCACTCCTTCACCACAAAATTAACCATCTGAAAATCAGAGCTCTACGTACGTATTTGTACCATTAGCTCGGAGGCAGGGTACCGTCTGAGGAAACCTGTGGATAGTTTCTGAAAAAAGTGTAACCGTGATCAGGTTGGTCTGGTTCCCCTAAAAAGGGATGCGAGGTCAGGACGGCCAGTCGCTTCAATGAAGACATGTTGAAACAAGTTGTTGTCGCAGTAAACTTACAATTTTGCACAGGGGTTTCTTTTTATGCATATGGGAGCACCTAAGAAAGATTTCAAAGTTAATATGAAACTTGGCCGTTTATGAAGTTATTCGAATGAAATTCAGCATGAAAATTCTTTATCGAAAGTCTACGGAGCCTTCATCCATTCATGCCGGAGCATGCTCTATACGGTTGTGAAGACGTGGACAATAAAACAAAGAGACAGAGAGAGGATTGAGCTTTTGAGATGTGTGTGGGCGAAGAATGAAAAGGCTCAGCTGGAGTGGAAAAGAAAACGAAGAGGAAGTTTTATAAATGGTAGGGGTGAAGCGGAGTCTTTGCTCGAAACTATAGATATCAGGAGGGGCAATTATGATGGGACACCTGGTGCGGCATGGACATGTTTCATCCAAAATAATAATGGAAGGAAAGAGAAGAAAGAGGAAGACCAAGAGGAAAATTACGCTCCAAAACTTAAGGAAAACAAGGCAAATGTCATGCTCGTCAGGAATCGAAGGTGCATGCAGAGTCGACGAGAGGAGGGAGTACTACTCCACCGACAAGAGCGTTGTTCTAAATTAGAGAGGAGAGGAGGCAACGCTGCCGCCGCCCATGGATACCAGCGACATCATTTGGAAAATAATGTTAATTAAATTACTGGAACTCATACAAGCGAATAAAATGGGGGCTGGAAGTTGTATGAAAGTTCTCGGGTTTTGAAAAAATGTTAGCCCCACAATGAAGTGAGGGCGGGCTACTAGTAACATTATAAAATAATATTGAACTTTGTTTTGAGCAAAAGTGTTCGAGGACTTGAAAGCGCGTTGTTAAATTACTTGGACACACGGTCCTTAAGAATATTGGTCCGATGCGAGCGCTTCAGTTCATATAACACTGGAGCACAATTCTCGGGATATTTGATATGAAAAAACTTGGCGGATGTCGTACAAAAAAACTAGGTATGTTTTTGCCATATATATCGTATAGGATGACAAAATTTCACGTCCCGAGAAATTGGGCCTCCTCGTGTCTAAAGTAGATAGAGTGTGTATCTGGAAAGTTACATCCTTAACCACGTGTACTACAACATTATGAACAACACTTTTGTATGACTTTTTGAAATTCGCATAAATAAAATACCAAAATTACAAAGTCGATCGATGAGTTCTACAAATTAGGACCATGAACGCTTACTAAGCCGTCGAAAATTTTTAAGTGTTTGATTCGACATAGGCGGCGATATTGTAAGGTCTCATAAATTTGTAAGGTATATTTACCAATATCCAGTGTAAATATATTACGGAAATATTGACCACCAGTCAAGATGAGACTTTGGCTGAAATCAAAAGTTGATATTTTTATAGCATCTTTGCAATTTATTCTTAAGTAAATATCACACTTCAAAATTTCACTCGAGTCCCGCCTGAACACGAGATAGAAAATTTTAAGTGTTGTTAATTACTTATGGAAAAAATGTTGAACATTCGTAGGTCAGCGTATGTCACTCGACACACTTAAGGGCTGCGTGTTAAGTTGGCTAATTGTTATTTTTTGTTTCTGAGCGCGCTAATGCCTTTTTGCTATGTTTGAAAACATAAGTATGAAGACAGAACAGGGATATACAAAAGATATATGACGTCAGTTGCTTTAGTTTTACCACAGAAATTACTAGTAGCTTGACTACGATGGAGTCTCAAGAATCACCGCTGAGGTTAAACAAAAAAAAATCAAAAATCAGTTCATTCGTTCGAGAGCTACGATGCCGGGGACAGACAGACATGCAGACAATAATAACACATAAATCATCTAAGGGAATGTCTACACTGCCATATTTTTACACAACTTCAAAAAAAAAGGAGGAGGTTCTCAATTCGATATTTATAGTTATGTAATATTTTTTATGTTTTTTCGCCGGTTACTTTGCCATTTATGAACCGATTTAGATGATTCGTTTTCAGTACCAAAAACTGAGATACTAAAAGCTTGAAAAATATGTTTTTGGGAAAAATACCGCCTTCAAAAATCACGAACTAAAATATTTATTTACAACCCGTGCGGATAAAGAATGGGTTCAGAAATGGCGGCGCATCTATTCACTTCTCGCTGGCACACTATTTGCGTCTATACTCGCACCCCACGAGTGCGTTTAGTCCCATTCTTTATCCGCACGGTTTGTACACATTTTAATTCGTAGTTTTTGAAGCCGGTATTTTTTTACAAAATTTTTATAATTTCGAGCTTAGATTATATAAAATTGCGGGAGATATGTAACTCGTCTATACCGCGTGGACCGCTTAAATTAGGTCTCTGTTGCCTAATTGCACGCGCACCGACGCCCCGCGACAGACTGTCTGGGGGAATTTTTTGCGGGACCTAGTCCCTGCGGATATGTAACTTTCAAGGACAGCAAGCCCCCCGCTGGCTCGAGACCGCTCATCGGACTTTCTATCCCTGAGTACGTAGGACAGGAAATGCCGGTGGGGTCCGGACTCGTCAGCGGGGCGAAGTCATCACCCCGGATTGACATTCCGGACATGACACCTAGGCCGTGCATAGCAATGCATGGCGAACGCCACCACTGAAATGGATAAAAATCCAGAACAGTCACTCCCGAAGTCCCGACCCTCTACGGGGCCGTGAGCAAACGTTGGAGCCCAATTCTCGGGATTTCAAAAAAAACATGGCGGATTCACCTGAAAATTGGGCTCATGGTCTTTCAATTGCACGCAGTAACAAATTGGCGAGTCTGTCAAGCGGTCGTGTTACACAAAATATATTCTTTAAGGCGACGGGTAGGGCACACTAGCGAGCCCAATCGATTTTAATTTTTAGCTACTAAACCGGATCTATTTTAAACAATTTCGGGGTTACAACCTCTCGGCAAACACCTATACTATTTATTAAATAACCATGCGCAAATGTTAGTTCCGTTTTTGTACGCGAAAAATTGAAAAAAGTGGCCGCTTTTGGCGTGAATCAATCTTTCGCGTACGCGTTGGATTTTTACATGGTTATTTAAAAAATAGTATTAGTGTTTGCCGAGAGGTTGTAATTCCGAAATTGTTTAAAATAAATTCGGTTTAGTAACTAAAAATTAGAATTGATTGTCGTCGCTAGTGTGCCCGTATAGTACAAACATTTGTGTGCATGAACATGTTTGTTTGTATTGGTCTGGGTGTTTTCTATGTATTATAAGTATGTATTTACAAAAAAAAAGTATTATTATATATATTTGTAAACTCACTTTCAATATTATTGTGTGTTTGTTGCAGCCGTGGCAGGCCTCCTACAAGGTGGACCGACGATCTGGTGAAGATCGCGGGAATCCATTGGATGCGGGCGGCACAGGACCGATCTGTGTGGAGAACATTGGGGGAGGCCTATGTCCAGCAGTGGACGTCTATTGGCTGAAATGATGAAATGTTAATTTATTTCAACAGCAACCCACACTCGTCCACTGCTGAACATGGGTCTCCCCTAATGCACGCCACAGCTTCCAATTTTCGGTCAATTTCTTCCAGCCCACACTAGCCTGCCTTCGAATGTCATCATCCCATCTTGTCGCCGGGCGTTAAACACTACGCTTACCGAGTCGCGGTCTACACTCAAGGACTTTACTGCTCCAACAATTTATGTATGTATTGTTATCTACAAACACTTTTGTTAGTGCGAGAATGGAACCCGCGAACTTTGCGTCTCAACTGGCGCTCAAACCACTGCGCTAAACGGCTCGTCAAAACAACGAGGATTGTATTGTAGTCGTCAATAATAAATTAGTGTACGCAAATACGTAACGCCATTCCTTTGTTCTCTGATATCCGTAACACGTGTTTATAAGCTACTTAGTACGAATTCAGGCCAATGTACCTACCTGTGAGATGTATAAATAAATTTTATTTAAGAGCCCTAATACAGAACTGTGGCGCTATCACCGGTTTTTTACTAATCGTAAAAAAAAATTACAGTAAATTTGTGAACACATTTATAAATAAATCGGCAGTGAAGTTCTAACACCACGTAAGTCATTTTTGGCGGTTTTGACATTTTGATGCCATTCGCTAGAGAATCGATTGACGCGTCATTTCGCCCAATCAGAATCGAGATACGACCAATAAAAACCTTTAAAATTAAGAAAGAGTAACAGCACGGAAGTCATAAAATGACCTAAGGTTTGAGAAGACCGCGTAAGTCACAATTTAGTTTTTTAATTTTTTACTAATTTGCTGCTGGTGGTTATGACATTTTGGTGCTATTCGTTAGATACTTGGAAGACAGATCGTTTTTATCAATCAGAATTCAGTTGCGGCCATCAACAAACCTTTTAAATGTTGAAAAGGTAACAGAACGGAAGTCAACAGTTGAATTCTAATGGAAATAGTACGTAAGTCTCCGATCAGTTTTTTGGCTTTCCTGAAAAGTTGCTTAAAATGACTTTCGTGGTGTTAGAACTTCACTGACGAAATAAGGATAAGTGATTTATCTAGATTTAAAAAATATGACAGTAAAATTGACCAACATATTTTAAATAAATAAGGATTTGTGATTTTTCAAGCTTATTTGGCTCACGCATTCATGTCACAATCATCCTTAGCATGCATTAGAAAAAAATGGCCTAGAGGTGATTGTGACATACAAGTGATACTAATTAAAAGTCCACATTTGTTAATTGAGTCATCATCATCAGCCCATTTAAGTCCCCACTGCTGGGGCACGGGCCTCCCTCAATTACATGAGGGGTAATTGCCATACTCATCACGCTTGGCAGACGGGTTGGCGAGGGTTTTGATATATGTGCAGAGTTTTCCTTCTCTAGGTGCTGATGATCATGCTAGCAGCTTTACTTTAGTCGCCTTTTACGACACCTCGGTAAGAGAGAGGGTGGCCTATTCTACTCTACCGGGGACCACACGGCGTCATAAGTTAATTGAGTATTGTAAATCTAACGGCCGCACTCAGAGACGTCATTTAAGCTAATGTTCATTAACTTTAGTATCGGTAGTCTTTATGAGTATCCAAATAAGGATCAATATTTTTTCATAAGTAGCCAACTAAGTTAATCAACGACTCTGAGTGTGGCAGTAATTGTTATCTGTTATTACTTTGAGTTAATTTATATACCTCAATGTATACCTACATGTATACCTCAATATTAAAAGTAATACTAACTAATTATTATTAAAGAGGCTCAAAGTCCCGCAGAGAGCAATGGAGAGGGCTATGCTCAGGGTCTCCCTACGTGATCTGATCAGAAATGATGAGATCCGCAGTAGAACTAAGGTCACAGACAGCCATAATTTCACTTAATCATATCAGAGGAAATACAATGACCCGCCACATAGCGCCACCACCTCAATGTGGCGGAAACAATGTGTTTTCCATGGAAACATTATACCAAATATAATTCGCAATTTAAGGATACCTCGACGCTTTATTGATATTACTCGAAATAAGGAAATTTTTATCTATGTATCGGTTAAAACCTACTCTTAAAAATATTAACTCATTTAAAATAATGTGCGATTACATTTCCTACATGCATGGCATGGGCAGGGCACATAGCGAGGAGAAGAGGCGGCCGGTGGGGCGGAAAGGTCCTCGAGTGGAGGCCACGTACAGGAAGTCGCAGCCGTGGCAGCCCTCCTACAAGGTGGGCCGACGATCTGGTGGAATCCATTGGTTGCGGGCGGTGCAGGACCGATCTGTGTGGAGAACATTGGGGGAGGCCTATGTCCAGCAGTGGACGTCTATTGGCTGAAATGATGATGATGAGTAACTAATTATAATAGTAATACCAACATAGTCTGTAAGCTTTACTAATCAATGAGTCATTGTTACTTAAAAAAAAAGTTTTGAATTGAAAAAATTACCTGCGATACAGTAAGAAATAAATAAGTAAGTCTGTAAGTAATTATGCAAAAAATACATTTATGAATGACATGAATACTACTAATAGATGTCAACACCTAAATTGTAATGATTGTTGTTAATACGAATTAACATTCTTTTTTTATTATTTTATGAATGCAAGACGTAAAATAGGCGTAAGCTTGAAAAATCACTAATCCATATTAATTTTAAATGTCTTGATATATTTTTTTTATGTAATAGGTAGGCAGACAAACAGACGGATCACCTGATGATAAGAAATTTCCGCCGCCCATGGACACCCGCGACACCAGTGGAGTCACAAGTGCGCTGCTAACCTTTAAACGTCCCCTATTCCCCGGATTGAGCCTCCGGTACCCTCACTCACGCAGCGAAACACAGCACAGTGCTGCTTCACGCCGGTTTTCTGTGAGGCCGTGGTATCACTCCGGTCGAGCCGGCCCATTCATGCCGAAGCTTGGCTCTCCCACGGTAAAAGTTCGTTGGCGCCGCCACTGCTCCGTAATAGGGCTCTTAATTCAACTTAGGAATGGATGTGAACTATCAGTAAATTTCCCTTTCCTGTCTAAGCCGGTAAGACGATTTCGGCGACTCAGCGAAGCCACGTTTGCAAATCTGTTATCAAATATACTCAGGCATTCAGTTTATTTGTTAATTTAATTAATTTGTTGACACATCGACGAAACTAGCCCCGCCAATAGGTTCGTACTCATTGTGGCGATTATGAAACTTTTTTTAAAAGTACAACGGTGAATCTATAACAGAAAGTATTAAGGGCACACTAGCGACGCCAATTGATTTAAATTGTTAGCAACTAAACCAAATGGTTATTTACGCCGTGTGGTCCCCGGCAGAATAGAACAGGCCACCCTCACTCTTACCGAGGTGTCGTAAAAGGCGACTAAAGTAAAGCTGCAGGCATGATCATCAGCACCCAGAGAAGGAAAACTCTGCATTTATATCTAAACCCTCGCCAACCCGTCTGCCAAGCGTGGTGAGTATGGCAATTACCCCTCATGTGATTGAGGGAGGGCCGTGCCCCAGCAGTGGGGACTTAAATGGGCTGACGATGACGATGAAACCGGATATCTTTTTAACAATTTCGAAGCAGCCTCTCGGAAAGAAGAAGAAGATATGATCAACGAGTGTATTTGATGCAGTTGCGCAGTATTACAATCCAAATTATACAGGTGTAGCTCCGATGCAAATTAATTGATATCCATAACGCTGTGTAGTCGGCTATCGTTGACAACACGTCCGCACAGTTCGGTGTCTCGAGCAATACTGCCACTGACAATACTGTTAGCTCCAACTGTCACTGACAGTCACAGATACCAGTAATAGTGACAAATGCTAGTGGCAGGAATCGATATTTTCAGTGTTGCCACCCCAAATATCCCAACACACTCAAGCCAGTTCGAGCTTGACGTTGTTACAAAAAGAATACAAGAATATAGGACGATGACAAAAATATATTATTATAGACCGCCCATTCAGCCGTCAAGAACAGCATGCAAATACAATTATTATAATTTACGACTAACACTTATAGTAGGTAGGTATGTGCCTGCTATTATAATTTCTGTTATAATTTTATTCTTTAATTTTTTTTATCTAAAAACTCTTAGAGAGAATAAAACCCATGCATAATAAGCCTCCATTTATCCATGCATTCTAGCTAACAGTCTCCCAGAGATGTTCTTTATATTTAAAAAAAGTCTTATTCATCTTCATCATCAATAACCCACTCTCGTTCACTGCTGGACATAGGTCTCCCCTAATGCACGCCACTGCTCCCGATTTTCGGCCACTCTCATCCAGCCCACACCAGTCAGCCACAATGACATCATCCCATCTTGTCGCAGGGCGTCCAACACTACTCTTACCGAGTTGTGGTCTCCACTCCAGGACTTTACGGCTCCAACGGCTGTCAGTTCTGCGTCTAATGTGACCAGCCCACTGCCACTTCAGTTTGCTAATTCGGTGGGCTAGGTCGGTGACTCTGGTTCTCTGTCGGATTACATCATTTCTGATGAGGTCCTTCAGAGATACTCCGAGCATAGCCCTTTCCATAGTTCTTTGAGCGACTTTGAACCGGTGGACTAGTCCAGTCGTGAGTGTCCACGTCTCGGCACCGTAAGTCATGACCGGGAGGACGCACTGGTCGAAGACTTTCGACTTTCGAAAAAAAGTCTTATTACTAAATTAGTATTTAGTAATAAGACGTAATATACTTTAATATTATAATAGGCCCTTATATCCGTGGTCCCACCAACATATCCCCCTGGTGAAGATTTATGTAGCTTGATGTGTTTCTTACAGTGCAATACGTGGATCCACGTGAATGGACAACATTTCAAATTTTTAACATGTCCATATTGTTTTTTTATATGAAAGTAGACATAAAATGAACAGACCCATATTTTTTCTTTTTTCAAAATTTGTCCATTTTCATGTATAAAATAATTATTGAAATCCTTTTTATTCTAAATAGACGTAAGCGCCAAATGACGTCATCGGACGGCTGAATACAGCGATATTCCTTTGCTTATCATTGTTTTAATAAAAAAAAGGTACTACTGTCAAAGGTAAATAATACTAGTGTCAACATTGTCAACGTCATTCATACATTCAACGTTGACAAGTTGTCTTTTTTTTTTTGACAGTTACATGTCATGAGTTTGGCATTACGTAAATTTAAAACTATAATGTGCTAAGTAAATAAATATTTTACATTCTGCCGTCCGATGACGTCATCTTACGTTTTTTAGTTTTAATTTTTTTCTCAGTAAATAAGCAATATAAAAAATGAATAAATATATATTCGAGCAGCGGAAAAGTAAACAAAGAATTGGTATTTTTTGTTTCAGAGCTTAGCAATTTTGAAATGTTGTCCATTGATAACCATTAAAATAAGTAGGTAGCTCGTTAGTTATTT
The DNA here is from genome assembly GCA_019059595.1 of Marasmia exigua. Taxonomy (NCBI): domain Eukaryota; kingdom Metazoa; phylum Arthropoda; class Insecta; order Lepidoptera; family Crambidae; genus Marasmia; species Marasmia exigua. The sequence continues at coordinate 14,155,854 of CM032486.1, forward strand.
ATTTCACAATCATTATATTGTATGGTGAAGGCATCATAAATATCAAAATTCAAAACATAACTTGCTAACTAATTTTATAGGTTAATAACATTTAGGCAGATATTTGTTAGCGTTGCTCTAGGCACTATTAAAACAGTGCAGTTCCTTCACTAACCATTTCCCATGTTTTAGGGAAATATGTTTTGACTGATAACATTAATTAGGATTTTTATGTTGATACTACGTACGTAGTACCAACTTGAAAAACCAAATTTGTGCTTCAAATTTTAGATGACAGCAGTAAGGAAACTATCCTTCTAGTCTTGTTATAATTCTATGCTTAAGAATAAATTGCAAAAGATTGCTATAAAAATATCAAAAATGAAAACTGCTTTATAACACCGTTTTGTCAAAAATAACGTTTTGTTAAAATTCGTTTTAACAAATGAAGAGTCGTTTTAAACTTTCGCGTTGCATTATACAAATAATTAATCTACGAACGATATTGCTTTGACAGTTCTTACAAAAACCCTACTCTAACACAGCTTTTCATCGATATGAATAATTGAATTTGACAGCCTCTTTGAAACGTCAAGCTGTGAGTATATGCTACTACGAGTATGTATTTACATATAATTATATAAATTGAAATTTATAAAAACCCCCAACACAACTAAAGCTCTTTCATTTGATACCTATATTGAGGCAGTTGGAACAACAAATAGGTTATTCGTCATTTTCTGACGGCGGCCATCTTGGATTTGGAATTTTTCACAATTAATATATTCTGCTACTCAGGCCCTTTTATATGATATCCATATTGTGGGAGTTGTGTCAAAACATAAAATCCAAATCTTTGTGACGGCGGCCATCTTGGATCGATTTTTAACCAACATAGCTAAAACCACTCCCTCCTTATTCATCTTTCAAACAAAAAAAAAAAACAAAATGTAAATCGGTTCATTTGTTTGAGAGTTACGATGCCATAGACAGACACACAAACAGACACGTCAAACCTATAACACCCCGTCGTTTTTGCGTCGGGGGTTAAAAATAACCGCGTTTTGTCCCGTGTACGTTAATTATTTGTAAAACGAAGAGTCACCCTACTGCAGGGTTCCGTGACAAAATGCCACTCGCACGGAATTGCGATGGTCATTTGCCACAGGAGTTGATTACGGATCTGCACAAAGTTTGGGCAAAGTTCCGTATGTAACTAGAAGCACAATAGAGTCCCAGGGGCATTGTGCGTTGGGCCCTGTGCGAGTCAGGATCTCTTAACGTGCAATAAAATGTATTATGGAGTACGTGACGACAAAATAAAGTGCGAAGTATCAGCCTATAAACTGTCCCACTGGAGAGCAAAGGCCTCCATCATAGAAATCAAGTTATCGCTACTATGGTGGGATAAGGCTTAAGCACCACGCTTGCCTATGCTCCTATGCTCGAAAAATTCGAAACATACTTTTCGCTTAAACCGGGTGGATACCCGGGCTGTCATCTCGGGGTCCTGGGTTCGATGAACAGATGACAGCCCGGTACTTAATTTTGTCCTCTTGGCCCCCTAATGATATTTCAATATATTATGTTTTTTTTTTTTTTTTTATAAATATTTCACAACATCACCTACATTGATCTGACTCTGAGATAGGTAACTCAAGCGCCTGTGTTACGGATATCTGAATGAACAGTGGAAGTACAAATATATAGTACATGTAATACTTTTCTTTTGCAAATATATAGGTACTTATAATACATAGAAGACACACACAACACAGAAACAGAATTTATTATGTGATACAACATTATGTACTCACATTTTGGTTGACGTTTATTAATTAATTATAGTTATAAATCTACAAAACTATTTGTACAAACATACATGTTCATCCACACAAATGTTTGTACTGTTCGAGGATCGAACCCGCAACCTTTAGACCAAAGGCAGCATTCACTACCACTGTTCCAAACGGTTCGTAAATATTTTGGTCTAATCCCAATAATCAGACAAGAACGAAGAATTAAGAGCACAAGATGATATTACGATGGGATACCGATGTAATACCACAGATTAAGGCGACAGGTAGCCCTAACTAGCGACACCATTCGTTTTTAATTGTTAGCTATTAAACCGAATCTATTTTAAACAATTTCGGGGTTACAACCTCTCGGCAAACAACTATGCTATTTATTAATTTACCATGCAAAAATACGGACCTAGCATTTGTACGCGAAAAATTGATCTGCGTCAGCCGGCAGATCATTGACCCCCAACTTTCTTATGTAGGTAGTGCAGATGAGCAGACGGATCATCTGATGGTAAGCGATTGCCGCCGCCCATGGGCACCCGCGACATCAACCAACGATGCGCGATGCCAACCTCCGGTAGGTACCCTCACTCACGCGGCGAAACACAGCACAATGCTGCTTCAAGCCGGTTATCTGTACGGCCTGTACGGTCGAGCCGGCCCATTCACGCAGAAGCGTGGTTTAATACCTGTAGGGTGTACTTCCCACACTTCTAAGAGATGATATGATAGAGTATGATATGTTATGCTTTGCTATGATAGGGGGACTCCGAGGAGTGATAAATGAAATCGGCTTGGTAGGTTGCTAATACAACACTGATTTTATTGCTCAAGTAAAGTTGATTTGCTGCCGTATGCAAACGCGTTAATTAAGTCAAATGATATGCAGTAAAATTATCTATATACAAAATTATGATATGTATGTTAGTACGTTAGCTCGTACAAAACCCATCTATCTAAAATCCGACGTCGCAGCCCGGCATCTGCTGGTCCCCACAAGCCGCCGCTTCCAATCACCCAGAGCCACGTCCTGGGCTACTCTTCGCCACCGCATTACCGTATAAGGGGTGGCAGCCCTGACTCCGAACTCAAGTTTGACCCTCGTTTTGTAAATATCCTCGTAAGTTTGTTTCCTTAAGTAGCTGCAATATACTGTTTCCTAAGGTTAGTTATTCGAACCTTTTTGTGAAGGCTCTATTTTTGGGTCAACCCAAATATATTTGACTCGATGTTTTTGCCCTTTGTAAGAAACAGCTGGTTAGGTATAGTTTTGTGAATATTGAATAAATAACAGACACACAGTGACGTGATTTCAAAGTACTTATTTATTAGGTAGATAGCAGACGAGCAGACGAATCACCTGATTATGAGTGAATGCCCCCGTATTAGCATCACCAATGGAGTCACAACGTATTTTTTTTATGTGATAGGTGGCAGACGAGCATACGGATCGCCTTATGGTAAGCGATTGCCCCCGTATTAGCAACACAAGGGAGTGACCAGATTAATTTTTGTTATTGGTGGCAGACGAGCAGACGGATCGCCTGATGGTAAGCGATTGCCCCCGTATTAGCAACACCAAGGGATTGACCAGATTATTTTTTGTTATAGGTGGCAGACGAGCAGACGGATCGCCTGATGGTTAGCGATTGCCCCCGTATTAGCAACACCAAGGGATTGACCAGATTATTTTTTGTTATAGGTGGCAGACGAGCAGACGGAGCGCCTGATAGTAAGCGATTGCCGCCGTCAATTGGGTGTCTATTGGCGTTTCTCTCGTATTTCACTGTGATTGTGACAAACACTTGTCTTTGTTTAATATCTGGGAATGACACGCTGAAACGACAAAACGAAAAAGAAACGGATTTTAAAATGAGAGACAAATTGAGTAATAAAACCATGCACCATTCGCGACTTCATCGACAAAAGAATGGACAATACGACAAACAAAAATATTTACATTTTTAGACGATTTCTTATAATTTGTAAAAAAATATTTAAATAAAAACACACATTTAATGCTAAATAAAAATATGGGTCACCTTTTTTTTTACTTTGTTCGAAAAGCGAATAAAAACGATAATATTTTTTTCTGTTGCCTGATATACTTAATAATAAACAATGCATTGCGGCCAATCTCAACAATCAGCCACGTAGGATATATTACTAGTTATCAAGTGTGTGCGCAAACACACTACGCTACGCCAAGCTACTAAGTATGATATAATTATTTGGGTATAGCCTTAATTTGCAATTATGCACTTAAAAATTTTTCGACGGGTGGGGCTCGAACCTAATCATAATATTTGAATGAATGAATGAATGAATAAATCTTTATTTGACACAATAAGTAAAAAGAACATACAGTTAATACAGGTAATAATATAACAAAACAATAACATAAATAGATACTAAATAAAATAATAAAAAAGTGTCAAATAGGTGACCGCTCAGCTTTTGTCGACACTGGCCGAGTATAGCCAGCGCCGACGCTGGTTTTCAGCGGCTAACCTAAAACATTGTTGCACCTCTGTTCCCCTCCGCCTCCATTATACAACCCGTAAGGGTGAAGCCAAATAGGGACAGAGAAAGAACAGAGGCGCAACTTGGGGACTCGATGGGACGGTTCTACATACTATTAGTACAAATAAACATATTCTACACAAACAGACATACACAGTAACAATCCTTTTTTGACAACAGGTACAGAACTGAACACAGAAAATGATAACAATATAAATATCTCACTCATCTAGGTCCTTATATTAATGTGCAACCACGAACCCATAAATAGTGTAGCTAAACCAAACAAGTTGAAAAATGTTCATAGTATTCTCCTCCTTCAAATAGTAAAAAAAATTAAAAATTTTAAAGGTTTTCGAACGTGTCGCATCAAAAAAGTGAAAGGCAGTAATAAACAAAAAAAAAAAAAAAAGATTTGCAATTGTAATGGAAAATTTGGAAAACGTAGGATGATGAATGAATTGCTGTGTGTGATAATTTGTGGTGATGAAGACCAGACAAAGTGGACCGTATGGAGAACGCACGAGGAGTGCACCTGTGGCCCAACGTGCTGCCACGTAGGATTGTGACGTGGCGGACAAAAGTCTTCAATGTGGTCTTGACTGTCGGCCACGAAGACATCAACCAAGGTGCCCGCGTCATGTCTCGCGTGACGCGTTACTCTACAACATGTCGCGTCGCTCGTGCGTAACTTGAACGTGAGTAACAATAACGTCTACTTGATTCCTCTCCAGGTTATGGGTTGCAAGTAGCTGCTAAGATGTACGTTATGTTTTCAGCGTACGCGATGTTACCGAACAAACACTCCAGAATATTGAGCAGATCAACAAGGGCCGCATGGTGATGCATATTAGGCGTCACGTCCGCTGCTGGAATGAGTGTGCTGCCCGCTTTTGCGACGCGCTAATCCTGAAGGTAAATTCACGCTCAGTATCGGTTTTTTGGCGGTTCAACAGATACTTTTTATAATGATTCCTAAATGTGAACTTAACTTTTAGAGCGCGCACGGGTGGGGGCAAATCATTCCATATACGCGAAGCAGCATACTTGAAGGAGCCACGAAACGCCGCTGTTCGATGTTTAGGGGTGGAGAAGATGTTTGTACAAGCTCTTGCAGGTAATCTACCGCGGTCGCGTGCCCACTCCAGCTTATCATACAAATACCTAGGCCTGCCAGTAGCCAGCAAGCCAAACATCATAGTGGCTAGGTGCAGCCTCCTCCGGGCCTCCATCTTGATCATATTAGCATCATTCAGGAAGGGGGTGACATGTGCTCTTGGCGGGATCTCAAAACAGAAACGGGCACAAGCATTTTGAACCCTCTGAATAATTCTGGCTGATCTGGCAAGTAAGCATGGCCCATAAACCACATCACAGTAGTTGAATACACTGAGCACCAGAGATTCACAGAGAGTGATTCTAACTTCTTCCCGCAGATATGGTCTTAGCTTGTACATTAGTTTTAATCTGTAAAAGCAGTTCTTCGCACACTCTGCGATGTGACCCTCAAATCTCAACTGACTGTCAAAGAGGACCCCCAGATTTCTTGACTTATCAACTCTCTCTATTTGCTCTCCATATATGTTAATGCCTAGGGTGGTAAGTCTAAGTTTTGTGACATTTTTTTGTGTACCAATTAACATTAACTTAGATTTTTTTGGGTTTAGCACTAGGGAGTTTCTTGCACACCAGTCAGATATTGTCTTGAGATCTTCATTGACTTTGGTCACACCAGTAGCATAATCAGATGGTTTAAAAGGGAGGCACAGCTGAAGGTCATCTGCGTACAGGTGGTGTCCACAATGCTGTATACCGTTGATTACATCTGCACTATACAAGATGTACAGTATCGGCCCTAGTATGGATCCCTGTGGAACGCCTCTAGCTACTAGTCGCTGCCGTGACCTTAGTTTGCTCCCATCAGATTTTGTAAGCTCAACAAATTGCTTTCTGTTGGTTAGGTAGCTATGAAACCATTTCACAGAACTCACATGTAGACCATAGTAACTTAGCTTGGATAGGAGTAATGCGATATTGATTGAGTCGAAGGCACGTGAATAGTCCAGAAGCAGCAAGAAGGAGCACATGCCCTGATCCTGAGCAACCAATAGATTGTTCACTACTTCTGCGAGGGCAGTAGCTGTGCCGTAGCCTTTTCGAAAACCTGATTGATAGTGTGGTAGAATGTGATTATCCTCGAGATATTTTGTGAGTTGATCGCACACTATTCTTTCTAGGATCTTTGATAGGCATGGGAGGATGCTGATTGGCCGGAGATCTTTCTCTGTAACAGGATGGCTGACTTTTGGCAGCGGCTTAACAATAGCAACCTTTCAATCATCGGGAAACTCACCATCAATGATTGACTGATTAACAATAGTGGTTATAGCATCCAAGAACTGGGGCAAGGTTAATAACAACATGTCGAATGAAATACCATCGTTCCCCTGGGCATTCGATTTTAGGGAATTTATTACTTTCATGACTGTGTTATTGCCTACTGTGCGAAGCGTGAAGCTAGAAGTGGAAGTATTAACGTGCCTGTGGTGTTCAAAGTATGTAAGCGTATCAACCCTGCCCCCACCGGGCACACTCAGAAAGTGGTCGTTCAACACATTTGGATCATCAAATATGGGAGAGAGTTCCTCAGTTTTGTGATTATTAGGCATAACTGTAGTTTTTAAATTTTTCCATAACTTCTTTGGGTTCTTAAAGTTACCATTGATCTGCTTCGAAAAGAAGCATTGCTTTTCGCGTTCAACTGCCTGCAAGACCAATTTTTTCATTTTCTTATAGTTCTCCCCAAGTACTGCGGTGCCATGCTTTTTGTATTGTCTGTGAAAGTCATCCCTAGTGCTCATCATTGCTCTAATAGTGTCTGTGATCCATGGATGTGGCTTATGCTTAAATTTGCGAGTTTTTAATGGTGCATGCAGATCCATAAGCCCAACTACACACTCAGTGAATGCCACAACCATGTCATTCACATTGTCAAGTTGGTTAAAGGATGTCCAGTCGACAGCGCAGAGGTCACGGTTTAACAGATCAAGCGAGACATCACGCAGTGGTCGATACGTGATCCAGCGTGGCCTTTCCTTCTCCTTCCTGATTTTGAGCTCCGCAGATATCACAGCGTGTCCCCCCAGGTCAGGCGAATGTCTCACAGTGACCCTAGGGTCGCCTATGTCTGTACAGATGACGTCGATCAGGGTGCTGCTGTGGTCAGTGAAGTGAGTTGGCTCAGCTATCACTTGCTTAAGGCTAAGAGCATTAAAGAACTCTGCCAGTTCTTTGCGCTTGCTACATTGCTCGTCTAACATATTAATGTTAAAGTCACCAGCAAGAACCAACCCATCGGATCCAGTGAAGGAAGCAATTGATTCTGTGAGGGCATCGAGGAACAAGCTGGCATCCTGCCATGGAGGCCTATAAGCTGTGCCAACCACTATGTCCTTGTTGAGAATACGGACTGAGATCCACATCTGTTCTACTGATGAGATAGTGCAGGGGTGGCGACGTACACGTACATTCAGACCTTTGCGAATGTAAAAACCAACCCCTCCCCCACGGCCCCCTCTGACGTGATCAGGTCGAGGGGTATGTCTTAACTGGTAGCCAGATAATTTTGGAGCCCTGTCACCCTCTCCACTCCTCAGCCAGGTCTCATTTATGGCCATTATGTCTGGTTTGAGGTCTTCAATAGCCACAATAAATTCCTCATGTCTTGTGTTCAATGATCCGGCATTGAATAAACCCACCAACAAATTCTTTAACCCAAGGCCAGTGAAATATGTGAGGCGTTCGCAAACCCATGAAACAAGCAAATGTTTAACATTATATAATTTCGAAGCAATAATGAGTTTAGTATTAAGTTTAGATTTATTTTAACATTGTTACATAATATATATAGCATAAATACATAGTACTGTTGTGTTTTACTGCCAAGTCTTTTTCCTAAGACACTCCTTGCTATGTTTAATAATTTAAAATTTACAGATTCCCCTACAAATAATACGAGCACTACACAGGTGAGCAGAAAATTCCACTCGCGAATTTGAAAACTGACACTATCACAAATAGTGAACATCCTTTGCTTTAATTTCCAGAGCTTGGTGAGTCATGCCCCGGAGCCGAAAACCCTTACAAGGTCATCCTGCGATCGCAGCTGGAAGGCTTGCGCACCGTCACTCCTGCGAGCGAAGATACGACCGCGCCTAGTCCAGCAGTAGCGCCATTGTAGTCTGCGGCACTCCTCTCGCACCCGCTGGAAGAGCTGCCGATTAAGACGAGTCAGCCGCTCATTAACGAAGACGCGCTGTCCACCCTCGGCCGAAATGGAACGACGAATACGCGCTGCGCGTAGCAGCTCGTCGCGCAGGTGGCGGCGCGCAAGCCGCACCACGACGCGGCGCGGACGCCCGCCCTCACTTGGCGGCGCGCCCACACGCTCTGCGAAGACCACGTCCCTCTCCTCGAGGGTCACCCCCATCCGGACGGCGAGTTTGGTGACGCTGTGGAGTACGGTCTCGCCTGTTACTTCTGGGAGAAGGCCTATTTCGAGATCAGCTAGCAGCACCTCCTGGTCTCGATCATTCAGCTCCTGCTTGAGTGCTGATACAGTGCGTTCCAGCTCGGCAGCCACTACGGTCGCGGCCCCCGGCCCAGCCTCTTCCTGGCGTCGTCCCACTACCTCCAGTTTTTGCTCGACTCCATCCAGACGCGCGTTGCTGACTTCACTGTCATGACTCCATCTTTGGTCTAGAGCCCTTACACGCTCATTTATGCTGCTAACATGGCTTTCGCAGTGTGACATTCTGCCTGATAGCTGCAGCATATCTTCTCTGAGCGTGTCAATCTGAGCTCGTGTGCCTTTCAGCTCTGCACGCATCTCCTCCCTAAACAGCCGGAGCTCATGCATTACTCCCATAACCGCGTCATTTACCGTTGCCAATGACAGCGCAACTGTGCTCTCAATCGGGGGCTCCACAATGCCTCTATCCAGAATGCTGTCCTCCTCCTGCGCCTGGCTGATGTCCAAAGACATCTCGGACACGTTCAAGCAGCCTCTAGGGATCTCTCGGCGATGTGTCACATGAAAGTGGCTAGTGTTGTGACTCGTATTTGCCGCCATGAATTTTACAGGTGTTTCCGTGTTGTCACCTCCCTTGCGAAGTTTGCACATACATTCCGGGCATGTCCACTTGCTCCTGTGCTCGCCGGTTAAGGTATTGTAGAACCTGTTCTCTGAAACGTTCGCGCACTCTATGTCCCAATACTGGGAGCAGCCACAGCACTGCAAGTACCGCCTGTCTACTATATTGCGGCGGCAACCCGCACAAGCGAGCTGGCCACTGGCTGTCAGAGCACTCTCCCGGGTGTTGTTCGCTGACATATTTATTAAACAAAAGTAGATTAAAAAAAAAAAAAAAAAAAAGTATATACAAATTAGGGATAGCAAAAATGCCACAAAAAAAAATTAAGTTCTTTGCAGGGTTTGAACTTGCTGCTCTTCGCTCGGTGGGCGGCTATTCGTCGTCTCTATACCACTCGGCCAATTGGACTATGTAGTAAGCAGTGAATTTAATGTTTATTTGAGACTTGTTATCGGCTTTTTAGATAATAATAATGAATGTGGGTGGCTGTTTCTTGTTTCACTAAATTTGAGCACAAAACACTGACTTCAACCTAGAATCCCACTATGTTTTTGTATCTTTTCGCCACTTATCCGGTGCTTTTAGGCGAATATTTCATGTCCGTGTCACACGATAAGTAGACCAATTAATGTGGTTGCACTTGTTGGTAAATTCTGAGACTTTAGCAAGATTTATAGATCAAAATAGCAGGACCGATACGAAACACGTCTACTTCCGTTAAACGCTCGCGCGCACCCCCTGAATTTGAATGTTGTATTAAATTACAAGATAGCAATTGGACCCCGACTTCTGTAAAACCTTTTCTCGAGTGTACTGTTATAAAATGTTACCTATTTGAAGTGTATAAAGTGATTAAAATATTATTTTACACTTTTCAGTTCGTAGTTATTGGAGGCGGTTTTTTTTCGCAGATTTTTTTTTGCGTTTTGAATTATTTGTACAACGCGCACGTAGGCATTTTGATAGCCTTTATCCCACTGTAAACAATTAATGAATATTTCTGGATGACGTGACCGCTTCTCAGACTCTGACATTTGGGACGGCGTGCACTTAATTGCCGGGCACCTAAATTAAGTGGTCGCGGTATAGACGAGTCACCTATCATCCGTTATTTTTATTTAATCTAAGACAAGTACGTAGTTTCGAACAAACTCGTACTACGCACAAGTGTAAAACCTTAAAATTAGTCAAACGTAATAATAAACACACACTTGAAAATTGGTGTGTAAATTTCCCTAATAAAATAAAATAAAAAAATAAAAATGTTTGCTTCGACGTGAGCCAACGATGGTTCCATCAAACATATCTACGTATGTACCGAAAAAAAAGTGCATTACATATTAAATATGTAGTAAATTTTACTAACGAAAAAATTGCAAAAAATTGCTATACGTTAAGGCTATTTCCAAAATATCATATTAATTAAGGTGACGGGTAAGGCACACTAGCGATGCCAATCCATTTTAATTTTTAGCTACTAAACCGGATCTATTTTGAACAATTTCGGGGTTGCAATCTCTGGGCGAACACCTATACTATTTATGCAAAACGTATAGTTAACAGAGTTAGTAAGCAGACCAAACAGGTCTGCTTTTCCACTCGACTTTTGGATTACCGCTAAAAGTGGCCGCTTTTGGCGTGGCTATTTAATAAATAGTATAAGTGTTTGCCGAGAGATTGTAACCCCAACATTGTTTAAAATAAATTCGGTTTAGTAGCTAAGAATTAAAATCGATTGGCGTCGCTAGTGTGCCCTACCCGTCACATTAACAGTTTCATTTTAACTCGTGGTAAATATTTGTAACAATATTTCCACTGGATATTTGTAGGTACACAGACTCTAGAGTCTGGAGTCAACTGGGCATTTATTTATTTATCGTCTCTCGAGTCACTCTAGTAAGACGACCCGAGTACTCGTAAATATTTTACTCAGTCATGAATACCAACCAGAAACCTATAACATTTTCATATGTCTGACTATTCGGCTATAACAAGTTTGGACGTATGTATTTATTGTTTTATTATAGCGAATAAATATAAAAATACTTTTCTGTTGTTCTTATACTCAATCAAAATAATGTTTTATTATATACATTAACATATGTTTATTGTAGGGATACTTTTAAAAAAGGTCATACTTTTTTTTTTTTATGCTAAGTACAGTATTTAAATGAGCAAGCGGGTCACCTCATGGGAAGTAATCAAAACCGCCTATAAAGTTACATGCCTGCGAAAAAGTTACATGCCTTTTTAAAAGAGTAAGTACCTACGCTCTTTTCTTGAAGGACCCGTCGTCGTAGCCGTAGGAAATACTCCTGCATCCGGCCAAACCGTTCCACAGAACTGTAGAGGTCCTATATTTATTCTGTGACTGAGGTAGGTACGTGGTTTCGCGAGAAACGCACAGTATTAGACCACCATCCATCGAGATGATGAGGATGGAACGACAATCTGGTTGATGTAAGGATTCAGCTGCAGGGAGTAGATCAAACAAACTGTAGTCGAAGTATGTTAATGAATAATTTCTGATGCAGAGGAGGGACGCAGTGGAAAAAAGCCGGAATAATAGCCGCTAGAGTATCCAAATAATTACCTAGTTGTATTTAATAGGTTTAAGTATACATGGTATCTTGGTCACATGGAGACAGTCAAACATGATATATTGTTATAAACAAAGTATATACATTAAATTCAAATCAGTGTCAAAATATTGCCAGTGTCTGATTAGACAAAAAGCAGGTTTTACCTACACCTCCCCATAATCAGAACACTATATGTTACACCCTGTATATAATACAATGTATGTACAAAAACGTTATATCACAAGTACCTTAACACTAGCGCCTTATCAACTACTATAATACAATAACTAATGGACCGATTTCAAAATCTCGCTTTTATACTCAAATGGATAAAAAATCTCGCTTTCTGCAAAAAAAAAAATTAAGCTTTTAAGCGCTTCAGAAATTAATTTTCTTAACTTTATTATTCTTACAAACCAATGAGAGTTAAGTAGGTGAGATGAAGGAGCTACATGATCTGTTCGTGAACCGGGTAATGACTAAATTGCACAAGCTCTTGGCTAAACATTATAATTCCCTTCAAGCTGAATTACTCACCCAAGTTGGGAATTTGTCCGAACGTTTAGAGGTACTGGAGAAGAAAGTGGATACTCCACAGAATTCATTGTACAAGGTATCGAATCATTCGTTCGCCATGAAAGCATCTGAGACCTCACCACTTTCAGTGTCCTCTGACATCAGGCCTGGTAATAAGCAGCGGACCGATCTTCAAATCGATAACCACAGAAATGATGCCACCATAACTAAAAGCACAGCGAGCATCAACAAGCGAGGAAAACAACCAGAGGCGAACGGTTCGTGCTTAAAATCTTCTGCGCCTACGCCTAACTCCTTTCCAACTCGGTCTACTCAATTGCCGTCAACGGATGCTAACATCGATGATAATGTGGAGGCTCGAGATTGGACAATGGTAGCCCGCAAAAACAAACGTTACTCACTCCCCACTGCGTTACGTGGTACGGCAACTCCGGGTTCAACGATGTTGGAAGCCTCAGAGAGATGGCAATACCTACACCTCTATTATGTTAAGCAGGGAACTTCCGAGGCACAAATACAGGAACATCTTAAAAACATTACTGGCAGTGATATGTGCACTGTGGAAGTGCTGAAGTCAAGGGGCAAGTACGCGTCATTCAAAATTGGCGCTCCTGCCAAGTTATCTACTGCTATCTTAGCTCCAGAGAACTGGGCCGAGGATATATGTATTAAGGTGTGGAGACAGAGCTTTCGCAACAGAAAAGAAAATATGCAGTTACAATAATAAGTGCTTTACTATACACTATCAAAACGTGCGAGGTCTAAGATCCAGAACACACACATTTCTGAATAACGTCTGCGAGTCACAGCGGATATTATCGCACTTACTGAGACTTTTCTGACGAGCTCAGTCTATGATGGGGAGCTATTTCCACCGGGATATACTGTGCTGCGCAAGGATAGACAGGGCGATGTTGATGGGGTGGTGTGCTTCTGGCCGTACGTGGTTGCTACTCAGTGCGTGTTGTGACTGATGTTGATGGCCTCTCGGATGATAAAGAATTGTTATTTGCCATTGTAACGTGGAAAAATATCAAGCTGCTCTGTTGTGTAGTATATCTCCCACCTAGTTATAAGGACAAGCAATATTTAGATGTGTTAAGTTGTATGGAAAATGCTATATGTAAATATGAGTCACTAGATGCTATATTTGTAGGTGATTTTAATCTTAATTCCTTTAGTGTCAACGTGAAGATACATTTTGATCAATTTCTGGAATTTTGTAAATTTAACAACATAACAGTATTTGTAACATTCATGGAAGTACATTAGATTTGGTCTTGAGTAATTTAGCGGTTGAGAAAGTGAGTGTGTCCAGTGATGTGGATCCGTTGGTTGTAGCGGACGCTTATCACCCGGCGTTGAGTGTAATTCTATCAATATCGCACCGTAAAAAGCTGTCCAAATATTTTAACCCTCTAAAAAAACCATGTTATCATCCTTATATAGGTATGCAGTGGAACTCTCGAAAGGCCAATTTTCCTCAACTATATGCGGCGTTGAGTATAATAGACTGGTTAGAGGTACTAAATGAACAGGATATTGATGTTGGTACTATATATTTTATGCCAAACTTAACGAAACAATAAATACTTATGGTCCCACCAAAAAAAATGTAGGGACTCACCGGAACTCATATCCCGTCTGGTATACTCCAGAAATCATACTCAATATACGGTATAAATACTTTCACTTTAAAACTTTTCTGACGGTGGCCATCTTGGATTTGAAATTTTTTACAATTAATATATTCTGCTACTCAAGCCCTTTTATATGATATCCATATTGTGGGAGTTGTGTATATAAAATATCATAAAATCCAAATCTTTGTGACGGCGGCCATCTTGGATCGATTTTTAACCAACGTAGCTAAAAACACTCCCTCTTTATTCATCTTTCAATCGGTTCATTTGTTCGGGAGTTACGATGCCAGACAGACACACACACACATACACGTCAAACTTATAACACCCCGTCGTTTTTGCGTCGGGGGTTAAAATAACCGCGTTTTGTCCCGTTAATTATTTGTAAAACGAAGAGTCACCCTACTGCAGGGTTCCGTGACAAAATGCCACTCGCACGGAATTGCGATGGTCATTTGCCACAGGAGTTGATTACGGATCTGCACAAAGTTTGGGGAAAGTTCCGTATGTAACTAGAAGCACAATAGAGTCCCAGGGGCATTGTGCGTTGGGCCCTGTGCGAGTCAGGATCTCTTAACGTGCAATAAAATGTATTACGAAGTACGTGACGACAAAATAAAGGGCGAAGTATCAGCCTATAAACTGTCCCACTGGAGAGCAAAGGCCTCCATCATAGAAATCAAGTTATCGCTACTATGATGGGATAAGGCTTAAGCACCACGCTTGCCTATGCTCCTATGCTCGAAAAATTCGAAACATACTTTTTGCTTAAACCGGGTCGATACCCCGGGCTGTCATCTCGGGGTCCTGGGTTCGATGAACAGATAACAGCCCGGTACTTAAACCATTAGACCAACAGGGCGAATAACGAACACAAAATAATAATTTTGTCCTCCTGGCCCCCTAATGATATTTCAGTATATTATGGTATTTTTTTTTATTTTCTTTATAAATATTTCACAACATCACCTACATTAATCTGACTCCGAGATATTCCGGTAACTCAAGCGCCTGTGTTACGGATATCTGAATGAACAGTGGAAGTACAAATATATAGTACATGTAATACTTTTCTTTTGCAAATACGAGTATATAGGTACTTATAATACATAGAAAACACACACAACACAGAAACATTATTTGTTATGTGATACAACATTATGTACTCACATTTTGGTTGACGTTTATTAATTAATTATAGTTATAACGCAACAAAACTATTTGTACAAACAGGCATGTTCATGCACACAAATGTTTGTACTGTGCGGGGATCGAACCCACTTCCTATCTCTATAAATAGGTACACTGTTTTTTCCTTGTCTCTTCTTCCCTTTTTATGTGATCTGCTCTCTGGTCATTTATACCTCAAGACAAGAAATATTTTTATTGAATTTTTGTAATAAATTATCTATGTATATATTATTGGGTATGTATGTATTGTTTATTATTATTTATATAATGTAATAATATTAATATATAAAATAATGTATATTTCTGCCATTCTCAATTTCATTTGTTAAATTACTTTGCACTGCCTTCCCTTATTACAAATACGATATTTCTTTCCTCTACCCAAAGGTTGTCTGGAAGAAATCGTTACAAGCGATAAGACCGCCTTATTGAAAGAAGAAGAAAGAAAGAAAATACATTTATTGTACTGTCTGTTGCTGTTGTATCATGCTTGTATTTTATTTTTGTGCAATAAAGAATATCTATCTATCTATCTAACCCACAACCCTTAGACCAAAGGCAGCATTCACTACCAAACGGTTCGTAAATATTTTGGTCTAATCTAAATAATCAGACAAGAATGAAGAATTAAGAGCACAAGATGATATTACGATGGGATACCGATGTAATACCACAGATTAAGGCGACGGGTAGCCCTAATAACACCATTCGTTTTTAATTGTTAGCTATTAAACCGGATCTATTTTAAACAATTTCGGAGTTACAACCTCTCGGCAAACACTTATACTATTTATTAATTTACCATGCAAAAATGCGGACCTAGCATTTGTACGCGAAAAATTGATCTGCGTCAGCCGGTAGATCATTGACCCCCAACTTTCTTATGTAGGTAGTGCAGATGAGCTGACGGATCACCTGATGGTAAGCGATTGCCGCCGCCCATGGGCACTCGCGACATCAACTAACGATGCGCGATGCCAACCTTTGAACCCCCTTTTCCCAGGATTGGTCCTCCGGTAGGTACCCTCACTCACGCGGCGAAACACAGCACAATGCTGCTTCGCGCCGGTTATCTGTACGGCCTGTACGGTCGAGACGGCCCATTCACACCGAAGCGTGGTTTAATACCTGTAGGGTGTACTCCCCACACTTCTAAGAGATGATATGATAGAGTATGATATGTTATACTATGCTATCATAGGGGGATTCCGAGGAGTGATAAATGAAACCGGTTTGGTAGGTTGCTAATACAAGACTGATTTTATTGCTCAAGTAAAGTTGATTTACTGGCGTATGCAAACGCGTTAATTAGGTCAAATGAAATGCAGTAAAATTATCTATATACAAAATTATGAAAATGTACGTATGTACGTTAGCTCGTACAAACCCTCACTATCTAAAATCCAACGTCGCAACCCGGCACCTGCTGGTCCCACAAGCCGCCGCTTCCAATCACCCAGAGCCACATCCTGGACTACTCTTCGCCACCGCATTACCGTGTAAGATGGGGGGCAGCCCTGACTCCGAACTCAAGTTTGACCCTCGTTTTGTAAATATCCTCGTAAGTTTGTTTCCTTAAGTAGCTGCAATATACTGTTTCCTAGGGTTAGTTATTCGAACCTTTTTGTGAAGGCTCTATTTTTGGGTCAACCCAAATATATTTGACTCGATGTTTTTGCCCTTTGTAAGAAACAGCTGGTTAGAAATAGTTTTTTGAAGATTGAATAAATATCAGTCAATAACACATACAGTGACGTGATTTCAAAGTACTTATTTATTAGGTAGATAGCAGACGAGCAGACGAATCACCTGATTATGAGCGAATGCCCCCGTATTAGCATCACCAATGGAGTCACAACGTATTTTTTTATGTGATAGGTGGCAGACGAGCATACAGATCGCCTGATGGTAAGCGATTGCCCCCGTATTAGCAACACCAAGGGAGTGACCAGATTAATTTTTGTTATTGGTGGCAGACGAGCAGATGGATCGCCTGATGGTTAGCGATTGCCCCCGTATTAGCAACACCAAGGGATTGACCAGATTATTTTTTGTTATAGGTGGCAGACGAGCAGACGGAGCACCTGATAGTAAGCGATTGCCGCCGTCAATAGGGTGTCTATTGGCGTTTCTCTTGTATTTCACTGTGATTGTGGGCAAATACTTGTATTGTCTTTGTTTAATATCTAGGAATGACATGCTGAAAAGAAAAAAAACGTTAAAGAAACGGATTTAAAATTTTTATGAGACAAACTTGAGTAATATAAAACCATGCACATTCGCGACTTCATCGACAAAAGAATGGACGATCACGACAAACAAAAAATATTAACAGTTTTTGACGATTCTTATAATTTGACCAAAAAAATATTTAAATAAAAACACACATTTAATGCTAAATGAAATATGGTCATCTTTTAGGTTTCGTACCTCAAAAGGAAAAAACGGAACCCTTATAGGATCACTTTGTTGTACCGTTTTCTGGCCGTCCGTCCGTCTGTCAAGACCTGTTTCTCAGGAACGCGTGGAGGTATGGAAGCTGAAATTTAATTAATTACTCCGGTCTCTACTGTCCCTTTAGCTGTGAAAATATCAAACTCTCTTAAGCCAAGCCAATCAAAAGATATACAGCCGAGTATGTTCGTATTTTCAACAATTTCGACAATCGCAAAGGCATCAAAAACCTACAGGGTACTACCGTAAACTCGAATCTGAATTTGGCATGATAGCATTTTCATATAATGCAAATATAGGAAAAAATCCGAAACTCAATTTTTTTTAGTAATATAAATAATTAAAAAATATTTTAATAAAATGACACTACTACTTATTTCATCACGAAGGAATAAAGCCGTATCAAATTGAAATTTTACCACAATACCTAGGTACTACTGTCCCTTTAAGCTTGTGAAAAATCAAAATGCTAAGTGAACGCGATCAAAAGCTGTTTTAAACCGACACTTCGATTGTAAACCGCTACGTTTTGTACGGCGGAACCCTCGGTGCGCGAGTCAGACTCGCACTTGGCCGGTTTTTTTTTATTTCTTTGTTCAAAAAACGAATAAAAACGCAATATTTTTTCTGTTGCCTGATAAAACGTAATAATAATAATGCCCTGCGGCCAATCTCAACAATCGGCCACGTAAGATTATATCTACTAGTTATCAAGTGTGTGCGCAAACAATTACGCTACGCTAAGCTACTAGTATGTATGATTATATTGGTATAGCCTTAATTGCAATTATGCACTTAAAAAAATTTCCGACGGGTGGGGCTCGAAACTCTAATCCATAATATTTGAAATGTTGTATTAAATACAAGATAGCAATTGGGACGCCGATTTCTGTAAAACTTTTTCTCGAGTGTGACTATTATGAAATGTTGCCTATTGAGTGTAATAAAGTCATTTAAAAATATTATTTTACACTTTTCAGTCGTATAGTTATGGAGGCGGTTTTTTTCGCAGATTTCTTTTGCGTTTATTGAATTATTTGTACAACCGCGCACGTAGGCATTTTGATAGCCGTTATCCCACTTTGTAAACAATTAATGAATATTCTGGATGACGTGACCGCTTCTCAGACTCTGGACATTTGCGACGGCCTCGTGCACTTAATCGCCTGGGCACCTAAATTAAGTGGTCAGCGGTATAGAACGAGGCACTACATCCTTATATTTTATTTAATCTAAGAAAAGTACGTAGTTCGAAAAAACTCGTACTACGCACAAGTGTAAGACAAAAACCTTAAATTAGTCAAACGTAATAATAAACCTTAATTTATAATTAGCATTAGTTTAACTATTGGTTCACACACTTGAAAATTGGTGTATGAAAAATTTCCCTAATAAAATAAAATAAAAAAAATAACAATGTTTGCTTCGAGACGTGAGCCGATGTAGTTCATCAATATAGTACGTATGCTACCGGAAAACCAATATCACCTGCACGCATTACATATTTACTAACGAAAAAAATTGACTATACGTTAAATATCAATATAATTTACGGGTTATTCACACTAGCGATGCAATCCATTTTAATTTAGTTTACTAAAACCGGATCTATTTTGAAAAATTTCGGGGTGCACTCTCTGGGGCGAAAACACCTATACTATTATGAAAAAACTTTATAGTTAACAGAGTTAGTAAGCCGACCAAACAGGTCTGCTTTTTCCACTCGACTTTTGGATTACCCCGTAAAAGTGGCCGCTTTTGGCGTTGAATCAATTTTTCGCTGTACAAAAACGGACCAAAATTTTGTGCATGGCTATTTAATAAATAGTATAGTGTTCCGGAGAGATTTTAACCACAACATGTTTTCAAATAGATTCGGTTTAGTAGCTAAGAATTAACATCGATGGCGTCGTAGCTGTGCCTACCCGTCACATTACCAGTTTCATTTTAACTAGTGGTAAAATATTTGTAACAATATTTCCTCTGGATATTGTAGGTACACAGACTTATAGTCTGAGTCAAGTGGGCATTTATTTGATTTATCGTCTATCGATTCACTCTAGTAGACGACCCGAGTACTGTAAATATTTTACTCAGTCATGAATACCAACCAGAAACCTATAACATTTTCATATGTCTGACTATTTCGGCTATAACAAGTTTGGACGGATTTATTGTTTTATTATAGCGAATTAAATATAAAAATACTTTTCTTTGTTGTTTATATTCAATCAAAATAGGAATAAGTTTTTATGAATACAATTAACATGTGTTCATTGTAGGAATACTTTAAAAAATGTTCATACTTTTTTATGCCTAAGTACAGTTTAAATGAGCAAGCGGGTAACCTCATGCGAAAGTATAAACGCCGCCAATAAAGTTAGATGCCTTTTTAAAAGAGTAAAAGTACTACGCTCTTTTTTGAAGTTCCCCGTCGTAGTAGCCGTCGGGAAATACTCCTGCATCCGGTTCAAACCGTTCCACAGAACTGCAGAGGTCTATATTTATTCTGTGACTGAGGTAGGTACGTGGTTCGCGAGAAACGCACAGCTACTTAGACGCCCATCCATCGAGATGATGAGGATGGA
>CM032486.1:14176411-14219158 GCA_019059595.1 Marasmia exigua
CACCACCTCCCATGGCCATAGTGTTGGTATCACTATGGTTATACTGGCCGAATCGTGGGCGATGTGCGCGGATATTGCGTGTCCTTGGGACTCTTGCACTCCACCGCGCACAATTCTTGACTCCCTACAAGTTATTAATCTCTGTCCTTGTCCCTAATTTTGCGTTTCTCCCCCTAGGTAGATATAGGGGGCAGACGAGCAGACGTATCTCCTGATGGTGAATGATTACTGCGCCGCCTATGGACACCTGTAACGTTCAAGGAGTTACAAGTACGCTGCCGGCCTTTTACTCCTTTACGGCGCCAGCCGAGACGACCACCTTCCCTGAAACACGACAAAACTATTTTTTCTTGTAGGAAAGTGACAAATATAACTTTGTACTAGTATTACGGCTACGGCGGCCAATTAGCGATCAGCGTACGGAGGATACATTACAGTGCTCAAGTATATTGGATGGACCAACGGCTTAACGTGCTTTCCGAGGCACGGGGGTACAAGACCGTCAACTTCCTGACTCCGGGCTGCCACTAGGAATTTCTTACCGAAAACTTATATACAACTTTTTGGCCCGACGGGGTCGAACCCGGGACTTCTTGCGCAGCCGACGCTTTAAAGTGCAACCCACTAACCACTGCGCCACCGAGGCAGTCGTACTACACACATACACTGACATAATTACATGTTAGTCATAAAATGAACCAAAAGGGATCCTTTTTGTGAGGTGCGGAACCCTAAAAATGAATTAATTAATAAACCTTTTTGCTTTATGGAAAATTTTGTTAGGTTAATTTGATTTTAAAAGCTTTCAGTTGGGAAAATTTATGGTAAAACTGGTGACAAGAGGCTTTACAAAATTTAGAGATAGAAGTATTTTTATAATAGTAATGATACCTAAGATAAAAGGATGAAGTTGCTGTTATTTTTTCAAGAGAAGAAAGAAGAAAATAATAGTATATTTTTGGGTATACAGATGGGCGCAGTAATTGAAAGCCCAGATAAACTTTGATAATTATATATTAGGAATTAATCTTTACATGGCGAAGGTCTTTGCGAGAATGAAATTGACTATGTCATAAGTTTTCTATCCGCGCAGATATGCAAAGTTTTAAAACAGACAATTGCTTATAACTAAACGCAGGCGTTATGCGCCTTATCACCTTATTAAATGTAAAATTAATGCAAAAAAAAAAATCTTGTAAATGACCCTTTTTTCTTGGCAGAATTGACGTTTTTATCAATAATAACTTTTTACAAAACAAGAAACCATCTGCTCGTCTGCCACCTATCACTTAAAAAAAACTTAAGGCGACGGGAAGCCTAACTAGCGACACCATTCGTTTTTAATTGTTAGCTACTAAACCGGATCTATTTTAAACAATTTCGGGGTTACAACCTCTCGGCAAACACTTATACTATTTATTAAATAACCATGCACAAATGTTGGGTCCGTTTTTGTACACGAAAAATTGATTACTGCCAAAAGCGGCCGCTTTTGACGGTAATACAAATTTCGATTACAAAAGCAGATCCAAAAGTTAAGTTTAAGTGTTAAATAAATAGTATAAGTCTAAATAATAGTATAAATCTTGGCAAACAAGAGGTTGTAACCCCGAAATTGTTTAAAATAAATTAGTTTAGTAGCTAAAAATTAAAATCTAATGGCGTCGCTAGTGTGCCCTACCCGTCACCTTAATGGTAGCTCAGCGGATAAGCAATTCCATAGGTAGGGGCGTGTGGTTCGAGACATGTCAGGAGATGCATGCTCTAATTCGAACGAAGAAAATCGTGAGGAAACCTGAAATGATTCTGAAATAAACGCGATCCATATCTAGATCCGATGTGGATAAGGGTTGCGAATCAATGATACAAATACAAAATTAATTATATGTGATATACAGGTGTAAAAGATGTACCTAGTTACACTGGTTTGAAATAATGCTCTCTGTAATCTACCTTCTGGCGTACAAATATACAATAATGTAGGATTGCTGTATGTGAGATGAGGAGTATGTGAATATTAAAGAATGGAAAGGAACGCAGACGAGTGAGTGAGAGGGAATGATGGGTGTGAAAGAGAGAGAAAAAAGAAAGTAAGACGAAAGACGCGCGCGGGAAGTGTTCCAATTAATTACACACAAAAAAAGAAGAAGAGAAGTTTAAGTGTTCATTTGTAAATTGCTTATGGAAATCAAATTATTATTATTATTAAAGGGGAATTACCTAAGTTCTAAGATGAGCAGGGGGTATGGAAGTTCAGTGGAAGCGAATGAGCGCTGAACAGATGGTTGTAGAATCCGAGCATGCGTGGTTGTTTCACGCATTCAACCACGTATCCTTGGAATTTAAAAACTAGGTCGCATTTCTACCTCTAGCTCAGCGGCAGAAAATCTGCTACCATTTTAAAGTGACGGGTAGGGCACACTAGCGACGCCAATTCATTTTAATTTTTAGCTACTAAACCGGATCTATTTTAAACAATTTCAGGGTTACAACCTCTAGGCAAACACTTATACTATTTAAGTATTAAATAACCATGCACAAATGTTGGGTCCGTTTTTGTACGCGAAAAATTGATTCACGCTTAAAGTGGCCGCTTTTGGTGTGAATCAATTTTTCGCGTACGCGTTGGACTTAACACTTGTCCATGGTCACTTAATAGAATAAGTGTTTGCCGAGAGGATGTAACCCCGAAATTGTTTAAAATAGATCCGGTTTAGTAGCTAAAAATTAAAATCGATTGGCGTCGCTAGTCTGCTCTACCGGTGTGACGTTACCTAAACGCTAAAATGACCAAGAGGAATGGAAGCTCAGTTGCAGTAAAGCAATAGATGGTTGTAGATTGAAAATACAAGCACGCATCCTGTGGATTTTCCAAACTAGCTTTCCTACCTCTAGCTTAGCGCTGGAGACAAAAATTGTGAGGAAATCTGCTGCTCTTTTCGGATAGGTTTTCTTAAGGTAATAAACCGGATCTATTTTAAACAACCTCTCGGCAAACGCTTGTACTATTACTTGAATAACCATGCACAAATGTTGGGTCCAACGCGTACGCGATAATTGATTCCCGCTAAAAGCGGCCACTTTTGGCGTAAATCAATTTTTTGCGTATAAAAACGGACCCAAAATTTGTGCATGGTTATTTAAGGTGACGGGTAGGGCCCACTAGCGATGCCAATCAATTTTAATTTTTAGCTACTTAACCGGATCTATTTTAAACAATTTCGAGACTACAACCTCTCGGCAAATACCTATACTATTTACATATTTAATACTTAAAGTTGTTGGTCTGCTTTTGCCCTCGAATTTTGGATTACCGCCAAAAGTGGCCGCTTATCAACTTTTCGCGTACAAAAACGAACCCAACATTTGTGCATGGTTATTTAATAAATAGTATAAGTGTTTGCCGAGAGGTTGTAACCCTGAAATTGTTTAAAATAGATCCGGTTTTAGTTGCTATAAAATAAAATCAATTGGCGTCGCTAGTGTGCCCTACCCGTCATCTTAAAGTTGAAAAGGGCGTGAAAGGGCTCAACCGAAGTGATACCACATCCTCACAAAACACCGGCGCCGTGAAGCAATTTCTGTGTTGTATCCAGGGTAAATTTTAACTCCACTGGTGTTCCAGGTGTCCATGGGCGGCAGCAATCGCTTACCATCAGGTGATCCGTCTGCTTGTCTGCGACCTATCATCATGAAATAATTTTTGTTAGTCCGCGCTATCTATCGTCTATTGGGTACACTGCTTGTAGATTGGTTTTTCTACTCGTCGCAAGATGACGTTGTCCGATTGAAACGTCTTGTATTGTACAATGTTATAGTTCAACTATTTACCACGAGATGGCGTAACCTGTTTTTTTGTTGTACTTTGTAGCTCGGAAAATTGCAAAAATAAATTAATGTAATTTTTATTATTGATTAAAACCTTTTAGTTTGCCAGAATTCATGTTTTTCTGAATTTTCCTGAGTTACAACAAATCATTAACATTTCCAGCTATTTTGTAAGCTCATTTTCATGGCTTTATAATCTGATCTGCGATACGAAGTCTCTATTTCCATAAAATTTCTTACAATATACTTTATTTTATAAAGTAGCTATACAAGAGATCTGTTGGGTTTTCCATACGGGACGTAGACCAGCAGAATCGTGGTTTGGTAACTTTTATTTTTATGAGAAAGGGAGGCAAACCAGCAAGCGAGTCACCAACGTAAGTGATCACCGCCGCCCATAGAAATCAGCCAATTGAAATGCATTGCAGGCCTTTTGAAGGAATAGGCTCGTTTCTTGAAGATCTCAATTTCGTACGTAATTTCGACCGTGAAAGAGCCACGCTTCGGCTTGAATGGACTGACTCGACCTAAGGGATACGGCCTCACAGAAAACCTTCGTGAAGCAGCACTGAGGGTATCGTGAGTGAGGGTACCGAAGGCCCAATTCGAGGGAAAGAGGAGTTTAAAGGTTGGCAGCGCACTTGTGACTAGTGTCGCAGGTATCAAATGCTGAACTGAACAGATGAACAGCTGAACAGATGGTTGTAGAATCCGAGCATGCGTGGTTGTTTCACGCATTCAACCACGTATCCTTGGAATTTCAAAACTAGGTCGCATTTCTACCTCTAGCTCAGCGGCAGAAAATCTGCTGCCATTTTTGGGTATGTTTTCTTAAAGTGACGGGTAGGGCACACTAGCAACGCCAATTCATTTTAATTTTTAGCTACTAAACCGGATCTATTTTAAACAATTTCGGGGTTACAACCTCTCGGCAAACACTTATACTATTTTTTAAATAACTATGCACAAATGTTGGGTCCGTTTTTGTACGCGAAAAATTGACTCACGCTTAAAGTGGCCGCTTTTGGTGTGAATCAATTTTTCGCGTACGCGTTGGACCTAACACTTGTCCATGGTTATTTAATAGTATAAGTGGTTTAGTAGCATTAAGATCGATTGGTGTCGCTAGTCTGCTCTACCGGTGTGACGTTACCTAAACGCTAAAATGACCAAGAGGAATGGAAGCTCAGTGGCAGTAAAGCAATAGATGGTTGTAGGTTGAAAATTCAAGCACGCATCCTGTGGATTTTCCAAACTAGCTTTCCTACCTCTAGCTTAGCGCTGGAGACAAAAATTGTGAGGAAATCTGCTGCTCTTTTCGGATAGGTTTTCTTAAGGTGACGGGTAGGGCACACTAGCGACGCCAGTTGAAAAGGGCGTGAAAGTGCTCAACCGAAGTGATACCACATCCTCACAAAACACCGGCGCCGTGAAGCAATTTCTGTGTTGTATTTAGATGCGTGAGTGAAGGTACCGTAGGCCTAATCCGGGGTAAATTTTGACTCCACTGGTGTTGCAGGTGTCCATGGGCGGCAGCAATCGCTTACCATCAGGTGATCCGTCTGCTTGTCTGCGACCTATCATCTGTAAAATAACTTCATAGATATTAATAAATAAATAATATTAGTCAATACATAATTCGATGTAAGTATAATTTGTTAATTTTAGATTTTCAAGTAAAGTTGTTGGCGTAGTCCTCGGCAGTGTGCTTCGGAGCCTACGTTTCTTGAGGTGATGAATAAAAGACGCGGACTGTAAAACTAGGTACGAGTATATTGAGACCAAAAATAGTTAGTTTAAGCAGCAAGTAAGACGTGCGCGCGGTTCCGTCATCGGTGAGGTCTGTCCGGGGGGCGGGTGCGCGCGCGCGTGTATATGCTTCGTCTTCGTCCCGCGCGCCCGCGCAGCCCGCGCTGTGGTCCCCGTGCGTAGTGATATCATCACTATACTCCCCGCCTTGAAGAGTCTTCTTCAACATTTCCGTATTAAGGGGTAGATGATGTGGAAGACGCGATGAAAGATGAAGAGGGGTCTCCTTGTCTGGATGTCAGCAACTCTGCCAACTCCATCAGTGCCAGGCAGGAGTCGGATGACTGATAAAAGTGGCGTTGAGTGATTGCTCTGTCCAGGGTTAGGACGAGCTCCGTTCGAACTCTGCCATTTTGCCCTCTTCTGCAGTGATAAATATACTTGTATGAGAAGCGTAATCAGAAAGGCTGCTTGAGCGCTTAGCTGTGATGAAGGCGCTGCAGCGAAGAGATTCTCCTGTGAATAATTGCGGACAAGGCAAAGACATGATCGATCGTTCAATAAGGAATGAGGGAAGACAGGAAAGATCAGGTGGATGGCAAGAGGGGTAATATGACGAGAAGAAGATTTTAGAATTGCTTCTACCTGCATCAATGGGGTGTTTCTTCTTGAAGTCTGATTGGGACAGCTCTAAACTTGATGTAAATGATGCAAGTGTAATAAATAATAAAAAGGTTGTACCTTGGTCATTGGGACCCGAGATCAATAAACGATTATAGGACATTTTTGTTAATAGTTTTGAAGACTGATTAAGTGTCCTAAGAATTTGTTGTCCGAAAAACACCCTGAGGCTTCCCACGGCAAACAGTAGACATACTTAGAGCTGCAATAAAAGCTTTATTAGGCTAAGTTCGAAACAAGCTCAAATGCAACGCCTTGGTGGCTAAGCAAGCAATAACACAAATATAAGATTTATTAAGACTGCAAATCTCTTTTACGGTTGCTATCAATGGTAATCTAAACCAATTTCATGAAAGGAATTCTCTAAGTGAACTTGGTTACAAGGCAGATTACCTATTATTGGTTGGATGGTTTTATCAGGAAAGCGAGTGCATTTTACACAAGATAAGAGTTTACCGTGCGTTACGCTAACCTGGTTCCTCCTAAGGCCAATAATCATGTCGCTCCATGTAGTAGCTAGTAGGGAATCTGTATGTATGTGAGTATGAATTATGTAATGAATCAAAAGAGACACAAACGATGCTAACTATATAAAGAAAATCATAGTGAGAATCGCTATGAGCCTGCCACCCACTCAAATAAGACCCTCGGCATAAAAAAAGTGAGATTGGTGACAGCCTATCTTTATTAGGTAAGCTTACAGTAATAACAAAAGTAGCAAAAAAGAATTATTGACGTTCTGAGAATGGTAAAAAAGGTTTTGATTTATTATTATTGGAATTATCTATTATTATTAAGAATGCTACTATTGGTTTTAATATTATCAAATTAGATGATTTATTTATTAATTAAAGTACATAGTAGGGTAGATTTTTATTTTTGATTAAGTATTGTTATTATTTATAATTTTGATGTAGCTAATTTTCTAAATCAATTAGGATCAATATTGTTATTATTACTGTTAAGATTTATAGAAAACATGCACTTAATGTTATGATGATAATTCTTGGGACCCGGCTGGCATATGGAGCCTGAAACCAACCATCCAAATTTGGTTTCGCATAAGACCGGTCTATTCTTCCCTAAGTGGATGCGATTTGAACCGATTACGTTCCAAAAGACGTCTGCACCTACCAGTAAGTCGATAGTAGACGGTGTATTAAATGTTGGATCGGCTAAGCAAATTCCTGATGGGATGTTTAAATTAGTTCTATCTATGTATGTGCCAGGTAACAAGGATGTAATTTGTGGTAAGACATAACAGTCAATGTCTGTTTTATAATCTCCATTATAAGACTCCAATTTAAGAGAGCAAGACTTGGTACTATTTGACATCTGACCATTTATTCCTGTTACCTTTGAGTTTATCTCATGAGTGGCAAGATTAAGTTTGGAGCACAGATTCTGCGTAACAAAGTTACCTGTACTTCCGTTATCAAGCAAGAGCCTGGCTGAGTGAGGTCGTCCCTGCCTGTCGATCACCTTGACCATGGCTGTGGACAGCAAAACATTGCTTCCTTTAATGTTATAAGAATGATCGGCTGAAAGAACAACACTATCTTGTGTAATGGTGTCCTCTGATGGCTCTTCATGTAAAAGAGTATTGTGTTTTAAATCACAATACTTGCAATGTGTCAACTTACATTTTGACTCATGGTGACCTAATCTAAGACAATTTTGGCAAACATTTAATTCTTTTGCCTTTGACATGCGTGCCTGAATAGGTAATTTACGAAATGCGGCACACTTAAATAATTGGTGATCATTGCTATGACAAAGTGGACAGGCACGAGTAAAATGCGACTTAGGTTTGTCAGTGGATACAATGAAACTATTAGATTTATGAATTATAGGCATATGTGATGTATTTGATTTACCTTTGTTGTTAGCCTCCTCCAAAGTCTCCAATAGATCAGCCCTATTAGTTAAAAAAGTTAAGAAAATATCAAGAGTGGGGGGGTCACTAAGATTGTTACGATATTCCTCCCATTCCCTATATGTAGTGGTGTCTAACTTTGAAGATAGCATGTAAATGATCAAAGTGTCCCAATGATTAGTTGGTTGATCTAGGGTTGCCAAAGCTCTTAAATTTTTATTTGTTGTGTCAACCATGTGTCTAAAGGCTTTACTAGATTCTTTCTGAATTGTATTTATATTAAATAGTGACTGAACATGATTGTTAACGAGTAAGCGTTTGTTGTCATACCGCTTACATAACAATTCCCAAGCTGAAGCATAATTTTTGGCCTTAAAATCTAAGCTTTTAATGACTAAAGCAGCACTGCCTTGTAAACAAGCACGAAGGTAATGATATTTATTAATATCATCTATGCTATCATTAGAGTGAACAATTGAAATGAATGTGTCTCGAAACTCAAGCCATTGTTGATAGCTGCCATCAAAGGAGGGTAAATTAATTTTTGGAAGCCTTACAAAATTGTGTTGCTTTTGTATGCATGTTGCATCTGAGCCTACCTCGAAACTATCCGACGCCTTGTGAGAAGCCGCAGAGTATATCTCGCACAGTGCTTTCGCCTTCCCTACAGCATCATAGAACTGGTTCTCGAAAGCATCTCGTTCCTGATACCTGACATCAGCATCGTCGGCCAGTTCCTCGATCTTTCCCTGAAGTAGGTCAAAGTCTGAATATAAGATTTCCATTTTTTCAAGACGTGTTTTGAGTTCATTGTAAAGTGGAGGATTGTCTATTATTGTGCTTGCTTTAATTAAATTTAAATAAGTGCAAAAGCTTGTAAGCTTACATTTAAAAGTGCCTCGCTTTTTAACTAATTGTGCAATATTATCAGTCATTGTAAATAATATAATGTAATGTAATAGGTAAATTTAAGTTGATTTTAATTATGTTAATATAGGTGAGTATAAGTGGAAATAAAATAGTAAGATTTTATTTATGTAAATACCTATTAAAGTTGTATAGCTATATAAATGAATGTAAGACCAATAGAAGAATAGGCAAAATAATGTATTTTATGCAAATATCAATGTTGTTATGAAATGATGTAAAATGATGAGGCAAGATTTTATTTTATGAAAGTAAATATAGTTACGTTGCAATGAAATTTTGTAGTTTTAATCAATGGAAGTTTCAGCAGTAGAAGAAAAAGCAAAATGGTGTGATGTATGAAATTCTAATGAAAGGAAAAACAAAAAAAACATAAAAAAAATTCCAGGATGAAGTAAACTATTTTACTAAAAAATTGTATAAGGCAATATACAACACGGAGTAATAAGAAACTTTGCTATGCTCCGTCCGTAGGCGCTTCGTCAGCTCGCACACACGAATGGTCGTGGCCGTCAACTGACCTACAACACAAAAAAAAAACAAGTATCAGAAAAAATTAAATTAAAATATTTGAATTTGTTATTAGTTGCTAGTTACTAACTATGCAATTTTAACAAGACTTTGAAAAGCACTAATACTATCTAGATTTCGGTTATTTCTTAATTATTTGTACCTATAACACGAAAATTTTTCGTTTTATGGACACAAACAATTAGATTGCATGTAGGTTATGATGATGAATGATGAGTTTAAACGAACACAAATATCTACTTCTTTTACAAAAATAACTAGGCAAAGCTTGAATAGGATGTATTTTCAATTTAAGTCCTTTTTATCAATTTGTTAAAATATTTTGTTTTTGTAAGTATTTATGTTTGCTAGTGGTAGCAAGACAATGTAACGACTATTTTGAAAATACAGTCATGCAATTGACAAAGACGCAATAAATACAATTTTAAAATGAAAAAAAATAACGGTACATAATTTTTGAAAATGTTTGGTATGAATTTACTACAAATTATGGATTTCTGAATTTGTAATGACGAACAAAATACGATGGAATTAAATTATGAAGTACGAAGTGGATGAAGATGATGAGAAATGATGATTAAATGAATTATGATGGGGTGAAATATGATATTAGAAAGGAAACTACCACTGACACAGAATAGTAAGCCAACTAAAATCTAAGGTAAACATATGAAATGGATGATATGATGATGGGGGATGATGATGAAAAAAGATGAAAAATGACAGAAGGAATAAAGTAAGGAAAAATTGAAACGATCTCACGGTTTCGATGCGATGTAGCAACTTATCCTTTCTTCTGTATTTTCTTTCCTCTACTGGACACTCCACCAAGCCGCGATAAGAGCACAAGATCTTGATTTAGAAACTCTAAGTCTATTTTTGATGATCCGTCACAGGCAGAAATCCGTTACGACGCCAACTCCAATTTCAAAACGCTCCAACAGCTGTTATTGGCCGGCGACCGTTATGTCCCGTTATCTGCTCCGCGACGTAATTTCTTCAAGAGGCTGATGGACCATATGTTGGCGTAGTCCTCGGCAGTGTGCTTCGGAGCCTACGTTTCTTGAGGTGATGAATAAAAGACGCGGACTGTAAAACTAGGTACGAGTATATTGAGACCAAAAATAGTTAGTTTAAGCAGCAAGTAAGACGTGCGCGCGGTTCCGTCATCGGTGAGGTCTGTCCGGGGGGCGGGTGCGCGCGCGCGTGTATATGCTTCGTCTTCGTCCCGCGCGCCCGCGCAGCCCGCGCTGTGGTCCCCGTGCGTAGTGATATCATCACTAAAGTTTTTAATTTAAGATTAATCAATGTAATCTTTTAGGCAGGACTACAGAATTTTGTCATACCAACACCATTTGCGCGCCTGCTGGCAGGCTGAATACCGTGACTCTGATACTTTTCATACCATCTATGTATCAAATGTGTATTAGGCAAATAAATAATGTTTCTGTTTCTGAAATAGTTTTTGTTAGTCCGCGCTATCTATCGTCTATTGGGTACACTGCTTGTAGATTGGTTTTTCTACTCGTCGCAAGATGACGTTGTCCGATTGAAATGTCTTGTATTGTACAATGTTATAGTTCAACTATTCACCACGAGAGGGCGTAACCTGTTTATTTGTTGTACTTTGTAGCTCGGAAAATTGCAAAAATAAATCAATGTAATTATTTTTATTGATTAAAACCTTTTAGTTTGCCAGAATTCATGTTTTTCTGAATTTTCGTGAGTTACAACAAATCATTAACATTTCCAGCTATTTTGTAAGCTCATTTTCATGGCTTTGAAATCTGGATCTACGATACGAAGTCTCTATTTCTTCCATACAAGAGATGTAATGGGTTTTCCATACGGGACGTAGACCAGCAGAATCGTGGTTTGGTAACTTTTATTTTTATGAGAAAGGGAGGCAAACGAGGTAAAAACGCACCAAGGTAAGTGATCACCGCCGCCCATAGAAATCAGCCAATTGAAATGCATTGCAGGCCTTTTAGGAAGGTATAGGCTCGATTCTTGAAGATCTCAATTTCGTACCGATTCGGAAACACCGCTACGGGAAATTGATTCCACAATGAGGAGGTGCGTGGTAAAAAAGCGCACGGTAGTGTATCTCCACCCATCCTGACGGTACGGGTGGAATCCTAGTTTACGGCGTGTAGTACGGTGGTGAAATTCAGCAGCGGGCACTCAAACAACTCCTTGGAACACTCACCATGGTAAAGACGTTAAAAGGCACTAGAGATGCGACTTCTCTTCTCAGGGCCAAAGAGACTAAGCGATCAGATTCTCGTCGTCGAGTATTCGAGTTGCACGACGTCAAACGCGGTCAAAAGGGAGGAGCTGAGATTGTGGTGCTTCGGCCCAGATTTGGGAGCAGTACTCCATGTGAGGGCCGTGTGGTCCCCGGCAGAGTAGAATAGGCCACCCTCACTCTTACCGAGGTGTCGTAAAAGGCGACTAAGGTAAAGCTGCTGGCATGATCATCAGCACCCAGAGAAGGAAAACTCTGCATTTATACCAAAACCCTCGCCAACCCGTCTGCCAAGCGTGGTGAGTATGGCAATTACCCCTCATGTGATTGAGGGAGGCCCGTGCCCCAGCAGTGGGGACTTAAATGGGCTGATGATGACTCCATGTGAGGCCGAACACGTGCCTTATAGAGCTACCGAGGACCGTGGGAGAAGCACACTTCGGCATGAATGGACTGACTCGACCTGAGGGATACGGCCTCACAGAAAACCTTCCTGAAGCAGCACTGTGTTGGATTTCGCTGCGTGAGTGAGGGTACCGAAGGCCCAATTCGAGGGAAAGAGGAGTTTAAAGGTTGGCAGCGCACTTGTGACTGGTGACGCAGGTTTCAAATGGCGACGGTAAGCGTTTACCATATACCGTCTGCTCATCTGCCACCAATCACAGAAAAAAAAAGTTTTTAAGAATTATTTTTATAACAAAGGGAGGCAAAGGAGCAAGAGGGTCGCCTGATTGATGGTAAGTGATCACGGTTACCCATGTATATCACCACAGGATTGTAGATGCGTTGCCGGCCTTTTAGACGACCCGTTTGGAACAGTGGTGTGATCGCTGCCTTTGATCACAGATATTATAATACTTGTACAACCTGTGCGGATAAAGAATGGGATCAGAAATGGCGGCGCATCTATTCACTTCTCGCTCGCACACCCACGAGTGCGAGTATAGACGCAAATAGTGTGCGAGCGAGAAGTGAATAGATTCGCCGCCATTTATGATCCCATTCTTTATCCGCACAGGTTGTACCTTATAATATTTCTGTCCAAGGGTTGCGGGTACAAACATTTGTGTGCATGAACATGTCTGTTTGTATCGGTCTGGATGTTTTTATGTAGGTATTATAAGTACGTATTTACAAAAGAAATAGTACCTATTATATGTATATATTTGTAATCCCACTGTTGATTCTGATATCCGTAACACAGGTGCTTGAGCTATCTATCTCGGAGTCAGATCAATGTATGTGATGTTGTGAAATATTTATTATTTATTATTATTATTTTAGGAATCCACCTACTTATGTATAGATAGATAGATAAGATAGATACTCTTTATTGCACAACATACAAAACTTAAAAGCTAGGTATACAGAGATACAATGTACAATTTAGGCGGTCTTATCGCTGGGAGCGATCTCTACCAGACAACCTTCAGGTAAAGGACATTAGATAGAAGAGGGGAGGGTGGTGCAATCCTTTTGATTTTGAATATTGATTAAGTAAATGTATAGTATAAATACATATATCTAGATAATAAATAAATAAATAAACACGTTATTATACACTAATATCGTATAGGTAGGTAAGTACTTCATTATGCTAAAATAAAAGTATTGAAAAATTAAGTAAAACCAAGTTGCGCCCTATCTGCGACCTATTGAATTAAAATCGAAGCATGTTGTTACAGGTAAATAGATTAATGCCAATTAATTTTATTACGGTCTATTAAATAGTAATTATTATTCCGCTTCCTGAGGTCCGAGAAAATTGAATAATAAAAATAATATCGTGTGAAGTGAGCGACGGATGAGAAATAGTTGTAGTTTAAATATGGAATCCGGCTTTTCTATAAATACCTTCGAGTATTTACAATAATAATAACCCACTGAGCTCAAGCACCTGTGTTACGGATATCAGAATCAACAGTGGAATAACAAATATATACAATTAAACCTTTCCTATTTAAATACATACTTATTATCACAGAGACCAATATAAACAGACATGTTCATATATACACAAATGTTTAATAGTTCCTACCTACTTACCATATAAGCCGTGTGGTCACCGGCATAGTAGAATAGGCCACCCTCACTCTTACCGAGGTGTCGTAAAAGGCGACTAAGGTAAAGCTGCTGGCATGATCATCAGCACCCAAAGAAGGAAAACTCTGCATTTATATCAAAACCCTCGCCAACCCGTCTGCCAAGCGTGGTGAGTATGGCAATTGCCCCGCATGTGATTGAGGGAGGCCCGTGCCCCAGCAGTGGGGACTTAAATGGGCTGACGATGACGATGAATACAAACAGACATGTTCATGCACACAAATGTTTATACTGTGCGGGGATCGCACCCGCAACCCTTGGACCAAAGGCAGCGTTCACTACCACTGTTCCAAACGGGTCGTCAATAATTGTAGAAGCCCCATGTTTGGCTGTGTGTACAGTCAACTCCAAAAATATGTATAGACTTTAGGACCTTGTCACAATACTTACCTATAAGAAAGTAGAGGTCTACTTTCTTATATTATATATTGTGACAACGTCCTAAAGTGTATACATATTTTTGGAGTTGACTTTACCTGGTTTACTGCAACACAAACGTGACATGGATCTTGACGCCATTCGGATAGTTGTCAACAATTAACATTGCTGTCAGTTGTGTAACAACGCGTAATAAAGTACCAGGAGTGCATAGGTTGCGAGGAATGCGCGTAATCTGTTGTTCATTACTGAGCTAGGATATAAGCTTACCAAGATGGTTTGCTACTCAATGCTAATACCTAAGTAAATATACTTACATACGTATCTATACTCTGTGCTTTTTTTTTTTTTTTCCTCTTTATTTTAGGAGCTTTGTCAACAATGACCATGTCGCTCCGTCAGGTTCGCACAGTGTATGTTTAAGCTACAAAAAAAAAATCAATCAACAACAGCATTAAAAAAACTCTGTGCTTTTTTTATACTTAGAAACTTCTCGAAGGCTTTATACCTACTGATGAGAACGATCATTTTATCCCAGGGAATACAGCGTCTGCTTATGACAAAAAATAATAGATAGATAGATAGATATTCTTTATTGCACAAAAATAAAATACAAGCATGATACAACAGCAACAGACAGTACAATAAGGCTGGTCTTATCGCTTGTAGCGATTTCTTCCAGACAACCTTTGGGTGGAGGAAAGAAATATCGTATCCGAAAAAAGGAAAGGCAGTGCAAAGTAGTTTAACAAATGAAATTGAGAATGGCAGAAATATACATTATTTTATATATTAATATTATTACTATTACATAAATAATAATAAACAATACATACATACCCAATAATATATACATAGATAATTTATAACAAAAATTCAATAAAAATATTTCTTATAGATAGGTATAAATGACCAGAGAGCAGACCACAAAAAAAAGGAAGAAGAGACAAGGAAAAAACAGTGTCCAACCTGTGCGGATACAGAATGGGTACGCGCCCACCGAGTGCGAGTATAGACGCAAATAGTGTGCGAGCGAGGAGTGTATAGATGCGCCGCCATTTCTGATCCCATTCTTTATCCGCATAGGTAGTACCTATTTATAGAGATAATAATTTAAGTACCTATTTGCAAAATAGATTTAAATTTTCTTGTAGGTACTTGTTGCTACTGCGCCGATTATATCGATGTGCTACTGTATTAAAAATAATATCATTTTTTTTATACTAGAGGCGGACAAACGAGCAAGCGAGTCACCTGATGGAAAGTAATCAACGCCGCCCATGTACATCCGCGAAATCAGAGAGGTCGCTAATGTGTTGCTGGTCTTTTTAAAAAAGAATGAATGAATGATAACTTTATTTGGCAGAATACAAAACAAGGAACCGTCTTGTCGTCTGCACCTATCACATAAACAAACTTAACGCGACGGGTAGCGTAACTAGCGACAACCATTCGTTTTTAATTGTTAGCTAATAACCGGATCCATTTTAAAACAAATTTAGGGGTACACATCTCCGGCAAACACTTATACATTTATAAAATCCAATGCACAATGTTGGGTCCGTTTTGTACACGAAAAATTGATTACTGCTAATAGCGGCCGCTTTTGACGGTAATTCAAATTTCGATTACAAAAGCAGACCCAAAAGTTAAAGTTTAAGTATTTAATAAAAAAAAAAAAAAAAAATATCATTTATTGCCAGAAGTAAGTACATGGTCTTATAAATACAGCGACTTCTGCACTAAGCAAAAACTGCTTGTGTCGCAGAAACCCGGTGACAATTAACTAGACGTAGTTTCTTATCTGGTCAGACCGGTCAGTAATGTACATAATAACTTTACTAAAATTAATTTATGATAAAAAAAAATGTTTACAATGAATAAGTTGCTAAGAATTTGTTATACTTAAGTAGATATGTGACAAAATGATTTTTTTTTTTTTTTTTTTTTAAATTTTTAAATTTTAGAAAAAATATTATATTAAGTATTATTAGTATAATTTGGGAATGAAAAATTGAATTAAAAATGTTCCTGATGTGTGTTATTTTGTGTGAAATGAATAGGCCCATAAGGTGAGGCTATGTTTGTGTATTGTATGTGTGTATTGGTGAGTGTGTGACATGTGGTAAGGGTTTACCTACATCCTTTGAAAATCAAATAAATTTTCCGTCTGGTGGTAATCCTGCTTGAGTAACCAGGATTCGACGGCTTTTTTTGCCTCCAAAGACGTGGCTTCTTTGAGGTTAACTTTGCGACAGATCGCATTATAAATGCGCGGCAAGAGGAAAAATGAATGTCGCTGGGCAAAAACTGAGCGAGTAAGAGGAACTTTTACCTTATGTACCCGCAGCCTTATGCGACTCTCGTAATCAGGTGATTTCAAAAAGGTTGTATGGACGGCGACTACCGCTCTAGAAATGAAGAGCTGTCGGACTCTTAGAACATTGCATTCTTTATAAAGGAGATTGGTGCTGAATCGAAATGGCTTACATAGCATTACTTTTAGGACCATCCTTTGAGCTCTTTCAAGTTCGATAAATGTAGTCTTCGCTGCACCACCCCAAACTTTGTTGCAATAAAGCAACAGCGATTGACAGAGAGCCTTGTATACCATGCTTAGAGTGTCTTTATTAGCAGATAGTCTTAAAGCCTTTATGATATAAGCGGTCCTCCGTACTCGAGCTGACAAAGCTGCAACCTGGTATTTGTATGATAGGTTTTCATCTACTAGGACTCCGAGATATCTGATTTTGTCGGTGCTTCCAATTTGAGGGCAATTACAAACTGCGGTTTGCTGTCCTTGGGCGCATCTATGAAGTTTCAAAACCCTCGAAGTCAACGGCAGCGAGACTCTTGTTTTGTGGAATGCCAAATATTTAGTCTTCTCAACATTTAGGGTTAGCAGATTTCTTTGCAACCAGTCCATAACTGAACCCATACCGCTTTGTGCCTTCTTGAAAGTTTCGTCCCATGTCGTGCCCCGAAACAGCAAAGCTGTGTCGTCTGCATAGCATATTATTTCTGCCCCATTTGCAGAGATATGAGGAAGATCACTCATGTAGACAATAAAGAGCGTAGGCCCAAGGATACTGCCCTGAGGTACTCCAAACTCCACGGGCAGCTTTTCGCTGACGCTGTTACCAACACGGGTGCACTGACTTCGGCCTGTGAGATAGCTTTTGAGCCAGTTTTGACTCAAACCTCTGAACCCTAGGCAATAAAGCTTCTTTAGGAGTATTGGTATAGACACGGTATCGAAGGCCTTAGCAAGATCTACAAAAATACCTAAGCAGTGTTTATTTTCGTCTAAAGCTTGGGCTATTATATCGTCCACCAAAGTGACTGCATCCTCGGTCGACCTTCCACGCCTAAACCCAAACTGCCTATCAGGGAGCATCTCGTTTTGCTCAAGGTATGATACCATCCTTTTATTCACCAATTTCTCCAAGAGCTTTGAAAATATGGTAAGCAATGATATTGGCCGATAGTTTGACGGGTTTTCCTTATCGCCACTTTTATGAATAGGCGTAACGACAGCCGTTTTCCATTCGTCTGGAAAGGTGCCGGTTGATAGACTTAAATTATAAATGTGTGTAATAGGTCTAAGTAGAACGTCTCTCATCTGTTTAATAAGCTTTGGGGTACACTTGTCGATTCCTGGTGCGCTGTCTGGCTTTAAATCGGCTATTAGCTTGCTAACCTCGTCTTCGTCAGTAGGTGTCATGAAGAAGGAACCTGGTTGGGTAAATGGCATCTCAACAGCATCAGCAAGAGAAGCCTCTGTGGAGGAGATCTCTTCAAGAGTTTTTTTGGCTAGTCTTTTACCGACACCGGCGAAGAATTCGTTACAGCAATTTAGCGAAGAAACTGGGTCAGGTTTAGTATTGAAAAGTTCCATATTTGGGGTTTTCGGCTTATTTAAATGGCATATGTCTTTAATAGCTTTCCAAAGCTTTTTCGGGTTCTTTTTATTATTTATTAATGTTTGGTTTTCATAATCAGATTTAAGCTTTCGGAGCAAACTGTACAAAAAATTACGGTACCTCTTATAAGAGATTTGGATTATTACATTTAGGGGGTTTTTCTTTGCCTGTAGGTGCAGTTTGTCTCTATGCTTCTGGCATCTAATTAGGCCTGGTGTAATCCAGGGTTTCAAATTAAGTTTAGAGCGACTTATTTGTACTTTATTTGTGTTGTTTTTGATAGCAGTTGTGATAATGTTATTAAAAATGGAGGTTGCCTCGTTAACGTCATTACAATTCTCAACAGATGCCCAGTCTGCTGTGCGGAGTTCCTCGGCAATTGCACGGTTATCTGTTTTAAGTCGAGATCGTTTCGCGGTTTTCTTTGCTTGGCCAATTCTGGTGCCTATTATACAAATATAATGATCAGTAATATCTGCTATACAAACCATCCCAAGTGTGTATGTCGGGCATTTCACAAAACAGTGATCCAGACAGGCATCACCTCTGGTAGGTTTTGTAATGGCTGGTAAAAGCTGATGTTGGGCCAACAAGGATATGTAATCATTTGACTGTTCATTTAGGGATTCAGAACAAGTGTCGATATTTATATCACCTATAATGAAAATGTCCTTTTTCCTGCGAGCGTTATGTAGTATTTTATCCAAGGAGTCCAGGAAGTTGTTCGCATTTGTGAAGGAGGGTGACCTGTAAATTCCCAACACTAGTGCATCATGCCCTATGCTTATTTCTAGACAATTGCAGTCTTCGCAGGAGGATTCCATCACCGTTGCGCTCAAGCTTTCATTAACATAAGCTATAACCCCGCCACTTTTATTTATATATTTGTGCGTTCGAGAGGCAGTATATCCAGGTAGGTGCGGGATTATAGTGTGCTCATTCAGCCAACATTCAGTCAAGACAATTATATCCAAATCAATGTTTATGCGTTTCAAAGTTACCTGAAAAGTGTCAAAATTTTGTTGAATACTTCTTATATTAAAGGTTAATAATTTAAAGTTATGGTCGGAGGACAGTAAACCGTTACAATTATCAACATTGTGAACTGAAAGGCAGTCTATGGAAAGAGTTTCTTCGAGATCGGGGGTAAAATCATTCATTTCAAAATAATACTTTTATTAATAGAAAAGTAGTTATGGCTAAACTTTATGGTAACTTGTAGACTGCACTTTGGGGGCTTGGATTTATATTTCTTAATTTTATTTCTTCTTGTATGTCTGTGTGTAAATGTAGGTGTAGAAGTAGGTATGAATGAGTGTGAGCGTGTGGGTGTAATGAGGAACATTTCTTTAATCAGTCCAAAGGGCAACATATGGAACAAACAAGCAATTAACAAAGCTATTTCGACAGCAGTTCTACACAATGTTTTTGTCTTCTTTGATATCTTTGGCTGCACCGATTTTTTGGTCCAGGTCAGCCGGATTGGTGATTCGAATAGCTTGCTTGCCGTCAGCCTTTCTGATGAAAATTCCTCCATTTCGAATCCAGCAGTAACGGTATTCGTAGTCCTTCGCGCGGGATCTTGCGAGACGAAATAACTGTCTGTTGTCCCTTGTGAGGCGCTCGTTTAGGTAGATTGGAGTGTGCTGGCCATCTACTATATTCTCTGAAGTTGTATTACGCCTGCTTTTCGCCGCTTTTAGTAACTCATCGCGTTTGCGCTTTCTAACGAGTTTGACAACAATAGGTCGTGGAGAGATCTTATTATTTGAGTGTCCTTTTGTTGCTTGTCGTGTTTTCGGACCCACTCTCATAACATCGTCGACATCCGATTCATTCACCTCAACGCCGATTTTTCGGGAGGTAGCGATAACAATCCTGAGAAGGTTTTCGTTGTCCTGTTCATCTAGGCCCGTTATTTCTAAGTCATTTTTAATGTCATCCTGATCGCGAGCAGCCAGTTGGTTTTGTAGGCTGTTTACTGTTGATCTAAGGCTGTCTATTTCAATCTGCGCGTCGCCTAATATTCTTGAATGCTCGATGAGTGTCTGTTGTAGTTGACCGTGGAAAGAGGACATTTGATTTTTCATTTCAGTGTTTTGGTTTCTCACTTCTGTTATTTCCTCTCTAAGCTGGCGTATTTCTGCTAACAACATGGATGAAACATCGTTGTTAATTATAGTTGATTCATACGGGAGCTTCGGGTCCCGGGAGCTTCCGGGAATAATTGACCGGCTTCCTCTCACGGTGTTTACATTTTCACATGTGAATGTATCATTAAATTGACCTAAAGTCAGGTGGCGCACAGGTGTTGAAGTGTTGCCACTCTTAGGGCGGGCGCACATACAGGAGGGGCAGCACCATTCATCCTTGTTAGATTGTGCGTACTTATCAAAGTTCTCCTTTGACATAGTTAAACA
Organism: Marasmia exigua; assembly: GCA_019059595.1. Taxonomy (NCBI): domain Eukaryota; kingdom Metazoa; phylum Arthropoda; class Insecta; order Lepidoptera; family Crambidae; genus Marasmia; species Marasmia exigua. The sequence continues at coordinate 14,197,076 of CM032486.1, forward strand.
AATAAGATCGTAAGTCTTTTTGCAATTAGAACATTCCATGTAATACAGATCCTGAATTGGTTTTTTACATGCAGCACAGTTGGTAGCCATTGTGCAGTATTGCTTTTGTACGCACGATTTGTAAACAACTTAAGTTCGCGCTGCGGCGTTTAGTAGGCAAGTATTCGTACCTAAACAATCCCAGCGCTGCGAGCAGGTAGAAGACGGAGACGGCCGGCCGCGCGCAGTGACGTAACTGAGTGACCGGTGACGCAGTGTAGCAGAGGACGGCGCGCGGAGCTCGGTGAACGGTGTTGTGATGTGATGACTCACGCGTAGTACTCGTACGGGCAAAGAGTTTTCGAATATTTGCAACGGTTTGAGATTAAAAACTGTGATTGTACTCTTGTTATTGCGTGTATTGAAAAACAAAAACGTGCTCCAGGTAGCCTTGTTCACTAGGTATTCGATTATAGTATATTTTTTGTATTCTGCTGACTTTATTCACACTGTTAGATTTTTAAACTGACGAGCGAAATCAAGTACGTGTTGTCGTGCGGAGACACACGGTCCGACGGTTAATAAATAGTATAAGTGTTTGCCTTGAGGTTTTAAGCCCGAAATTGTTTAAAATAGATCCGGTTTAGTAGCTAAAAAGTAAAATCGAGCGTCGCTAGTGTGCCCTACCTGTCGCCTTAATGAAATTTATATGGGAAGGTTTTTTGAAATTAGACCCTATCGCTTGGTTTTAGGAACTATTTTTTTTCACAATTTTTTTAAAATAGATCCGGTTTAGTAGCTTAAAATTAAAATCGATTGGCGTCGCTAGTGTCACCTCGATCAGCTGAGCAATTTCGTCGCTCATAGCAATACCAGTGGAGTCACAAGTGGTCTTTATTAAATTCTCCTGATCCTGGATTGGGCCTCCTTTGGTATCCTCACTAATTCAGCGGAACACAGCGATGGCGCTTCTCCACGCCGGTTTTCTGTGAAGTGCTATCAAACATTTTATGCTAAACTATGGATTTTCCGCGGCTGAATATATGTGGGCTCCAATAGCCCTAACATTTTGATACGTAAAATGTTACGTAAAAGCTTTTAAAAAGGATAAATAATAAAAAAGTATGCATTTTTTTTATAAAAAAACCTGGCAAACGTAATGAGCAGTTTTCCAGTAGGTATTTATAAATTTCTAAGTGATTCGCTAGATGGCGCAATCAGTCCCTGTAAATGTTAGGTGTGGTATGATATTTCATGTGGACCCTAATTTTTGGGAAAATTGTTTTATGTCTGTTATACATTAAATATCTGAATACTTGGCAGTTAATATAATTTTTTTAATGCTAACATTTTAAATTTCAGAGAGTGATCCAAATCTAAACTTTATACTTATTTTACTTGTTTACTTTTCATCTCTATTTTCTTATGGGTAATATAATATTAAATATGGCAGGACTGATGATGGTTGGTTTATCAAATATTTCCTATCATAGACAAAAAAGGAACTTTAATTGATAGTGAGAGTAGCGTCATCTGATGTTGCTTTTAGAAACCACCCGAAAATATCTCCTGAAAAACTGCTCATTGAAATACCATTGAAATTATTAAAAAAACTACTGTTACTAACAGCTAAGCTTGAACTGCGTTGCATAACGCCATCCAAAACCCCGATTCGATGGAGTGAATCGTTATTGCATAATATCGTCCGGACCTTTTGATCATTCAGTTTTCCTCAGTCTAGTTGAAATAGTGTTGGGAAACTATCGAAAGTAATTTTTATTTTCATTCTAACTAAGCAATATTTTACTCAATTTTAAGTACTAAAAGCTCGGAGGAGAACAGACGGCCGGTGGGGCGGAAAAGTCCTCGAGTGGAGGCCACGTACAGGAAGTCGCAGCCGTGGCGCCCCCCGCAAGGTGGACCGTCGATCTGGTGAAGATCGCGGGAATCCATTGGATGCGGGCGGCACAGGACCGACCTGTGTGGAGAACATTGGGGGAGGCCTATGTCCAGCAGTGGACGTCTATTGGCTAGAATGATGATAATGAAGCTCGACGGTGAGCGAAAATAGCGTGATTTTCTGTAATGTACGATTGACAAAAGCTTTTTTTAATTGTTAACTATAAACCAGATCTATTTAAACAACTTCGGGACTTCAGTCTCTCGGTAAACACCTAAACTATTTATATAATAGTTATAGTTAGCTATTTGATCTGGTCTTGCATTCAAATTTTGAATTATCGCTAAAGGTGGCCACTTTTGGCGTGAATCATTTTTTAGTACAAAAACAGACCCAACACTTGGGCATGGTTATTAAATAAATAGTATAAGTGTTTGTCGAGAGACTGAAGTCCTGTAATTATTTAAAATATATTTGTTTTGCCCTACCCATCGCCTCAAGGTGACGGGTAGGGCATATTTTAAACATTTTCGGGGTTAAACTTCAAATTTCAAAAATAAATAAATTAATAGGTAAATTTCAGAGATTATTTTATTTGATAGGTATATAACAAAATTCACAATACCTTCTAGATTTCTAGTTTATTTCCCATTCTTTTTTTATAATTCCAAATGTGGACAGGCGGCTTGAGGTCATTGTTTCGGAAACACGCTGTACTAGCGCGTCCGCGATGTAAAAATTCACAGTGACATCTACAGAAATAACGCTGAACCATCTGCTTAATTGCTTTTTAAAGCTACATCTGCTTTTTACAGACTCCATCTAACGAAAACCGCTGAACCAGTATTCCCATATTAAAGGGACAGTAGACCTAGGTATTTGGTATAAATTTCAATATGATACCTGTTTTCGTTCGTGAGAAATAAGGTAGTAAGTTTCATTTTATAATATTTTTATTATATTTTGTAACTAAACATGTGTTTTTCGCAATTTTTCCTATATTTGCGTTATATGACAATGCTTCATGCCAAATTTCAAGATTCTGAGTTTACGGGAAATACCTTGTAGGCCTGTAGATTTTGATTCCTTTGCGAGTGTCGAAAATTTGTTGAAAATATCGACATAATCGGCTGTATCTTTTGATTGGCTTGGCTAGGAAGTTTGATATTTTCACTGCTTAAAGGGACAATAAAAATGAGTATTTCATGTGAATTTCAGCTTGATACGTCCACGCGTTCTTGAGATAAAGGGTCTTGACAGACAGACAGACAGACGGACAACAAAGTGATCCTATAAGGGTTCCGTTTTTTCCTTTTGAGGTACGGAACCCTAATACAAAGTGAAATGAGTGTGGTATCCTTCAAGGATAAAATATTTATTTAATTAAGTCGCACATTATTTAATAAAACCGACACAATAGATTCTCATCTATTATGTCAATTATAATTGTATGATATTCTTGCACTTATTATGATCGAATGATCTAACAATAGTATATCATGTTGGCTTTGCGTGTACTATGCCAGTTATGGCGTGGCTAATTGGTAATCACTTATGATATGGAACGGTTTTGTGCTTCAGTCGGTTTGTATGTCATTTTTATTAGCAAAAGATTTTAGACACGAGATAGACGTATCTCTGTTTTTAACCGATTTAAAAAAGGAGGTTTTAGTTTCGCCAAAAACTGGTAAGTGAAGTATATGTCTTAAGTAGTCATGCTCACTCGAATGTCTCTGAGGTGGTGGCGCTATGTGGCGGGTCATTGCATTCCCTCTAATATGGTTCAGTGAAATGATGGCTGACACATAATTACGTCATATTTGTGAACAGGAACCACCTTTGGGGACTGGTCTGCTTCGGTTTACCTCATAATATTTATTTTATTATTTCCTTTATTTGATTTTGTGTCACAATTAAACGCACGGCTTTGTATGATGATGACACAAAATTGTACGAAAGTTTGGCGATAAAAAAAATCTGCGTAAACAAAACCACCTTCAAAAACCACGAAATAAAACGTGTAAAATTATATTTTTAACAATTTATATTTATCTATTTATTTTTATCATTCAACAGGGATAAGGCGCCGACTTGAGTAAAACCTTTTCTCGAGTGTAATGTCATAAAATGTTATTTAAAGTGTATTAAATGTGAAATATATTATTTTACACTTTTTAGTTCGTAATTTTTGAAGGCGGTTTTTATTCGCAGAAAATTTTGTTTTAGCTTTTTAGCGTGTCTTTTTTTGACAGCGTCCCCAAAGTATGAGCTTTGTTGCAGCCGTCGATTGTTATATCACGAGTTCACTTTTACACTTAAACTATTTAAAAATGCATTTATATGCAAACATTACTCACACATTTAAATGTAGACCAAGAATTAATTAATTGTTATGCATTTAGATCTATTTGACACACTGACTTTGTCTACTATTATGAGTACATTCAGTTTCAGTGACCTGAAGATTTGTTATTGTAGAAAAATACAGTTATTCTATTTCTTTCTTTAAGGTGACGGGTAGGGCACACTAGCGACGCCAATCGATTTTAATTTTTAGCTACTAAACCGGATCTATTTTAAACAATTTGGGGGTGACAACCTCTCGGCAAACACTTATACTGTTTATTAAAAAACCATGCACAATTGCAACCCATGGTTTTCAGCTACTACCTTAACAAGGTAGTCACTGAAAACAACTATAGCGCTATAGCGCAACTGTTTCATTTCTTTCATGGGAGAGCCACGTTTCAACATGAATGGGCCGGTTTGACCGGAGTGATATCACGACCTCTGCGAAAACTGGCGTGAAGTAGCACTGTGCTGTGTTTCGCTTAATGAGGGTACAAGAGGCCTAATCCCTTGTGACTGGTGTCGCGGGTGTCGATGTGCGGCGGCAATCGCATACCATCAGGTGATCCGTCTGCTCGTCTGCCACCTAGGACAAAAAATAAGCAATATTGCGCATCTGTTCCATTTCATAGGTAAATCTTCCACGTCAGCGAACTGATCCGGTAATGTCAAAGACATCATCACCAGCTCAGCGTTCAATTTTCAGTTGTTACTTCGGAGCCCTTACTATGCTACGTTTGGACCATGGTCCAGGATTAGGGAAGTCTGGGCATTACAATAAAGCGACTGCCGTCTGATCCTCGCCACCCTTAACGAGGGGAACATGATTACTATTCCGAATTATTTGTCTCTGAAACGCTCAGAATTCCTCACGATTTTTTCCCTCACCGCCGAGCGAATGATAGAAATATGCACATAGATTTTGATTGATGATAGTTGCTCGGATTCGAACTTTTTTTTTTTTTTTTTTAATTATGAACTGTAGGCTAACGCTTGACCACAATCTCACCTGATGGAAAGTGACGATTAGGTCTAGGATGTAACGCGTTTGCCTAGGAGATGCCTGTTCACTCTTGCCTTAAAGATGTCCAGATTGTAGTGGTCCGGAAAAACAGACCTTGGCAAGGAGTTCCATTCCTTGGCTGTCCGCATTATGAACGTGGAGGCAAATCGCTTCGTGCGGACTTCCAACTTAAGAGGGCTTATCTATGCACTAAGCTACCTCATCATCAAAGACTTAAGCACAGCCGGCTCCATTGCTGAGGCTGCCTTACACTTGTAGAACAATGAATCTACTGGGAGGCTAAAAATACTTAAATGACTGAAATAATTATGCCAATGGGCCAAGATACATACTTAGCTTAAAATGTATGCCTGTCTCTGATTTCTTTTTTGCTTGTACCAGTGTTTATCTTGTTGTCCGAATAAAATAAATAGTAAAAAAATAAAGACCAGACCAGGAAAAGTGACCGAGTGCCACTTTTCTTTATCTACTGTATCTAAAATAAATAAATAAATATTTCACAACATCACATACATTGTTCTGACTCCGAGATAGGTAGCTCAAGCACCTGTGTTACGGATATCAGAATCAACAGTGTGATTACAAATATATACATTAATACTTTTCTTTTGTAAATACATACTTATAATACATAGCAAACACCCAGACCAATACAAACAAACATGTTCAAGCACACAAATGTTTGTACTGTGCGGGGATCGAACCCGCAACCCTTGTATCAGAGGCAGCGTTCACTACCACTGTTCCAATCGGGCCGTCTTAAAATGAAAATTGCCATTTTCAGATCTGCTGTATCCAAAGTACAAATCGCCAATACGATTGCTAAATTACGAGAACGAATGGCACCCTAAGAATGAGAAGACAAATTTACTTGCTACTTACATTGTAAAAGAAAAAATGTGACAAAAGCAAGCTAATAGATTAAATATCAATAAAATTAATCAAACAAATCAATTATGAATGCGTAGATAATAAAAACCGCGGCTTCTGCTCCCGCGCAATCTAAATGCGCATTTGGCTTAGGGTTGCCACTAGACAGGACTTACCCTGGTATGGGGCGGTAAGAATACTACCAAACCGTTTCTGGTTTAAACAGTCTTAATACTAAATAGGACTGAACATCTGCTCCTAGATAGGATGGGCCCTGGTATGATGCTGTTCAAACACTGCCAAAGTATTCCTGACCTGAACAGCGCTACTAGACAGGGTGTGTCCTGATATGGGGCGGTAAGAATTCTGCTAAAGATTTCCTAGTTTAGCAAAAAAAGTTAACAGCCCGGTCGATTAAATAATTGAAAAGCCAGAGAGACGGCAATGTAGAAATTTTGTTGTCCTAAATGTAGAGGAAATTGGAGCGACGCCGTGAAATTGAACGTGTGTGGCCACCGTAACCACAACACACGTGGTAGAAATCACACGTCCCTACAACATTCACAGCCCTACAGCTTAACGCACACACACAAGCCATGCGTATACGCAGCCCTATGTTGCAATCCCTTAAATAGGTCACACAGACGGCAATAGAAAGACAGGGCCGGCGCCAGACTGATAGGGATCTTTAATTTGTTTAGAATTAGATAATCTTTTTTTTTTGAGGACAGAATTTGGGTGTCTAAAAATAGCATGGTTGGTTTACTTTAAGTTTCTTCTGGGTTCAGGATGCGGAAGTGAGAATGGAATAATGTTGGTTACGGGACGGTTAGTCGGATCCGACGGTCGACGCTTTTAAAATCGGAATTCGTTTCAAATTAAAAAAAAAAACCTTTTACCAACTGTTCCTTAACATTCCCATTTAAATTAGAAAACTGCTTAAAAAGTAGAAAGAGTTATCAGAAATGTTGGGATTCCTCGTTGAAAAAAAATAAGAGTTGACAGTACGCTGTAACAATGAAAGTCCCATAAATATGGAAAGAACTTAGTCCAAGTTACCTCAAAGGTTTTCCCTTGTTCTATGGAAACGAGAAACATATGCATTCCGAGTAGGAAATGATTACAATTATAATAGCAAAATTAATTAACAAATATCAGTACGCGTGAAATCGAATGAGAATCTGCCAGCTCGACTGACGTACGCCACTAGGGACATGTGGTACCAACCAGTGACGATTAGCCATTCGATTTTTGCGCGCGCCTTAGTCAAATTTAAATCGTACCAAATCCGCGCCTGGTATCAAACTTAAAAAGATTGTTTGCATCTTTAGAATTTTTAGGTCGCGAGCCCTTCCGAGCTGGTCGGTGTGTGTGTGACTATTTTAGTTGATAACTCTATTGGTTACCGCGGTGTGCGTGTGGAATTTTTGTAGTATTATAGTCTGAAAGAATGGGGAGTCTGGGATGTTTCTGCATGAATTTGGATCGTATCAAAAGTTTTCTGAAAAGCGCCGAACATCCTGGGTCGCGTAAAAATGTGTACCTCAGTTATTTTGTTACCAGAAGATATTTCAACTTAATGAAAGATTTTAAACTTAAGGTGACGGGTAGGGCACACTAGCGACGCCAATCGATTTTCATTTTTAGCTACTAAACCGGATCTATTTTAAACAATTTCGGGGTTACAACCTCTCGGCAAACGCTTTTGAATAACCATGCACAAATGTTGGATCCAACGTGTACGCGAAAAATTGATTCACGCCAAAATTGGCCGCTTTTGAAACCCGAAATTGTTTGAAATAGATTTAGTTTAGTAGCTAAAAAGCCTCATTGTACTGTCTGTTGCTGTTGTATCATGCTTGTATTTTATTTTGTATATAAAGAATATCTATCTATCTATCTAAAAATCAAAATCGATTGGCGTCGCTAGTGTGCCCGACCCGTCAGCTTAAGCGTTTAACTCAGCCCATTTAAGTCCCCACTGCTGGGGAACGGGCCTCCCTCAATCACATGAGGGGTAATTGCCATACTCACCACGCTTGGCAGACGGGTTGGCGAGGGTTTAGATATAAATGCAGAGTTTTCCTTCTCTGGGTGCTGATGATCATGCCAGCAGCTTTACCTTAGTCGCCTTTTACGACACCTCGGTAAGAGTGAGGGTGGCCTATTCTACTCTGCCGGGACCACACGGCAAGGCTGATGGGTTTACCTGTTTGTAAATGATATAGATATCGATTCCAGTGAAATCTAGATTCTCATTCGTATTTAACAGCTCAAGGTCACTCACAATATAGGCCGTAGGTTAAATTGACCAACAAATTTCGATCATTGTGTTAATGGCATGCGTCTGCGACTAATCGGGTCTTGTTTGAATTTTAAATATATCTACTTACGTGGACACAACAAAGTCATCGTGGTTGGATTTGCATTTATAAATAAATGAGGTACCTTAGCAAACGTTGCACATCTGTACAGTACAGACTTCCATTCGTTGGGTTTGTACAGTCAGCATCAAAAGTAGCTTAACACTTTAGTACCATGTCAAAGTAACTATTCTGCCTATAATAGTCATTTTCTAAGGTTCCTTTCCACGAGTTTCCACGAGTTCCTAGTCCAGAAGAGTTACTATTCAATTCAGGAATACTTATCTGATAATAACTACTGACTAATGTGAAATATAAGTTAATAATAATGTAATAAGTTTAATTAATAATAATAGCCAATAATGTTCTATAATCAATCAATTGTATTGTATGCCTATAAGGCGGAACACAGTGAAACTTACTTTATGATAATTCTTTCACCTGTATGTATGTACTACCTGTGATTCACAATAAAGATATTATGATTATGATTATGATTATGATAAGGGGTACGTACAAAATGTTACTTCGACATGGTGCTAATGTGTTTAGCTACTTTTGATGTTGACCGTGTTGAATTTCTTCAGCCCATATAGTGGCACCACCAACATTACTGATTGTAATGAAATTAAGACAATGAATAATAGATCAAGAATTTGTGATTTTTCTAGCTTATTTTACACACGCAATTCTTGCCACAATTTTTTCTCGAGATTTAAAGTTATAGTGCCCACTTTTTATTTCATCACTATCAGAAAGAAAGAAAGAATAAAATGTTATTCAATCATGTACACATTGAAATTCCGGGAATTTCACAAATAAAAGGGCAGAGATGACTCTACGCTTCTTAGAATTACGTTTTTCCTTACATCAGTAGCAAATTACATGAATAGATAAGTGATAGTATAATCGAGTTACGAATGACAAGCGTAGTGTACACAGGCGAGAAACAACTAATTAAATAGAATCTCCCTTTAATATTGTGATGTCTTTGTGTATGTTTTCTTCGGTCTTGGTTTTAGATGGTATTTGGTGAAAAACTCAAATAAAATAAACATCAAAAGGATTTAACTCGCCACACCGGTCAATATCCATTAAATTAACGTGTCTCTTTAATAACTCGACATTGGCAGAGTTATTATGTGTTCGCCGCGCCGTAGGCAACACAGTAGCAGCATGAAAAAAAAAGAGCCAATTAAATAGTAGTAACTTGTAGGATATTATGCGTAAACGTTCTTGAAATCATTAGTTGGCTAGCCAATGCTAGCGCCATCTAGAGGAAAACGACCAATACTCAACCGCTATGTAGAACGGCCACCAAGAATCAGTCAGAGCGACGATTAAATAAAATATGTATCAGAAGTAATAATAATAATAATTCTCAAAACATCTCATACATTGACCTGACTCCGTACTAATTAGCTTAAGGTGACGGGTAGGGCACACTAGCGACGCCAATCGATTTTAATTTTTAGCTACTAAACCGGATTATTTTAAACAATTTCGGGGTTACAACCTCTAGGCAAACACACGTGCGATGTATAAATGCATAGTTTCGTAGATAGCAAAACAAGACCGAATCTACTTGATCGCTTTTTAAAGTTACATCTGCTTTTTACATCTTCATCTAACGAAAACCGCTGAATAATTTATCCCATACTAAGGAAAGAAGTACTTAGTGAAATTACCCTGAAAGTACCGATTCCTTTGTCATTGAATTGGTGTAAAACTTTTAAAATGCTCGCTCACCCATCATACACCCACCTTAACGCTGGGCTGGGGAATACCATCCCTACCACGAACCTACGCATACTCGTGACACACTTTCGCCGCGGGCCGCGTTCGTCGACGTGCGAAATTTGAATGGCTGGCTGACTGGCCTAGTGTTGTTGGTTGAGTTGAATTTCGATAGCCCCTCTCATGCTAGCGTGTTATTCCTGGTTTTTTATGTGATAGATGGCAGACGAGCAAACGGACCACCTGATAGTAAGCGATTTCCGCCGCCCATGGACACCCGCGACACAATTGCACTGACGATTAATTTTTTTTATTTTTTTATTTTTTTTTTATTTTTCTTTATTGAGGAAACAAACAGCTTAAATACTAATACATTTAGACTTATTCAATTTAAGTAACTCACTAGCCTAATTAGTTTCCACTACTAGCTCATACAATTAATGTTAATGAGAAACTTGCACTCCAGGAATAAAAAGTTAAGCAAAAAGACAAATTCTTGATAGCAGTTATGCAAAAAAGTAAAAAAAAAGAAAACTTTATATTTAATACTAAGTGTATACACTTGAATGTTCCTTCAGAAGGCGACGAAAACGCGCCATTTTGTCATGAAATATGTCGATGCCACCGTAAGTACTATTGTATTTATTACATGATCTAATAATAAAGCTATTTTTTCTATACCTTGTGTTGCAAAAGGGTACCGAAAATGTAAATTTGTGCCGTGCGCTTGGTCTAGGACATCTGAATGCTAATCGATTCAAAAGGGAGGGAGAATCAATTAAACCATTAATAATTTTAAATAATAATATTTGGTCTTTGTGCTCTCTACGAGTCAGCAACGTCTCAATATTTTGAGAGTTGAATTTCTTGAACCTATGCTTCAACCGTCTGATAAATCTCGTTTGAATCGCCTCCAGCATGTCAATATATTTGGCGTACATTGGGTTCCACACAGAAGATGCATACTCTAACTGGGATCTTACGAATGAATTGTAAAATAATACCAAGGTGTTAGCATTTTTAAAATCAGTACTCTGACGTAAAATGAAACCTAGCAGTCTAAATGCCTTTGCTGTGATTATATTTAAATGTGACTCAAAGTATAACCCACAGTCCAGTTGAACCCCCAGATCTCTCACCTCATTAACCCGGCCTAGGTTTATGTCATTAAGTTTGTAATTAAACAGGATCACTTTCTTTTTCCTTGTGAAGGTTATAGTGTGACATTTATCTGCATTCAAATAAAGTTTATTATCCGAACAGTATAAGCTCAACCGGTCCAGATCTTGTTGAAGCAGTTCACAATCGCTTATTGATTTGATAGCGGTGAAAATTTTTGTGTCATCAGCATATAATAGCAATTTTGAATTTTTGAAGCAGCTGACTATATCATTAATATAAATATTAAAAAGCAGGGGGCCGAGATGAGATCCTTGGGGAACTCCAGAGGTCACAGGAGCAAAACTTGAGGTAAATCCCTTTACCGTCACTGCTTGAGATCTATTTCTGAGGTAGGAAGCTAGCCAACGCAGGAGATCGCCGTGAACACCGATTGCCTTGAGCTTGGATATTAGCAGGGAATACGAAATTTTATCAAATGCTTTAGAGTAATCGGTGTACACAGCGTCAACCTGTAATCCTCCATCCATAGATTCGAGGACAGTTTCCAGGAATTCACATAAATTTGACTCAGTAGAGCGCCTAGAAATAAAGCCATGTTGGTAACAAGTCAAAAGAGGACTAATTGCAGGGTAAAATGCGTCATAGACAATTTTTTCGAATGTTTTGGGAAGCACAGATAGCTTTGAAATGCCGCGATAGTTTCTAACATTATGTTTGTCACCGCTTTTGTGAATGGGAACAACAAAAGAACGCTTCCAAAATTCGGACATAATACCACTCGATATAGATAACTTGAACAAAAATGATACGTGGAATGATAATTGTTTACTACAGTTTGACAGAAAAAGTGGATGCAACCCGTCCGGTCCACTACCCTTTGACACATTAATTTTTTTGAGATATCTTGCAACAATATCGTGCGTGATTTCAATATTACTGATAATGGAAGAGTTAGATTCCACAAGGTTTAAGTTCTCATGCTCATTCGTATCATTTACAAACACGGACTGAAAAAATGCACCAAATAACCTGGAAATAGATTGACCGTTGTTTCCCACCTCATTATCCAATTTTACCGTATCAGGTATGCTGTTAATATTATTCTTTGACTTAATGTACGTCCAAAATTGCTTAGAGCATGTGTTAATATTTAATTCTGACCTATTTATAAAATCATTATGACAAGAAACTTCTAACTCCTTTACGGTCTTTCTTATATCCGAATAATTAGTATAATTCCGCCTTTCCCCGGGATTTGGCCTCCGATACCCTCACTCATGCAGCGAAACACAGAACAGTGCTGTTTTACGCTGCTTTTCTGTGAGGCCGTGGTATCACTCCGTTCGAGCCAGCCCATTCATGCCGAAGCGTGGCTCTCCAGGGTGGTTGCGTCCAAACCTGTCGTTTTGGCGGGGGTACGCTTAGACAACGATTCAGGATTTGGAAAGTCTGGTAATTACAATGAAGCGACTGCCGTCTGACCTTTGCAACCCTAACCAGGGGAACCAGATAAACTGAATCATGGTTACATGTTTGGAAGAAATACATGTTTAGGAACAACCATGGTCTGAAGTTAGCCCAGCGGTGAGGGAAAACATCATGAGGAAACCTGCACGTGGCGGATAGGTTCTGAAACGTGTAAACAAGCATGCTTTGGTTGGTCTGGTTCCCCTGTTAAAGGGTTGCGAAGGTCAGACGGCTGTCGCTTCATTGTAATTACCAGACTCCCCAAATCTTGAATCATGGTCTAAGCATGCAACTGGGAATTAGTTATACGCCGTGATGAGATGAAATCCTATGAATATCCTCATCATTTCAGCCAATAGACGTCCACTGCTGGACGTAGGCCTCCCCCAATGTTCTCCACACAGATCTGTCCTGTGCCTCCCGCATCCAATGGATTCCCGCGATCTTCACCAGATTGTCGGTCCACCTTGTAGGAGGTCTGCCACGGCTGCGACTTCATGATGTTTATGATGATGACTATGTTTAGTAAAACAAAACATGAATATCCTACTTGTTCTAAATTATTTTTGGCTATCGATAATAATTTCGACAACACTATTCCGATCCTATGCTATCTGTTTTGATTTATAATGAAGAATTATGGTTATTGTTACATATTGAATTATTTTTGATCTTTGTGCTTGAAAATCTACTCATGGTTTTGAAATGGACCGTTAAAATATAACTTCTCATTATAACGAAAAGTTAGTTCTAGCAATATATTATAGTACGGTAAGGCACACATCAATGTTTACAAATCTGTCACTTCAGTCGATCCTCACCTTAATGTCAAACACGTTTGGTTCAATATCCATTGATGTTTGTCAGATTCTGAAGTGAGACCGTCTGTACTAAAGGTATTTTTATGTGATTGATGGCAGACGAGCAGATGGATCACCTGATGGTAAGCGATTGCTGCCTGTATCACTCCGGTCGAGCCGGGCCATTCAAGCCGAAGCGTGGCTCTTCCACAGTCAACGGTTTTGATTTTGCGAGATTTTTTTTAAACAATATCGATCTTTTCAATATGTTTTACAATTCAACAATTCTCTTGGTTTTCCAGAAATTGATAATAAGGATGGCCATTTTGAATATATTATGTAGTTTATCCATTATGTAGTTATCTAAATATTAAATATCGAATAAAGGAAATGATTTATATAAAAATTAACAAAATTCAATAATCCCATGATTTTGCGCCTTTTATCTCATACAAGTTGTTTATGAATTTCTACAAATTGTAAATAACCAGCCCATACATTATGTTCTGGGCCTAAAGTGTTCCTTAGTTCGAAAACCAGAAAATATACGAATCCAATTGAGAACCTCCTAATTTATTTAAGTCGGTTGAATATACGAAAATTGGAACGACAAAAGATGTTGCATCAACAGATTTGTTGTTGTGGTAAATAGACATGAATTTTATAAAAAAATGCTTTCTGTATAACCGTTATGGACTAAAAATATTATTATTCCCATTACTCGCGTCCAACGAAGTACCAGGCAAGCATAACCGCTTGGTAGGCTCTATTGATGATATTAGCACAAAGCTCGGCCTCACAGCGAAAGTGAGAGTGGGTCGATTGCGCAACACCACTCGACTCTGCCGCCCTAGTACCTCCAACGATCTTTGCTATAATATTATTCTTATTCCGTACAATATAAGATATATTTTGCTAAGTTTGTTAGAGTTTCTGTTGAATACCGGCATTTTGCAGAGTTTCTGTTGAATACCGGCATTTTGCACAAATAAAACGTTTTGTTTCATGAACACGATTGTCTCCATTAAACGAGTTATTATTAAATTTGGTAATAGCTTTTCTTTTCGTTTTTCTTTTCAATTGGGCGTCAAGTTTTAAGTTTATTTTATTTCAAGACATTTTAATTGAAATGTAGAATCCATTGCACGAATTATTGAGGTACCTACTCGTACGTTGTGATGGTTTCCAAAAACAGAAGGCCTAGTTTAAAGCATACGTTACGAGCGAATCGGAGTTTCTCTCTCTTTCACACGCGCTGTATGTCTCCTTTGTTTGGATCATCATCATCATCTTCAGCCCATTTAAGTCCCCACTGCTGGGGCACGGGCCTCCCTCAATCACATGAGGGGTAATTGTCATATTCACCTCGTTTGGCAGACGGGTTGGCGAGGGTTTTGATATAAATGCAGAGTTTTCCTTCTCTGGGTGCTGATTATCATGCCAGCAGCTTTACCTTAGTCGCCTTTTACGACACCTCGGTAAGAGTGAGTGGCCTATTCTACTCTGCCGGGGACCACACGGCTCCTTTGTTTGGATGCGACTGGTATATACTCGTTCGTTACGGGACGGCTTTAAATTAAGCGACCAGGATTGTTTATGTCCAAAATGAACCACATGAAAAAATATTTCTCGTGGTCCACCTAGGTGGTTTAAGCAGGTGGACCACAGTGCTGCTTCACGCCGGATTCCTTTAAGGCCGTGGCATCACTCCGGTCGTGCAGAAGCCTGGTTCTCCCACGGTAAAGGTAAAACAGACTTTCGACTTAAAAAATATAGGTAAGGTTGAAATGAGAGATTTGGTATTGCTTATAAGAGTGTTCATTATCATCATAATTTTCTTGCGCAACCCATAACAAACCACTGTTGGACATATCTCTCTAAAAATGTAAGACATTTTTATCGATCTTTGTCTGCTGGCACCTTGCTTCAATCATCACTCGACCTAGCTTCAGTACTAACGTTTATTTGTTTTCATTCGTTCTCAGCTATACTCAACCGTGGGAGAGTCACGTTTCGGCGTGAATGGGCCGATTCTACCTGAGTGATACCACGGCCGCACAGAAAACTGGCGTAAAGGAGCACTGTGCTGTGATTCGCTGCGTGAGGGTATCGGAGGCCAAATCCGGGGGTTAATTAAAGGTTGATAGCGCACTTGTGTCTCCACTGGTGTTGCGGGTGTCCATGGGCGGCGGCAAGAGGTCCCGGGTTCGATCCCCGGGTCGGGCCAAAAATTTGTACCTAAGTTTTCGGCAAGAAATTCTTAGTGGGAGCCCGGAGTCTGGAAGTTGGCGGTCTTGTACCCCCGTGCCTCGGAAAGCACGTTAAGCTGTTGGTCCTGCGCCCGATCCCTCTCCGGTCGTGTCACATTAGTGTCCCATCGGATTATGAGGGTAAGGGAATAGAGAGTGCACTTGTGTTTGCGCACACACTTGAGCACTATAATATATCCTGCGTACGTGGCTGATCGTTGAGATTGGCCGCCGTAGCCGTAATCGGTTGGAGGATATTAATTAATAACAGTCAATTTAATAACTATCAGGTAAATTAATCAGTCGCATGTGGGTGTGTTTTGATGTATCACCAATATTTACAAAAACAACACGTTTGACGCGTGTGGGCATAACGATTTTAGACAAAAACTTGAGATCTGAGTGCAGGTATTGCAATAAACTTAAGCTAGATTTAAGTATAGTGACATTTAAAGTTGTTGATGTTGATGGGGATTGATCCATACGGCAACTAGTGGACATGTCTCTTCCCGACTCAGGTGAAGACGGGAGTGCCGTTGGGGTTTAGTCGGTAGGCCTTTGGCTTCTTGTTAGAAGCTATACTATAAGCTGTTTTATGCTAGAGGCGAAAAACGATCAAATGAGTCACCTGCTGCTCATGAACATCCGCGAAATCTGAAGCCGGCGTTTTTAAAAAAGAGTACGCTCTTCTTTTGAAGGTCGCTTAGTCGTAGCCGTTGGGAAATACTCCTGTAGCCAAATCGTTCCACAGAACTGAAATAAGATGTAGAAAGTTGCGCAAGAAACACCCTTTCTGCCATAATTAGTGGACTCATGGATTAAGACATTGGTTGTGATGACCAGCTCAGCATCAGACTGGTACGGCACGGTGACTGGATAGCTCTTCTTTTGAAGGTCTCTTAGTCGTAGCCGTCGAGAAATACTCCTGTAGCCAAACCGTTCCACAGAACTGAGGTACGGTGTTGAAAGTTGCGCAAGGCACGGCCTTTCTGCCCTTATTAGTGGACTCATGGACTAAGACATTGGTTGTGCTGACCAGCTCAGCATCAGGCTGGTACGGCACGGTGACTAGGTTAGCTCTTTTTTTGAAGGTCTCTTAGTCGTAGCCGTCGGGAAATACTCCTGCAGCCAAACCGTTCCACAGAACTGAGGTACGGTGTAGAAAGTTGCGCAAGGAACGCCCTCTCTGCCCTAATTAGCGGATTCATGGACTAACACATTGTGATGGCCAGCTCAGCATCAGACTGGTACGGCATGGTGACTGGGTTAGCTCTTCTTTTGAAGGTCTCTTAGTCGTAGCCGTCGAGAAATACTCCTGTAGCCAAACCGTTCCACAGAACTGAGGTACGGTGTAGAAAGTTGCGCAAGGAACGCCCTTTCAGCCCTAATTAGCGGATTCATGGACTAAGACATTGTGATGACCAGCTCAGCATCAGGCTGGTACGGCACGGTAACTGGGTTAGCTCATCTTTTGAAGGTCTCTCAGTCGTAGCCGTCGAGAAATACTCCTGTAGCCAAACCGTTCCACAGAACTGAGGTACCGTGTAGAAAGTTGCGCAAGGAATGCCCTCTCTGCCCTAATTAGCGGATTCATGGACTAAGACATTGTGATGACCAGCTCAGCATCAGGCTGGTACGGCACGGTGACTGGGTTACCGTGGCGGTTGCGTCACTGCCTACTTTCTGCGCTGTCGCTCGCCTACTTACCCACTCACTGAGACATGACGCCACTGTGAAGTGGTCGTTGCGACTTTTAAGTAAGAATTAAGTAAGTAACATTTATTGACCACAAATACGAATACAATCACAACAAGATGTTAACAATAAGACAGAAGAACAAATAATAAATAGGTCACCTGTCGTATGAAAGATTACCGACAGAATCAAGTGGTGAGCAAGGTCCTACCTCAGCATGTGCTGCAACACTGCTGTTTGAAACTGCTGTTTGAAACCGCTGCCGCTGGTTTTCAGTTTGGAGCATGAGTGACGGAGTTAATTAAGTAAATCTTTTACTGACCTCAGATTAGTTTTATTTTTTCATAGCATTTTTTTGTAATTTATTCTAAAAATAGCTAAACGGAACGTGGAATGTGTTATTTCCTGCCTGAACAAGTAATATAATTTCACTTTTACGATAAGATAAGATAAGATAAGAAACAATTTATTGACCACAACACATTACACATAGAACAAAACAGAGAAAACAAGGTACATTGACAAAGAGTTGTAACCAACAAGGCTCAGCCTCAGCATATGCTGCAACTGCCACACACAGCAGCTGCAGCGCTGATTTTCAGGCTGGACCATCGCTGCATCGAATTAATTTTAAAATTAATTTATAAATAAATACATATTTCACAACATCACATACATTGATCTCACTCCGGGATAGGTAGCCCAAGCACATGTGTTACGTATATCAGAAACAACAGCGGAATTACAAATATATAGATACATTTAATAATTTTCTTTTGTAAATTACATATTTATAATACATAATTATTAATCATTGGCCACATCATCTAGAAGATGATTCAACAATTATCTTTTATTTTTACCAACCTCCTACCGCTGCAGCCAGCGGTAGGAGGTTGGTATAAATCCATATCGTATCCTATCTATTAATAATTTTGGGTCTAGATACTCAACGATACTATGCTTAAGGTGACGTGTAGGGCACACTAGCGATGCCAATCGATTTAAATTTTTAGCTACTAAACTGGATCTATTTTAAACAATTTCGGGGTTACAATCTCACGGTAAACACGTATACTATTTATTAAATAACCATGCACAAATGTTGGGTCCAACGCGTACGCGAAAATTTGATTCACGCTAAAAAACGGACCCATCATTGTGCATGGTTATTAAATAAATAGTAACTAAAAATTAAAATCGATTATCATCGCTAGTGTGCCCTACCCGTCACCTTAAGCACAGTATCGTTTAGTATCTAGACCCAAAATTATTAATAGGACAGGATACAATATGGATTTTACCAACCTCCTACCCCTGCAACAATCATCTTGTAGATGCTGTGGCTAACGATGGCGTCGCTAGTGTGCCCTACCCGTCACCTTAATACTGTGAATGCTGTTCTTGTAAAGACCTTAATAAGCTGATCGAGCGTAAGTAAGTAAGTAAAACGTGATTATAACTTACAAGGGCCAACATCCGCGGTCGCGACTATAGAGCGCTTGAAATTCATTGCATCACACCGCAGTCGGCCGCTCACCGCACCCCCCACTCCGGGGAGGGGGGCAATACCTGTGCTATACGATTTAGGAAATAGCTGCGAACCTGCCTTTGCGGGTTCCATTATGCACCCACTCGTATTATCCCAGGATCATAGAAAACTTTTGAGTGATCCCATGTCCCAGATACCAACATAAAAATTTTAGGGAGTTACTAAAAGACACTGAAGTCATCAACTCAGCATGGATGAAATGGCGACAGGTCACGGCAACAACATGCGATCCACGGATGCCTCTAAAACTGAAGGGCAAAATTTACAAATCCGCCATTAGACCTATTGCTATATATGGATCAGAATGCTGGGCCGTTAAGAAGATGGATGAAAGACGATTGCATGCAACAGAGATGAGAATGTTAAGATGGATGTGTGGAGTGACGAGAATGGACAAGATAAGGAATGAATATATTAGACGAAGTATGAAAGTGGCCCCCATCATTGATAAATTGAAGGCAAATCGTCTTTCCTGGTATGGCCATGTAAGGGGAAGAACATGTTGCCAAAAAGTGATGAGTTTAAACGTAAGTGGGTGGAGGAACAGAGGACGGCCGAAGAAGAGATGGATGGATTGTGTGAAGAATGACATGATGGAAAAAGAGGTGGATGATTCGATGACGAATGACATGGACGTATGGAAAAGAATAACATACTGCGCCGACCCCAGATAACCAGGGAAAAGGGCAGGAGGATGATGATGACTAAAAGACACTGAAATAGCTCACTTTGCGTTGTTAGTGACACACCTTAAGCCATGCGAGTGAAAAAAAAAAGGAAGAAAAGAGGTCCGCAAAATAGTCCACTTTGAGGAGGCAGACTCTCTGCTGCCATAGAAGCTTAGTTAGAAGATGGGTGACATATTTTAGGCGGGGCGTGAAACGGCATCTCAGTAGGCCATCAGGGTGAGGATGGCAGACACAATTACTTTGTTAGTTCTTTTGTGCCTGCCAACCTCATATTTGGATTTCACGGCCGCTTACCATCAGCCGGAGTGAGGTCATCCTGATTGGCCTTTCTGTAAAAAAAGAAATACGGTGCCCATACCGCCACTGGATATCGATGGTGTTTCCGAAAGGATACGATTTGGTGACCTTCAGAGAAAAGAAGGTCCTTCCTTATCTATATGGGCGATTGGGCTATACACAAGCTGATGATGCCAATAAATATAGCTGATAGCGAGAATATAATAATAATAAAAAAACATAATGTCGAATTGAGAACCTCTTCCTTTTTTTTGAAGTCGGTTAATAATATCCTCCAACCGATTTCGGCTAAGGCGGCTAATCACAACGATCAGCCACTTACGCAGGATACATTATAGTGCCCAAGTGTGTGCGCAAACATAAGTGCACTCTCTATTCTCTTGCCGTTATATTCCCAAAAGACACTATTGTGACACGACCGGATAGGTATCGGGCGCTGGTACAAGA
Organism: Marasmia exigua; assembly: GCA_019059595.1. Lineage (NCBI taxonomy): Eukaryota > Metazoa > Arthropoda > Insecta > Lepidoptera > Crambidae > Marasmia > Marasmia exigua. The sequence continues at coordinate 14,217,616 of CM032486.1, forward strand.
CCGCCAATTCCCAGACTCCGGGCTGACACCTGTCCTAACACAGAATTTCTTACCAGAAAAACTCAGGTACCGATTTTGGCCCGACCCGGGGATCTAACCCATGAGGTCCATAAATGATATCAAAGAGTAAAAAGGTATAGAAACGATAATGAATATTGTCATGAATAATGAACCTATCTAAATCATAAACTCCACAGTTTTTATAGGTATCAATCTGGATACAAAATTGCAATGGAGCCCTCAAATTGCTGTCTTAACACGAAGACTTAGTTCACCTGCATATGCAGTAAGAAAGATAAGGAATCTAATTGATATCGGGACAGCGAGACTGGTTTATTTTAGCTATTATCATAGTCTGATGTCATATGGTCTACTACTGTGGGAATCCGGTGCTGACTTACAAGCCATCTTCATTTTGCAGAAGAGGGCCATCCGTGCCATCTACGGTCTTAGATCACGTGACTCACTCAGAGAAGTATTCAAGGAAATCAATATTTTAACCGTATCATCTCAATACATTTTTAATTGTATTATGTTTGTACGCAAGAACTTGCACCTTTGCTCGCTCTGATTTTCATAGCTTTAACAAGCGAAATAAACGTAGGCTTGCTGCCCCAAATCTAGGACTTCAATAAATTGGAAATTCATTTGTAGGATTGAGCATTAGAATGATTAATAAGTTACCTCAAAATATTATTGATTTACCGGTACATAAGTTTAAGTTGCATGTAAAAAACTGCTAATGCAGACTGGCTACTATAAAGTAGATGATTAGTTGAATGATAAGGATTCCTGGACATGTTGATCTCTTCGACTGTCCTCTAGTGTATATTCATTTCATAATTTTTCTTTGACGATTTATCTAAACGATATTGATTATAAGTATTGTTTGTCATACTGTCTTACTGTAGGTAATCATAATTTGTAAAAGAATAAAAATTGTAATAATCATAGTATTTGAAAAGAGTAACTACTGATGTTCTTGCTGATTCTTCTCGGTAGAAATTGACATTCCGAATCAGCGGTAGATTACATAATATTTGACATTCATAAATGTTCTGTATGGACTTAAATTGAATAAAGGCATTTCTTATTTTGATTTGAAAACAATATAAAAGGGGGCTGGTCCAGCCGTCAATCCTCAACATTGGGCCTTGAGCTACCCCCTTATTACAAATAAGTATAGTCCCGGTAAAAATCTGCCAGCCCCTTTTAACATTGCGTGTTGGAACGCGATGACATGAGCTTTAGTACGGTAATAACTTTAGATCGCGATTTGTAATAAGGTGGTTGGTCTTTTAAAAAATTATCATCATCCTCATCTTTGCTTGTAATTCTGTCCAAATCTGTCGCTTTGAAGCCCGGGGTATGCTTGAAAACCATAATTCAGGATTTGGGGAATCTGGTAATTACATTGAAACAGCTACCGCATGACCTTCGCAGGTTTTTTTTTTTTTTTTTTTTTTTTTTTTTTTTTTTTTTTTTTTTTTTTTTTGTTGACCCAGGAGAAATGCGTTACGCATACCCATCCGTCTGTAAACGG